>JAVSCE010004297.1:0-26432 GCA_032199065.1 Smutsia gigantea
AGAAAGAAAGAGCATAGGTTGGAGGGCAGCTATTTTTAAATCTTTCTGGATTGACTGATTGAGGAGGCGTGAACTCTATCAGAAGAATGAGGGGAGGAATTTTAAGTAGCCATCTGGTGAAAATATAACTTCTCTTAAGTGAAATACAGGTGAGGGATCCCCAGTGGAGGGCAGTGTCTAACAAGTCCACAGAGCTTTCCACAGGAGATAGAGTCTGATTACCTACTACACTTGAGAACGTCAGTGACAGATCAGGACAATACTAGTCAGCTGGAATCTGGCCTGGTCACTGCTCCAACATCGGAAGGATCATTAACCATGTTTAGCGAGTTGGAGAGACTGTGAGGAAAAGAAGCATTAATTAGATTGGGGAAGAATTAGAGAGAAAATCAATTATGCCCATTTCAGGAGTCCAGAATGTAGCAGGCTAGGGCATATGGAAAATGTAAATTACCTTGAAATGTAATTCAGAATTTGTTGTTATATAATATACTAGTTAGATTTGTTCTAGAGAAACAGTCCAATAGGGTTTGTGTGTATTTATATGTAACTATTATCTGTCTATATCATCTATCTTCTATCCATCTATCTATCTAATCTATCTATCATCTATTTCTCATCTATCTAGATGAGAGATTTTAAGAAATTGCCTCATGTTATTGTAGAGGCTGGCAAATTCTAAATCTGCAGGCTAAGCCAGAAGGCTGGAGCTTCAGGGAAGAGATGCAGTTTGAGTCAAAAGGAATTCTGCTGGTAGAACTTTCAGTTCCTCCAGGGAATGGTCTTTTTTGTATTAAATTCTTCAAATGATTGGATGAGATCCATCTACATAATGGAGGGTAGTCTGCTTTGCTCAAAGTCTACTGGTTTAAATGTTAATCTTACCTAAAAAACACCTTCATGAAACATCTAAACTGGTGTTCGGCCAAATTTCTGGGTATCATAGTTTACCAAAGTTGACACATAGAATTATTCATTATAAATAGGTAGCTATTTTAATAATTAAAATGAATTTCTTTTGAACTAAAAGTTATTGGAAAATTTTACTATATAAAATAAAAGTCATGGGATTGCTTTTAAATTGCATCAGTGAGATGAGGAAAATTATCCTTATATGTTAATTCAGTTGGGGGAAAAATTATCTGGCTTCAATCAAGTCTTAAAATAATACAACATAAGAATGGTAGCAAAAAGGGAAGAAGAATATCTCAATCACCCTCTCTCTCTCTCTTTCTCTCTCTTTTTCTCTCTTCTATTATGGATTCAAATTTAGGGATAGTGAAATGCTACCTTCTCCAAGAAAAATAATCTCATATTCATTTTGAAAACAGAAAGTGTATTAAAATCCATTCAGTTGAGCCTAAAAAGTGGTCAATGTCACAAGTACCAGTTTAACCATTTTTTTTTGCCCATCTTAACCCCCTACTCTAGTTAACTCCAAAACATTACCTACTTTATACCTAATTTTGGATAGGTGTATATGTTTGAAAACCCTATAATACCTCACTGACTGTGTTCACTTTACATTTAGGACCACTGACATCTAATAAGTTCTAAGTGTTTCACAGCTTGCCTATTATATCTTCCTACTCCACTCTCCCATTTTCCTAGATGCTCACTTTTTCCTAGGAAAAATTCACAAATTCTCTTATCTCTTCAAGCCTCCAGAACCTTCTCTCTCACCCCCAAACTCTACTGATAAATATGCTACCTACTTCTTAGGGAAAATACAAGCAATTAAAAAAGGTAGTCCACTTCTTCCTTCTACCCATAAATAAATAAATCCGCTTCCACACAAATTGCTTTAAGTACTGGTAAGATGGCTAAACTATACTCTTTTTCTAAGACCAGCTTCCTTTGTAAACTAGACCT
Source organism: Smutsia gigantea (assembly GCA_032199065.1). Lineage (NCBI taxonomy): Eukaryota > Metazoa > Chordata > Mammalia > Pholidota > Manidae > Smutsia > Smutsia gigantea. Next base: position 1,873 of record JAVSCE010004297.1, read on the forward strand.
CAACCCTTCTTGCCTAGCAAAAGCATTGCTCCAGGAATTATATTCTTCCTCTTATCCACCATTTTGTTTCCCTAGTGTATCATTCCGATTGAACAAACAAATGCTACGAATATAATAGCAAAAATAGTGTAACATCTCCTGTTTGCCAAAACCAAAAGACACAGGAACAAAATATGACTTTTCTTGACCTCTTATTCCTCTTCAGCAACTATCTCATTTTTCCTCTCCCCTCAACATTAAAAGTCCTAAACATCGTCACACTCACTATCTCCATTTCTTCCCCTCCAATTATTTCCTGAATTCATTCTAATCAGGATCTAATGCCTACTGATTCAAAGAAAAATCTTTTTGAGTTCACAAGTGGCTTCTTACTGCCAAGGCTTATTGCAAAACTTTTAGCCCTTGCCTTACTGGAACTATCAGAAGCATTTAGCAGAGTTCATTCCTCCCTCCTTTTGGAGAAACTTTCTTCTTGTGGATTCTGGAACACCAGTCTCTTTCGGTTCTTTTCCTGCCGTATAGGTCACTTCTACTCAGTTTTTTCTGTAGAACCTTATCCGAATGCTAGGATCTAGACCTCTAAATGTCAGAGGTGTCTAGGACTAAGGGAGAAGGCAATTCTCTGATATTATTTACCCTCAACACTTTGAATCTTTTGAGTCTCATGAAACACCATTAACATGCTGAGGATTTCAAGCTTGTCATCTTCAACCTAGACTCTCCCTTTTTCTTTTTTTTCAAAATGTTTATGTAATCTTTAATAGAAAATACTTGTGGATACTCCTAATTCTTAGTTCCAGGTTTCTTTCATCTATTTATTTATTTATTTACTTACTTACTTACTTATTTGAAGTATAGCTGATATACAATCTTATATTGGTTTCAAATATACAACACAGTGGTTCAATGGTTACCCATATTATTAAATGCTCACCCCTTCTAGTGCAGTTACTATCTTAGACTCTCCCTTTAAACCTAGGTTTATGTGTCAAACTGCAAGTATGGTGTCTCCATTTAGAAGTTACCTCACACTTAATAAATTCTAAACAGAAGATACCCTTTCTGTAAAATTATTCTCTCACACAATATACCACAATCCAGTTGATGTAAACTACATTAACTAATTACTGTGGTACACACATTCATATGCATATATAAACACACACAAATACATTCACACAAATTGGGGATATCTTTGACTCCCCCTTCTCTTTTATTCCACATCTAAATCATCTAATAAATTTTTCCAATAAATTTTTCCTTCAAAAAATTCACATACATACATAATCCAATCACTCTCTCCATTCTAGTACAAATTAAGGTAATCTGTCAACTGAATTACTTCAAAATTCTCCTTCCATTTTATGTACTACCACCATTTATCTCTTTGTTGATGGACAGTTGAAATATTTCCATTTGTTAATGAATAAACCTATTAATAACATTAATATATACATATTTTTTGGACATGTTGTCATTCCTCTTGATTAAGCATCCAGGAGGGGAATTCCTGGGACATACGATAGTAATGTGTTTAACTTGACTTCAGCCCACCAAACTGTTCCAAAGTGAAGTTACTCTGTTTACAACAATCAGCAATGTATAATAATTTCAGGAGCTTTCTACTTACCAGTCTAGTATTTCTTATTTTATCCAAACTAGTGGGAGAAAAGCAATCTCTCACTATTATTGTAATTTCATTTCCCTGGTGACTAAAGATGTTAGGTGTTTCTTATGTGTGGTCGACCTTTCCTATTTCTTTTGCAAAGTGTCTTTTCAGAACTTTCCCCCATTTTTTTAGTTTGTCTTCTTGTTACTGATTTGTAGAGGATATTTATGTATATATATATATATATATCCTGGATCCTACTGAATTACTTGTTTCTAAGTCAATAATCAGTTGACTATACCTCCATGCATGTGCTTTGGACTCAAATATTTTCTTGATTACTGTAGGTTTATTTTTGGTCTTGAAACCTGTATTGTAAGTTTTCCAACTTTGTTCTTTTGCAATATTTTTTTAGCCATTCTGGATCTTCTTCCTACTGTATAGAAGTGGACTTAGAGCCAGACATGAGGGTCCTACATTTTATATCATGAAGTTAGATCTAAAACTGTTCCCTCTGAGAACAGTCACATTTGATAGCAGTTATTAAATTGTTGTAATATTAAGTTGGATTCCTAACTTAAAACTGAGACTTGTTGGAAGCTGTACCCTGGTCTCAATCCTATGATGTTAAATTAAGGGATGAACCACTTGGATGTTTAGGATTAAATTTTAAAAGAGATCATTCTTCTCTTTTGAGCCATCTCTCTCCAAATCTGCAAGCCAGACTGGCTTCGTGTTCCATGGGGGAAACGTGAAGTGTTTGAGAAAATCCCTTCACAAAGAGTACATCTTCCTTGGCCAATGCAGTCTGATTCTGTTTCTCCATATGATTCATCTTGGTAACGTATGGGGAAGCCATAGACGTGGGTTCCAAAGACATTCAGGACCAATGAGTTGTATATATTATCCTGAACCAAGGAGGAGATGTACTTGTTTCAACCTCCCTACAACACTATAAGCTCCATGAGGAAAGGGGCTGTGCTTAGCTCCTCTCAGGCCCTTGTCCTTTGCTATTACAAGGCTGTGCCATTAACAGACACTAAATAACTATGTGCTAAATTAAGAACTTAAAAGAACTTCACCTACCAGGTTCAGCTCATACTTCCCATACTTGTAAATGCTGCTTAACTAAAACTTGCTTTTACTTATTCCTGAGAAGCAGTAGAGCAGATTGGTAAGCACACAGACTAGACTATATAACTTCAAATACTAGGTATGGGGTCTCAGGAAATTATTTAATCTCTCTTTGCCTCAGATTTCTCATATATAAATAGGGATAATAGGATATAATCTCATAGGCTGGTTATGAGAATGAAATAATGAAATGAGTGTGTGTTATTGGGATGTGTAACTTACCAACTTCCTGAAATGTACTGGAGTATCATTATAAAGCCCGTGTTAACTCCAGATAAATCACTTATATAGGGTACTTCTATAATCTTATAATATGTTTTGAGCTAAACCTAAATACCAGGGATGTAATGTACAGCGTGATGACTATAGTAAACAGTGTTGTATTATATATTTGAAAGTTGCTAAGACGGTAAATTTTAAAATTCTTGTCACACACAAAAAATATTTGTAACTGTGTAAGGTGATGGATGTTGACTAAACTTATTTCATAATATATACATATATCAAATCACCATGTGGTACACCTAAAACTAATACAGTGTTATGTGTCAATTATATCTCAATTAAAAAAAAATAGAACACAGATTGGCAAACTTTTTCTATCAAGAGCCAGATATGAAATGTTTTAGGCTTTGTGGCCCGTGTAGAATCCCTGTCACAAGGACTCAGCTCTGCTGCCGCAGGGCAAAAGCAGCCAGAGGCAATATGTAAATGGCCAAGTTCCAATAAAACCTTACTTATGGACTCTGAGATTTGAATTTCATATAATTTTCATGTATCAGGAAAATTATTCTTTCACTTCTTTTTCAACCACTTATAAATGTAAAGAACGTTCTTAGCTCACAGGCTATATGAAAATAAGCTACGAGTCAGACTTCGCCTGTGGACAGTAGTTTGACAATCTCTAATCTAGAATAGCCAAACCATTCAGATGTATATATATATTTAAAAACATGCGATATGCAAGATGTTATCTCATGGTACTTGTATTCACAAACAACCATTTTCTCTTTCCTTTCCTTATTTTGAAAATGCTCAGTGAGGAATCTGAAAAGTTTGAAGGGTCTTTGACCAGATTGTGTGTGTATAATGTGCTTATCTATATTTTTACAAGAATACTTAAAAGTCTCTGGGCTTTTTATTTATCTTTATTTTTGCCTAGTGTTTTCCCACTTGTTTAGATGAATGAAAAATGTAAGCAGCTTTCCTTTTCCTGACTTTCAAGACTAGTTGCCATTTAAATTACACAGAAGGGTCTGGAGCCCTTCCTTGTGTATTTGATGAGTCCCTTTTTGTGGGAGTGAAGGGACTTCTCAGGAATATATTTTAATAGATTGAGAGTTCTGAAAACATAGTTCAGATACTTATTTGGGTCTTACGGAGGAAGACAGATTTGAAACAACCTTTGTGTCTCTAAGGTAGTTTATTTATAATCTAAGGCATATCCAGTAATTTTTTGGGGGGGTAGGTGTTGCTTCATAGAATTTCTCTGTATACTTAAAAAGGTTCATTCCCTTCTTTGTAGCTTTCAGATCATCCTAAGTCCCAATATTCTACCCCCTTACAAAATGCAGAACGAGCTTGTGAGTGATATGGGGGGTACAATTTAAATTAGGGAGTTTCTTCTCATTTAGAAAGAGATTTTTAAAACAAAATGAATTACACAGTTACGGTCATACTATATATAAACTTTCATATGATGGTCTTTTTCAGATTATGTGAAAGAAATCTCAAGTATTTTTTCTGTTATTACAAAGTTTTCATGAGTTTCATTATACTAAAGTTTTTGCTTTATCATTCCCTTATCACTGGTCATCTAGATTGTCATTTGTGTGTCACTTTAAATAAGACCATTTGATTTTACCTGTCTAAAAATCCTGGTTTCGCTTTCAGGCTTTTTCTTGAAGACAGTTACTATAACTTGTATATTACTGTGTCAAAGGTTATGAATATTCGTAAGCCTGTTAACATTCTAATTCCTTTTTAGAAAAGTTGAAATCTATTTTTTTTCCTGTTAACATCATATGAGAGTTCCTGTAACTGGACTCTCAGTAGTACAAAGCAGTCTACACTTTAAAAACCATGTTTGCTAATTGGATGAATGAGAGAAATGGTGTCTCAGTTCAAACAAAATTTATTAAGCACTTTACTATATGGCAGATACAGTATTTGAAGCTGAGAATAAGAAGATATTTTTTAAAGTCTCACTCTGCTTTCAAGGAACTAAAATTCTCTTGAGAGAAATAGGCACATAAACTGTTAGAATGCAGTGAAAAAAATCCTAGAAGAATCAAAATGGGAACATTGAGAATGGAGTTACTACAGCTCTGACCTCAAGAAGAATGGGAGTTCTAGAGAAACAGAGTAGAGTGGTAATTACCAGGGGGAAAATGGAGAGATAGTAGTCAAAGGGTACAAACTGCCAATTTTAAGATAAACAAGTTCTGGGGATCACATGTATAGCAGGGCATTTATATATATACTATTATTTTATAGTATTAGCTAATAATACTGTATCATGTACTTGAATGTTGCTAAGCAGGTAGATCTTAAATCTTTTCACCAAAAAAAAAGTAATTATGTGATAGGATGCTATGGTGGTAATCATTTTGCAATATATAAATATATCAAATCACATTGTATACTTAAACTTACACAATGTTATGTGTTGATTATATCTCAATAAACCTGAGGGAAAAACAAAAACAACTAAGAGCTAATTAACATTAGCTCTTTTTTTTTCCAATATGGAGGGTAAATATTTTTTTTAAATCAGCTAAAAGAAACCACATGCCTCTGGGGAGTGGAGAATAGGGGGCAGAAGACAGCAAGTGCTGTTTTTGTAACCAGACTTACAGTTAAAGTATGTGCATGGATAACTTTCATAAAAATAAAAACTATGCTTAAAGTATGTTTAAAACTTCCACAAAGAAATAATTAAAAGTTGCTTACATTCTAAAAGAAAAAGGAGGAGGAGAAGGAGGAAGAACAAGGATACCAGTAAGAATAACAGGAGTTCATCAGGCCACGATAGCAGAAAGACATTCCAGTTGGAGGAAATGTGAAGCAAAGAAGGGAGACCTGACAGAGCAGTTCTGTGTGGCATTTCAGGAGCCTTGAGTAAGTGTGGGAGAATAGCCTTGAATAAAAATCAGGTAGGGAGATGGAAGTCATGTGCTGAAGGGTCTTACACATATTGATCCATAGATGACAGGTGCACGAAAAGAACTATCATGTATCTAGTTCTATAATGTGCTAGTTTCTATGATAACATCCCCTGGTATGCATTATTTCAGGTAATCATCGTGACAACCTTATGAGGTTAAAATTGTTTTCCCCATTTCACAGATCAGGAAACTAAGGTTCACAAAGGTTAAGTAACTTGCCCAGAACACACAGTAAGCAGTGGAAGAAGAATTCTAAATAGGTAGGTCTGACTCAAAGGCCATGTTTTTTCTATCATAACATAGCACACCTCTGGAATACTAAAAGATCTTAAGCCTTGGGGTGGCAAAATTAGGTTTCAGATTTCAAAGGATAAGTCTGGTGTAATGTGGAACCAGGTTTTATGATGTTATTACTGACTAATTTGGACATGTGCTTCTGGGAGGACTATTTAGTAGGACATACTGTTCACTTAGATTCCAGTTCAGGTTCAGCTGACATTCATTCAACACTTTCTGTGTGCAGGGCACTCTGCTAGGTGTGTTTTACCACATTACCTAAATTAATGTTAATTGTGGTTGAACACAACTTTCTAAATATTGAAACATGTTTTGTAATGTTTGGCTAGTTTGAGCTACTAGAAAAACTGTTCTGGAAGAACACATGTACATGTTATGTCCAGGGCTAAATTTATTTTGTCAGCAAGTATTAGCAGCATGACATGTGGTGGTGTGTCATGGTTGGAATTTCCTATGATCACACCTTTAAAAATGTATTCTGCAACTTTTAAATTGATACTGAAATAGTGCTTTTGAATTTGGTGGGAGATTGATAGACCTACATAATGAATATTAATTTCTGGTTGTCCTAAGTTAAGAGTAATGACCGTTTGGGTGGATTTCTCTTTTATTTTTTTTCCTGAAGTGTAGTTGACATACAGTATATTAGTTTCAGGTGCACAACATACTGATTTGACAATTATATACATTGCAAATTGTTCACACGGTAAATGTAGTGACCATCCCATCTCCATACAAAGTTTGTACAGTATTATTGACTATATTCCCTGTGCTGTACTTTTCATCCCCGTGACTTACTTGTTTTATAACTGGAAGTTTGTACCTCTATCTTATTTGAGTTTTCCTGTCCATTACTGGCTCCATTGAAAAATATCCAAATCTTTTACATGTTGGCAGAACTAAAACCTTCATTTTAGAATACTAAAGAGTAAAGATTATAGTGGCAAATATAACTTGCTGACTAACTGGAGGGATGATGATGGACCTTTTGAAACTAATGGAAAGCTAGATTCATTTAAAAAAAAAATTGAAGGGGAGAGTTTCTAGAAGTACTTTATCACAACTAGGGCAGCGACAGAAATACTGACTTGGGAACTAAAGTAGCTGTGTGCAGCATCCCCATCCACTCATACACTCAGGAGTGGTAATTATATTGTTCCACTCTGATTAATCAAATACAGGTAAGCATTGCTGTAGGCCTTAAAAGAACATTTCACTGATAAGAAACTCAGCGGTTAATTGCAATGACCATTCAAAGAAACACAACCAACAGTGAAAGCTAGAAATGTATATACCCTAAAAGAAGGCTGTAGACTACAACCAAGAAGACTTGCTTACTGTGAAAACCTCGGAGCCAGACCAAAGAATAAAACCTACATTATCTTGTATTGGCTAAACCACCGTTAACCCTTCCCCTTGCATCAATGTTATTGTGCCAGTTATGTGCACTCTGAAGGAAAAAACAATCAAGTCTTTCAAATTTCTCTTTGGGGGAAATTCAGGCACATATTTTCATGGCTATGAGCTTTAAAAGTCTGCAGCTCTTTTATTTAGTATACTACCCTCACCTCCAAATGCAATTAGCTGTGTGGCTGTTACTGGCAACATTTGTTTCAAGAGAAGTAGAAGAGCAAGACTTTTGGGTAAATATCTTAATAGGAATATCCTTAGTACCTGTGCAAGTGTAGAGTAACTTACAGTAAAGCAGAGTAAAGAGAAAAAAAGGGAATAAATTACAAGTATAGCCCGGAGGCAAATGACCTTAACCAACATCTAGAAATGTTTGTACTTGGAATGAGTCAGGGATACAGGAATTATTACCTAGATTTATACAGCCAGAAAACTAACTATAAGCTAAATTATATTGTAGCAATATAATGAAACAACGTAACAATCTTGAAGTGGGATCAATATGCAAATGCCTTCCTGTTTCGTGTGCCCAGTTCAGACCTCTTCTGGCTCCAGATCCACATATCCAGCCACCTATTCACATCTCAGCTTGGATTGTTCTTGCAGTTGAAAATTAGCAGGCCCAAAACTAGACCCTTGATCTTTCCCCACAGATCTCACCGGCAAACATCTCTTTTTCCATTGTTCATGCCAGAAACCTGGGAATAATTCTTATCAGTTTCCTCTTCCTTTCCTCTCACATTTCATTTACCCCAAACCCAGTCAACTCTACCTTAATGTACTGCAACCATCTTTAGTCACCCTTATTCAAGCCACCATCATCTTCTATCTAGGCCATAATAATTGCTTCCTAACTCTTCTTCCATTGTCCATTCATGACCCTCTCCTTCCATTTTCCATATAGCTGCCAGAATTACTTATTTTTCTTAACAATCAGCATTTCTTTCTTATGCACTCATTGAGTTCAGCTGATCTTTGTTGGCCTTGCTCATGCTTTTTCAAGTTGATTCTGTTCCACATGTCCCTCATCCTTCTCCTTGCATGAGCAACCTAGCATGCCAGTGACTTTCTCATAATGATGACAGAGGTGCAGGGAGCACGTAGACATATGCAGGGCCTCCTGAAGCTCTGGCTCATACCAGACACACCCTCACCTTGCTTTTTAAAGTTCAGTCCTCAGAGCTAACATTTTTTTCTTTGGTGTTAGCAGTGTGATAATAGCCCCTGCTCCAGCTTGTCCTAAGGAGTAGGTGAGAAAGTAGCAAGGAGAGGATCACAGAGGACGAGGATTCATTCAGTAGGTCTCTAAGCTTTGGTGCTGACTCTCCTCAATGTATGGGAGAGAGAAGAAGAAATACAAAAGCAGAAAGGGAGAAAAATATATTTAACAAAAAAAGTTGAGGAAAGGGGAGAAAAGTACCTGGTTTGAAATGGTGTAAGTATCATTGACCCAGAGTTATCTTTTTTTAAAGTGTAAATAGACTCATCCTCTCCTGCTTAAAGCACTTCAGTGCTTTCCCATTACTCTTAGGATGGAACCTCAACTCCTATCATGGCCTAGAAAGCTCCACCTACCTCTTGAACTTCATCTCCTCTTATAATCCATTGTTTGCTTATTAGGCAAAAATACCTAAGGTATAATAGATTTATGAGATGATAATACCCATATAAAGCCCTGTTTCATTTGCGGAGTGATTTCAGTGGTGAGAAACTTAGAAAATTATTACAATTATATCCTCTTATTGCTTTATTTTGCATTGCCAATCTCTTATCTGTGGGTACATAGTGATCCTGTTAGTAGCCACAGTTATTTAATGAATAAGAAAAATGTAACCATAAGCTTTTTCAACCCTTTTAAGCATCTTTTATGTGACCTGTAACCCTATTACCGAACAGAAGAACTGCTAACCTAGACAGCACTAATGCAGAATGGACTCTAATGACTCCAAGTATTCTGACCTCAGCACTGACATTGATCTCACGACAGTCAGCATTCATTTGGGTGAAAGTTGATGGCTTTCTATATGTATATACCTGTAGACTTCATGCAGCAGACTTGTTCCAGAAAAACCTAGTCAAGTGCAAGAGTAACTATGCCAAGCATATAATCTCATTAATGATGAGTTCAGGGACTCAGTTCATGGAAAATCTGGCCACAGCCAAAAAATACACTCAAGAAGACTGACATTCTTTTAATATAGCATTATAGCTTTATAACGAGAGTATCTTGCATGTATTTAATTCTTGCTGAATAGCATGTGGAAGAAAGTTTTCAAATGGTTTATCAATCCATATTATCTTTCCACACCTTATTAAGCATATAATATACCAGGAGTAGGGGCATGTTAGTAAAGTTGCCATTAAGTGATTGCTCAGATAAAAGCATTTGTGAATGCTTATTCAAGAAGCAGGTAGTTGTCTTGGTATGAAATAACCAGTCCTCATTTCTCACACCTAATTTTATCAGAGCTTTGGCAATATTGAATGTAGTCAGGTTTAAAAATTTTTTTTTAAATTAAAGTATAGTTGACATACAGTATTATATTGGTTTCTGGTGTACAACATAATGATTTGACAATTATATACATTACTAAATGTTCACCATAATAAGTGTAGTTACCATCTGTCATTATAGAAAAATATTGCAATATTATTGACTATATTTCCTATTCTGTACTTTCATCCCTGTGGCAAATTTATTTTATAATTGGATATTTGTACCTCTTTATCTCCTTCACCCATTTCACCTGTGCCCCTCCCCACCTCCCATATGGCAACCACCAGGGTGTTCTCTGTGTTTTTGAGTCTATTTCTGTTTTGTTTATTCGTTTGTTTTTTAGATTCCACATATATAATTTTCTACATGTTTTTTCTTTGTGATTTTTCCACAATATTATTATAGCTCAAAATTAAACACACATATAAACATATACATAAAATTTCAAATTTACAAACCTGTGATTCATAATTCTTAAATAAAGATTTTGTCCTTTCTAGCCTTCGTCAACAAGTGTGCATTTTCCATAGCCCTTATTTTTCCATAATTTTATAAATTTTTAAGCCCTTCTATGTAGTATTAAGTAGCAGCCTCCTTTTACAAATTTCCCTTTTGCCACTAGTGTTTAAATTCTGAGGTGAAAGAAGAATGCATTACATAGATTTGACAAGTGACAACATTAGTCTAGGATTGTCGTGGAAGGTTTATCAGCATATGAAGGTTTTGGCAAACTTTTTTGTTGAGGAGAATACCATTCCAGCCATTTACATAAAATATCCAGGAGAGAATAATTGAGTATAGCCCAACCTCAAATCAGTAAAGACTTGACCCATTAAAATTATTCCAGTTTAAGATGTCACGAGTGAGGGATCTTTTATTTCAAGGAGAACAAATGAGCTTTAAAAAAAAATTCTTCATGGTGAGAACGAACTATCCCAACAAGACTATATCCAGCATGGCTTTAGAAAAGCTTCAGCTTGCATATGTACTTCCCAATCCTGGCCTTGAGCTAAGACTGTCAACAAGAGCAGGAGATTTCAGTTTGTTTTTTAGCCTTTGATTTCAAAATTTGCACATACTATTTGCTGCAGGCAGAAAAGCAGTTGCAAAGGAGACAGCAAGTAAAAGAACTGGGATTCTTTATGGGCAGCTTTTTGACTGTCCATTGCTGGGGGTTTGCTGGTCAGGCTACAGTGCTTTGTTTATCACAAATCATTATTCAGAGGGTTTCAAACTTTCTGTCCCTCTTTCTTAACCCCCCTGTCATTTAGCCACACCTCCCATAGTTATTAGTGTTTTTCTTTCTTTTCTTTTTGATAGAATCTTCCATTTCTTTATTAAAAAAAAAAGAAGAATTCAGATTGAGGTTTATGAATTCAAACTGAGGTTTTCAGGCCAACTTCTTGAACAAATGTGTAAACCCAGACATTGAAATATGCTTCATGAAGATTTTAGAGTTAAACATTTATATGGCTTGTTTGTAAAGCAGTTTTCATGTTTTTTCTTAAGGAAGTTCTGCTATCAGCATCAGTTCAGGCCATATTATGAATCCAATTTAGAAAAACTGCATCTTATCCCCAAGGACACACTTTAGAGGGGCAACTGGTGGCCCTTGTCAACACATGTTGGGGTTGTATATTTTTAAATTTATTTCATTTAGTAAGGATTCAAGTTAAATTGTGTTTTCTGTTAAGGTGACTTTTATCAAATATTTTTCCTCCCAAGAATGAGTCATGTTCTAAGATTTTTTTTTTTCATTATCAGAATTTCTTATTTGGGTGCCATTTGCCACTTATTTTCTTTAAAGGCTTGAGAAGCCCACAGTGATGATCTTTAATTATTATTATTATATAAACACATTTGCTTCATCTCTTGTACAGCATTCATATAAAATGAAACTATTAACTTATAAATGCACTTGAGAAAGAATACAACTGGGACTGTTGTTCAGGCAGCTTGTGACGTCCTTTTCTTTTTTATGTGTGCTTTCTGGATGAGTCACTTGAATGCCGTGCCACTCAGCTGATAATAATTCTTCAACTGAATATATTCAGTTAAAGAAAATTACAGGGTACTTATAATCATGTTTGGGCCTATTCACATACAGACTTGTAACAATAAATTTTTACTTGGCCTTTCTTAGAGCAGAGATGTAAGAAGTACTTGGTTACTTTGTCAATGGATAAAATTAATAGAAATATTTAATTCAGAGAAAAAAATTCCTTGAGTTCCTGGAAAAGTTTTTATATTTACATAAAATGACACATTCTGCGCGTGGTCTAGAGAATGTCACCAGCGTACTGTGATTTCTTTTCCCCTAAATGCATATTATTTCTCTTATATACTATGTAATTGAAGAGTCTTTCCATTTAAAATCTCACTTAAAACATTTATCTTACACTTTACTTTTCTTAAAAGTATAAATTAGAGCAAGTCTGTCATTTAAAATATTTTGAATGAAGATCAAGCCACTCTCGTATATTTGCTTGAAGCCAGGAAAAAAAGTGTATGTATATTTTTCAACTGAAGTAAGTAGATAAATAAGATTTGTGGGCAAAGTTTCTCCTTACATATAACTCAGAGAGTATACTGAGCTTAAAAGGTTATTTATGGAGCACAAGGAAGAAAGCTATAATAAAGAACCCAATGGCTATAATTTAATTTTTAGTGTTATAATTCAGATTCAGTAATTCAGTAGCAGATGTAAAAAATGAAATGGGAGAAAAAAATTAAAGTGCCACCAGACTGACTAATCAGTCATTGAAAATGCCTATAGTGGGAATTTACTCAGAAAATGTTTGCACTGTCATTAAAGACTCCCTAATTTATATTAGTGAACAAATATAATGAAATATACCCTGAAGCTGAGTCTATGCAGGAGATAAGCATTTCTGACACACTCTGGTATTTAAATGTTCTTAGAACTCCAGGTACCCCACCACCCCCTCACCTCCAGTGAAAGTTTCTGTCTCTGTTTCTCCACACATACACACACCCTCAAGAAATACTAGAAGTAATGTAGGCTAAGACTTAATTAAACAATTAAATAATCAACATTGACTCCCAACTCTTAAGACTGAATTAAATGTATTCAAGGCAAATAGGCAGGTAAGCACATGTTAATTCTTTTCTAACACTAAAAAAAAAAAAATCTGTTATCTTTTAGACAAGTCTACAAAGCCCAAATAACTAACTTTTAAATGTCTCCAGAGAAATGCAGACTACTACACAGGTTTTAATTCCCAGAAATATTCTTTAAATTTGGACCTTGCTAATACTGCTAACAAATTGGCTGTTCATTAGTATAATTGTCACTGGTTCCAGACCTAAAATTCCATGTACCCTGCAAAACCTCCAAACAGAAGCCACAATCTAAGTTTAGTTCTCTTGATTAGAAAGAAGAGCAATATTAAATTAAATCAGGCCATGTTGAGGTAGCAGGTAGGGGGAATGACTGTTTTTTTATTGTTCAGATTACATCTAAATTGTTTAATTCTTAGTGGCATGTATACAGTAGGGATTTGATGGAAGGTATAGGAGGAGGACAGTGAAATAGGAAACAAATTATCTATAGGATTACCTATTTGTACCAGGTATAATTATAGAAACTTTATATTTATCAAATCATTTAACTTGAATGACTACTCTTTAAGGAAGGTATTAATTTTCATTTTGCAAATCAGTAAATGAAGATCCAGAGAGATTAAATAACTGGCTCAAGGTAACCCAACTAGTAGCTGGTGTGGCAGAGATTAGAAACTAGATCAAGCCAACTCCCAAGACAATGCCTGTCCCTAGATATAAGCGGTATGTCCTTGTGCCAATGGGTACAGATTTTATTTCAACTTGCTGGCCTTCCAGGTATTAGAGGCACTGTTTTACATTTACAGCTTCCTTAGAAGACATCATTTGGTTGATATCATACCCCCTGCTTGAGAGTATTACACACCTCATAGAGGTTTTGTGAGGATTAAATGAGTTAATACAGAAAACTACCTAGAATAACTTATAATACTCAGCAAATGTTACTTATTACTTATGAGCTTAAGTAATGACTAACCTCTATACCTTCGGAGGACTAGTTATAGGAACTAGTATGTTAAACTTGGGCAGATTAAGAAAATACGAGTGACACCTTTCCTGTAAAATAGTCACTAGACTTGATCAGTGTAGCTACAAGGCAAAATGAGAACTACTGGGCACAAAGAGTTCATGTAGGCTGATTTTGACTATAAGTAAACAAAATGTTTTTCTAATTATATCAACTGTCAAAAAGGGAATAAGCCACTTGGGATATAGTAAATCCTCTGTTCTGGATCTAGTTTATGTACCACCTAGATTCATTGAGCACCCCTTCTCGTGTCACCCCTCCCCTCCAGCCTGGGCCACTTGTCTTGCTCCCCCAGCCAGAGCAGGAGGTTAACATCACCTGAAACAGAATTTCACTAGTGAGAAAATAGGAAGTGCCAAGAAGCCAGCAAGTGAACTGCTCACCTTCTCTAACCAACTCTTGAAAATTTCAGTTGTTTTGTTTTCTTATCTGTTGACCAAGTCTGACTACTTGACTAGTGGGGCCCAGTGCAAAATGAAAATGCAGGGCCCACTTAAGTAATTAATAAAAATTTCAAAATGGCTACAACAAAAGCATTAAAGTACAGGGCCTTTCTAAGCACAGGACCCTGTGTGAACGGCACAGGTCACATGCGCATGAAGTTGGCCCTGGTAGAGACAACCTGAGACACTAAGTGTCCAGCTGTAAAACTGTGGCCAGTTCAGTAACTTATTCTCCTCTATTTGCTTTCTTCCCTTGTCCCACATGCCTGGTTCCCTGGGATTACACTCCACCCTCACCCCCAATAATTATGGCCTTAGTAAGCAAGCTTCTTAGGATTTTTTTTTCTAGGAACATAGACTATGACACTGTTTACCCTGAGTTTTTAGAACTGGGGAGTCTAGTCCAAATCCCCATCAATGTCACTTCTAACTCTAAGATACCGTAATTCGACCAATTTAAGAATATATGTTTCATATAATGGTATTGTTCTTTTACTTTGACCATATATTTGCATGTGGGCCAGAATCCTTGGATTATTACATCTCCAGTATTCTCTTTTGTTCAGGTATACCATTAATAATTCATCAGAAGGGAAGTGTAGAAATGCCTAATAAAGAAAAGTGTCCTTTACTTCTTTTCCTTATACCAGTTCCTCACTTTCCCATTTGTCTAGCATCTCTGCAGCCCTGCCTCCTCTGCATATTATTAGATACACTTTGCTTCCTGCTCCCTTCCCATAGTCACATAATAATTGATATGATAACTTTCAATCATTATGATTGTATCTAACTTCTACATGCATATTTGGTTGCAGAAGTTGGCAGAAATTTAAATCGGAACCAAAACTTTTTGCATTATACACATTGATTCAACAAACATTTATTGAGTGCCATGTGTGTAAGTACTGAGGGAAAAGCAAAGAATTAGATATGGACCTTATCATTAAGTCACTTGAGGTTTTGTAGCAGAAACTTTGTGTTTATGTACATGAAACAAAAAAAAAATTTCACTCAAGTGGCAGGCGATATGTGGAAGATTACTTAAAAGTGTCTTTACATGGTAGAGAATTTGCTAGAGTTCTGGAGGGATTTATAGAGGATTTACGATTTGACATGAGAAGTTGAGGAAAACAGATGTCTGGAAAATACTTTTATTCAAAATTCAACTTTAGGGTAAAAAGCAATCTCACTGGATTAAAAGTATTGTCTCTTGTTATATGAGAGATCTAGAATTATGTTTACATAGCAACTTGATTAGACCATTTCTATATGGAACAGTCAAATGAATCCTCCTCCTCCTGCTCTTTTTAGTACTGGAATTATTATTGCTTTTCATAGGAGGATCACTATTGTGTCCTAAACCTGGGCTTTGGACACACTTTGTTTACTGCAGAAAGTTATCATGAATTTATTTCTTCTATATAACCTAAATGACCTAAACAACTTGTCAGTTTCATACCTTTAGTTTTTCAACCAACTGGAGAAAGGAGAACCTTTTTGAATAATTATGAAGAATCTCCTGGAAAAACCGAACTGAAAAAATTTAAAGTTAAAGTCAGAGAGAATGATTTCCTCCATAGCAAATGTATCCTTTAAATAAAGCAAGCCATGATTGCCGAGCCATTAGCAAAATTTTGGCAAGACAAAACTCTCTTAGATTTCTCCAATAAAGAATAATTTCCAATCTTGTCACATCTATACAAATGGAACTCATTTGGACAGTTACTTGAACAGTTACAGATTAATAGAAAAAAATATAATTTGTCTTTAATGTTGGTGTTTGATTTTCCTCTTGAACTTCCAATGTATATTTAAGGTAATTTCTCCTTGTTGAGTTATAAAGGTGTGCATGTTCGGTGTGATGAATTTGTATCAGAAGAGTTTGGCTGAAATTTGCCATGGGGTTGATTTTGTCATTCTTGAATTTTTTATTGTAATTCTGATATGCCTCTGAATGAGACCAGTATTACTTAAAGAAAAGAATTGTAATATTATTATATTTCTGTTTCACTGTTCCTTTAATGAAAAGAACAGTGTTTCAGAGTACTGAATTTAAGAACCAGTGTCACAGGTTACCTATCAAATTCTGATACTTACCTTCTGTTTTCAACTACAACCCTGCCAAATGCCATTGATATTAATAGAAGTATCTTCCTACATAATTGGCAGTCATGCAGTAATAATCTATAAAATAGTATAAGCTTAGGAAAAAAGCACCTCTGTAAAAAGAAGGCATCATAAGAGATGGGGAAAGTGTTCATGTATTTAGGAGCAGTTTGAATACAATACTTAAAATTATTTGCTGTCAATGAGGAGAAAAAAAGAGAAGTGCAGAGAATGTTAGGGGTAATTAAAGCAAATAATAATAGTGTTTGAGGGTATATTGAAGCTTTGTGGGTGTGGGTGTGCATTTGTGTTCTCTGGGGTCTGCTCTGAATTCCCTTTATGTATCAATAGCAATTTTTAACATCTCTATTAACATGAAAAGTACTAAAGGCAGTAACTTTTACTGTAGATGTTGGTTTATAAAAATAAGGATATTTCAACAAAGGAAAAATATTTGATCCTTTTATATAATTTAACCTTAAATCATTTATATAGCCAAGAACATGCATTAATAAAATAAGATCTCTTTGAACCTTAGTTTCTCTTTAATCTTCAAATTAGATTTTAAAGAATGAAATATTAGGAATTCCACCAGTTAATTTAAATAGAAATGGATTCATTTGAACTAATGGCTGAATAAAATGGTGACATTCCATATTAAGCATGATGATTTGGTATATTACACATTTCACTTACTTCGTGGAGAGTAGAATTTTTATGAGCGGTAATTCAGAAAACTCTTGAGTTGACTTCATGAAACTATCTTCCACGTTAAAAAATAATAATTGATACTGTTTTCTTTTAGTTGTTTTGTGGAATACCTGGTAAAATATTCTAAACTCTTTCTACACTGTTCTTCAGTTTCAGCTGAAATTCTCAAGAGTAACCTTGAAGCAATGAAACGACAAGTTACTACACTGGAACGTGACATCAAGAAATTCGCCCAAACAGAAAATCAGAGTGATAAGTTTGTGGCAAAGATGACAATATCCTTTATTTAAACATTTTGTTAGTTTGTGTGTGTGTGTGTGCGTGTATGTGTGTGTGTGCATTTACTATGTGTTTAGTTCGAAACTTACCAGTGTGTTCATACTGTCTGGATGAATATGTGTATAGGCTGTTATTATATTAACAGCATACATTTTAGTTCATGATGTTTTAAACCAGGTAGAGTAAGCAAGGCAACAATGAGATAAGAAAAAAATGCCATTTCTCAAAGAATTTCATTTGAAGGCCAATAAGATATACAAGATAAGTCTTATGAGGTTTGATTAGACGCAAAACAGAACAAAAGGACCTCCTTATGTAACCAGTTGCTTAATATCAACAAAAGATTTTTTTTTTTGTCAGAGATTTTTTTCTCTTTGTGTGTGTGCAGGTATTTTCCAATGGCATGCATGCATTTTCAAGGACAATCAGATGACTAATATCAATAGACTAAAGGATTGAGAAGGGTAAAATGGATGCATGGATGGATGGATAGATGAGTTGATCAGTAGATTATGTATTTAAATAAATTTTAGTAGCTATCTATATAACATTAAGCACTTCCTGCTAAATAAATCTTTTTAAATCTCTATTGTATATGCAATATAGTCATATAAAGGACAAAAATATATGTTAGAAGACCTTGAGAAATAGCATTTAGCTTGAATTGTTTAATGTTAAATCTGGTGTCTAAAGATAAACAACATTAGAGCTGATTTTTTTTCTCCATTTTGGTTTTCAAAGTTAAAACCATATCCTCCTCCTCTGGGTTTAAATAAATATCTTAAACTGCAGATTGATTCGCCATTTTATATCTCTAGAGGGAATGAATACTATAAATTCTTTATCTGATAATAAGTAAATTCCTTCAAAACTATGTGGCAGTCACCTTGTTTCAAGGTTAAATCTATTGCCTTTTGCTTCTCTGACATGCTTTCTTTCCTGTCCAACTTGGAAGTTATGGTACTAAACTTGAATTACTTGAGAATGGCAATTTAGATTTATGTGAAAAATGTTTTTTGATTCTCAGTCTTTGGCTCAGGAATTAATACTATAGTTTGTATGGCCCTTTAGTGATGCTAAGTACTTTCATAATAGGAATATTGGAAACATAATTTGTGGGTGATTGGAGGCAGGAAATCCTCAAGCATAACCTTGAATTACATAATGCCCACATTGGGATACTTACTATGAAGATTTAACTTGATTGATAATTAGATTTTTCTTTCAAAGATATTGTCCTTTAATTGGAAACCCCACCCACATTTTTCAACTTTTGATTTTGGTTCCTGCCTCATATATATTGAATTTAATTCCTGATCCCCTTGCTCTTTTTAACATTTTATTCCACAGCTGGCTTATGGCCACAGAGCAGCTTGCAGCATTGAGGAGTCTTTGTTGCTCATTTAGAAAAAGAAAAGTAATTTCAAACCCTCATGAACTTGGCCTGGACTCTTTATTTCTCTCTTTATGCAGGTAATTAAGCACTTTAAAAGAAATTCCAGTGCCTTTTGTATCTGTAAGTTATAGATGAATGGTTATTTTTCATTTTAAGTGGCACTAAAGTGTGACGGTCCGCAAGGGGATTTGAAAACTTTACTAAAATGTATGGAGCTGTTACTTTGCATATCATATTTTAAAAAAACAAAATAAAATATACAGCAATTTATTTAGGGAAAAGGTTAGAATATTGCGTTGAGTTGGTTAAAAACTCCTTATTAATGAATTACAATGATAGAGTTGTTACTTAAATTATTCTTGCATTGGAAGACTCATTGGGCACCCATTGAGAGTTTCACTCTTCTAGAAAATGGAAAAATGCATGCTCATCATATGCATATATTTTATATACATTCTGGTTCCTACTTAATATTTTTTACTTTTCTGGCAGTTCCAAAAGAGAAGGATATTTTTTTATAGGATACTTGATTCTGTTTTAAAATTAAAACCATGATTCTGTTTCTAGTATAGGATTCTTTGTACTGGATGATCTTTCTGATATTTCTGTCCCCTACCAATAATTTGTTCTGCTTCAGGTAACTGGCCCTATAAATCGAATAACTATGGGCACAATTATGGGAGTAGTTTCCCTTGAAAGTAACCCTACCTACTTAAACAGTAATGTCTAAAGACTGTCAATTCAAAAACTAAATAGCAATGCCATGCCTCTGGGCTTTCAGAACATCAGGGCTGTAGTTAGCAGCAGTGGCAGCCAGAGAGCAACTGAATATGCAGGTTGAATCTTCAACAAATCTCCAGGTTGGGCTAAGTCCTATAGCACCCTGTGTTCACACTTAATTTTTCACAATATTGATTGAACACCTATAATATACTAGGTATTGCCAGGCCATGAAAATACAACAGTGCACAAGATAAAAAACTTGACCTCATGCTGCTGATACTTGTCATTTACATGCTTCCCTGTCTTTCTGTCCCCATGGCCAAGATCATGTCTGCTGTGTTAATTTCTGTATGTGCGTTACAATGCACACCATCTAGCAACATGTAGGCAATCTCAGTAAGTATGTGTCAAATCAAAGAATATTAAGCTGGAGACAATGGACAGTATCTAATCCATTCTTACTTTTACTTAGCACTTCCAAGTGGTTATTGTTAAACAGTGGGAGGCTCTGCTTACAGTTATAAAACTTTTCTTCATATAAATCTTCTCAGGACCTTGAGTAACATTGAATCACCTTTTTAGAGCAGCATGTGAAGTATAGTCAGTTTTAGATGGGAAATCCATACCTTTTTAAAGTAAATGTCCAGATGATGGGAGAGGGCAGGGTAGAAAATGAAACCTCTCTTAATGAGTGAAGCTTCCTTCTAAAGCTCATCACCTCTGTCTTTAGTCTCCCTTTCTCTCTACCCACAATTGGTTGCTTACTCTGACTCAAAAAAAAAAAAACTAAGATGGAAAGAGCAAAATAAGCAAAACATTATAAGACTACAAAACAAGGAGAAAGGGGGAAGATTATGATAAATAGTAGGAGGGGAGTTCTAGGATTAAAAGGAATGATCTATAGTGGATATAATAGTACTATATATATTGAAATGTACATTGTAAAAAAATCTAGATAACTATATGGGGAAGTTATTGCTATTACCCTGATTTTTTTTAAAAGCAAAGTCCTTAGTATTCATATTAATGTGCTCATCATAATAGCACTTCAAGTTTTTAGTTCAGTTGTACAGTGAATTGAAATAAAATCTATATTCTTTTTTAGTACATTATAAAAATGATAACATTCAGTCTCTTATTGAATGTTTACTATGTATCAGACAGTACCAAATTTTGCATACTTAAGCTTTTAAAATTCATCCCTGTTTATTAAATGGGTTTTTTCAAGTTTTCCATATCTAATAACAATATTGACCACAGTTGTCCCTGTGCCACTGTAGTAAAGCAAGCTCGAGATGTGGCAGATTAACTTCAACAACTCATAAAGTTATTTGCCATAGCCCCATGGTTTTAAATTCATTCATTTCTAGGGGTCATCTCTTTTTATCTTTTAAGATTACCAGGAGTTTTGTAGTCTGTGTTTGGCATCTATTGCAAATATTGGTAGGGTGACATTCAGAATCACTTCTGGTTTCAAAGTTTTGAAAAATAACACATGCTTCAGAGAGGTGAGAGGGTGTAGTGGACATGGACTGCTTGCCAGTCCTCAGGCCTGTTCCCTTTGACTTGACATTAGAGGTGGACTCCAGTTTTTGCTGCTTTTGTCTTTTTGGCCTGAGTGTGACTGTGTAAGAGTTCTTTTAAATCAAAGCATCACTTTTCCTTATTGCTCCTTGCTTTTTCTGACAAGAAAGAAGACCATTCTTAAAAGAGGGCTTCTTAGACTTTTAAATATGTGTGTGATCCATTCTCAACATCTTAAGCTGTCTAAAAAGCACATTAACCACAATGTTGACCTTACTGCTTATATCCTGTTGACAAATTTCTGTCCACATTTACTGACATAGATTTTGTCAATGGCAGGGCTGTCTGTTGCCCAACATCAGCTTGGCTTTTTGATTGACTGCTGGCTAAATCATTTCACCAACTGGAGGACAGGGAGTGACTGAGCAGCAGGGGCACCATTAACACACTGACAAGAAGAGCTGACATAATGTTAATGACATTAACACCCTGTCAACTGACTATCAACACCTGTGATTTCCTCATCCTAGGAGGGAGAATCATTTGAAGTGGTTAAAAATCAAGTTACTGAGGAAGCACACAGTCCTTACTTACCAGACAATTCAAAACTGATTTGGGGTCTCCACTGCACCATAATTATATTAGTTTGTATTCCACTATTCTTTAGTAAGGAGAATAATTTTTTAAAAGATGTAAAAACTCAGCAACAGTAATATTCATCACCTCTGAGAACATGCCAATAACAGGTCTTAGCAAGATGATGATCCACATTTTGTAAAGTAAATGCCACGTAAAATTGACGAAACAAACGAGAAACCTCAGGAGCAAAGCCATGTTTTTGTTTTTGTTTTTGTTTTTTGTGAAGTATGAATGTAGTAATCCAGACTCTTTTCTATCTCTTGACGAAAAATCGAGAACTTTAGACTGGGGGGAAGTACTGGCTGTAACTTTCTCTCCTTACGTTCAATTGCCTGCCTTTCTCAAACTCAGAAAATCAAGAAGTTCAAAACTATTTTTATGAAACTGTTAAGGGAAAGCGATTCCAGGATAAAGTAAAACAAAATTAAAAAAAAAAATCATGGTCAATAATGGAGATAATACATTAAAAAGCAAATTGTCTTAGCAAAGCACATGGGGAAAATACTCTTCTTTTAAAAAGGAAGATTGTTAACATTTTTTTGAGATATACGTTCTTCAGAATGGTTTTGGGATGTTTTATTTTTAGTTCAATTGTCTACATATTGATTTGCAATAGAAGGTATAATCATTTATAATAAAAATTAAAATGATAATAAAATAATAATAGCAACTGGCAAGTCAATGTCTTGTGCCAGTTGTAGTGCTAGAAATGTGTGTGTGTGTAAAATTTCAAGCAATCTCCAAAGCTATCCTGTGAGGTTGGTACTATTATAACCCCATTTTAAATATGTGACACTGAGGCTTCAGAGGTTCCAAGATTCAACTTCCTGTGTGGCATCACATGATAGTCCGTTTGGGTCTTTCAGACCTCAAGCCTTGTGCTCGTAACCATGGTATTATGTTGCCTCAGAAGTCAGAACGCTTCATAAATCTGAGATGAACTCCACATTTGTTCACTGTGGAAGTATTTATTGCTCCCTTTTCAATCTCCCACAAATGGGAAAATTTTCCTTTTCAAAGGTTTGTAAACTGATTTAAAAATTAGGTGCTTACAGCGTCTCCTCCAGAAAGCCGTCCTTAGTCATGGCAATGAAAATTAATTTTCCTGTCCCCTGTGTTCTCATAACATTTTAATAATTTGATTACTGTACTTGCTGGCTTGCCCATACTCTGCTTATGTGCAGGTCTGTTTTGCACACCAGGTTATAAAATCTTTTAGGATACAGATTCTCATTCATCTTTAAGTATTCTGCAATAAGCCTAGCACAGTGCTTTGTAGAAAGTTGTCTTAATAAATGTTTATTAAGTAGGTTAGAGCTCATTGTATAATGATTTATTTTAAACAACATTCTGGCAATTAAATAGAAAGCATTAGCTTGTTTTCCAGGTATAACTTCAGTTTGACAAAACAAAGGGGTCTAACATGTTTCCAATGTTATTCCTTTATTATGTTTTGATTTAAAATGCAGGTCTTAAGAACTGCTTTTTAAACTCTTAGATAGCAATCTCATTCTGAGAAACTGTCTGAATGGAGCATATGTTTTTATAGGATCGGTCAGCATAAAATTTTTCTCTTTGAAGAGTCTTGCTTCTTTGAACTTCAGCCTGTAAACAGATAGATTAAGAGCCACATTTTTCAAACTTTGGGAAATTGATAGACATTTGGTACATGGCACCAATGGTGAGAAGAGAATGAATATACTGCTCAGTTAAAGGGTGCATAAACCCTTTCAGGCCACTAGAGACTCACCTAGGATATCATCTTTTTCAGAACATCACGGGACATAACTTTTCTGAAAGAACTAATGTATCCCCAACCTGACTAGTTCTTATCATTCCCACCAGATGCAAAGTTTTAATAAGTTAAATACCTTTCTGTGGGGTTTATTCATCTTAAGTAGAAATGATCTAAAAAACAGAAGCTTGAAAAATAAATTACTCAATACAGTTGTTTTTTGTGTATGCATGTATACTGTAGAACAAGTGGTATTTATAGATATCTATATGTAGACATAGATATGATTTAAAGTCATTTCAGTATTTACAAGAGCATAAATTGGATATTGTAGCAATGAATGTGAGCTTGTTTCCTTTTGCTTTGATTTAAATCTTACTAAAACTTTTTCTTTTCAGTTATAAAGGGCATACACGGTGTGTTAAATACACAGTTTATAGGCAATGATAGTGATGTTAGCATAACTATTCAAGTAATATACTCTTGCAACAAAATCTCAATTATGTACTATTTTCATAATGTGGAAAAGTATAGTAGTGTGTTTTTCTATGATAGAAGTCTGTTCAGTTATTTCTAATTAGAATGTGTTTGAGATATAGTTTATGAAAATTATAGCGAGTAAAGTTAGCTTTTCATTGAACATTCAGTGTTCTTTTCTTTGGTTTTAACCGTTAAGGTATAGGAAGTGAATTAGTTTATAAAGTTAAGCCTGAAAAAATGCAAAAAAGAAAGCAAGTGAGTGTGTTTAATAATCATGCAATCATATTCTCCTTTGGGTT
>JAVSCE010004298.1:0-481991 GCA_032199065.1 Smutsia gigantea
CACCTTTCTTCTCTGTGTCTTTAACTGCTCAAGAAGAGTGTGCATATTAAACAGAAGGGAAAATACTCAATTGAGGCAAAAATTCCTTTCCCCTCAAGAAAGAATTTTACATTGCACTCAACTTCAAGTGAGTACTGATGGAGCTTCAGATTGCCGCAGCAGTTATTCCAGGACTTTCTCAGACATTTCTAAGGGCATTTTTGTTTAATGAAGTCTTTTTCCCCTTGTGTTTTGGATTCGCCTGCTGTGAGCCTGTCTCTGTTTAGGCACCACTAGTCCAAAGGCAAGTCGATGCCCTTGCCCCGCTAGAACCCACGGCAAAGATGTCCTCTCATTCCGTGGCCAGACCCAATGCCTCCCTACAGACTCAGCATATCAGAGAAAATAAATATTTTTTTCCCCAATGTGGTCTGTGGAACCATTTTGGCCAAGAAAGACCCATTGCATTCATTTTACAAATGGGAAAAACAAAATTAAAAAAACAAAAAACCACCATGGCTACCATCCATTTTGGGCATTCATTCCTCTGACTCACTGGAATTGTCATTTGGAAAGAATCTGAGGAAAGAATGTTTAAGAAATGGCACATTTTGGCACTTTTGCATCACCTTCTTCTGAATTTCAAAATACATTTTTTTAAAGGAAGCCTGATGTGAAGTCATACACAGACTATTCCTCTATTCAATATTTTGTAATAAAAAAATAATGTCCCAGGAAGCAGAAAGATCAGATTGCAAATATAAATGGATACCAGGAAAAAAAAAATGACATCAAGTTATTTTTGGAATTTTCTATCAAGTCATCATGGAATGTCTTTTTTTTAACTTTATTTATTTATTTTTTTAAGTTTATTTTGGTATCATTAATCTACAATTACATGTGCAATATTATGGTGATTAAACTACCCCCTTCATCAGGTCCCCCCCACCAACCCCATTACAGTCACTGTCCATCAGCATAGTGAGATGTTCTAGAGTCACTACTTGTCTTCTCTGAGTTGTACAGCCCTCCCCGTGCCCCCCTAATATTACATCTGCTAATCGTAATGCCCCTTTTTCCCCTTTGTCCCTCCCTTCCCACCCATCCTCCCCAGTCCTTTTCCCTTTGGTAACTATTAGTCCGTTCTTGGGTTCTGTGAGTCTGCTGCTGTTTTGTTCCTTCAGTTTTTTTCTCAGTTCTTATACTCCACATATGAGTGAAATCATTTGGTACTTGTCTTTTTCAGCTTGGCTTATTTCACTGAGCATAATACCGTCTAGCTCCATTCATGTTGTTGCAAATGGTAGGATTTGTTTTCATCTTACGGCTGAATAATATTCCATTGTGTATATGTACCACATCTTCTTTATCCATTCATCTACTGATGGACACTTAGGTTGCTTCCATTTCTTGGCTATTGTAAATAGTGCTGCAATAAACATAGGGGTGCATCTGTCTTTTTCCAACCAGGCTGCTGCATTCTTAGGGTAAATTCCTAGGAGTGGAATTCCTGGGTCAAATGGTATTTCTATTTTGAGTTTTTTGACGAACCTCCATACTGCTTTCCACAATGGTTGAACTAATTTGCATTCCCACCAGCAGTGTAGGAGGGTTCCCTTTTCTCCACATCCTGGCCAACATTTGTTGTTGTTTGTGTTTTGGATTTTGGCTATCCTCACTGGTGTGAGGTGGTATCTCATTGTGGTTTTAATCTGCATTTCTCTTATGATTAGTGATGTGGAGCATCTTTTCATGTGCCTGTTGGCCATCTGAATTTCTTCTTTGGAGAAGTGTCTATTCATGTCCTCTGCCCATTTCTTAATTGGACTATTTGCCTTTTGTTTGTTGAGGGGCGTGAGTTCTTTATATATTTTGGATGTCAACCCCTATCGGATACGTCATTTATGAATATATTCTCCCATACTGTAGGATGTCTTTTTGTTCTACTGATGGTGTCCTTTGTTGTACAGAAGCTTTGCAGCTTGATATAGTCCCACTTGTTCATTTTTGCTTTTGTTTTCCTTGCCCGGGGAAATATGTTCATGAAGAAGTCACTCATGTTTATGTCCAAGAGATTTTTGCCTATATTTTTTTCTTCGAGTTTTATGGTTTCATGACTTACATTCAGGTCTTTGATCCACCTTGAGTTTACCTTTGTGTATGGGGTTAGACAGTAGTCCAGTTTCATTCTCTTACATGTAGCTGTCCAGTTTTTCCAACACCAGCTGCTGAAGAGGCCGTCATCTCCCCAATGTATATCCAAGGCTCCCTTATCAAATATTAATTGACTGTATATGTTTGGGTTGATGTTTGGATTTTCTATTCTATTCCACTGGTCTGTGGGTCTGTTTTTGTGCCAATACCAAATTGTCTTAATTACTGTAGCTTTGCAGTAGAGCTTGAAGTCAGAGAGCGTTAATTCCCCGTTTTATTCCTCCTCAGGATTGCTTTGGCTATTCGGGGTCTTTTGTGGTTCCATATGAATTTTAGAATTATTTGTTCCAGTTCATTGAAGAATGCTGTTGGTATTTTGATCAGGATTGCATTGAATCTATGTATCGCTTTAGGTAGTATAGCTATTTTGACAATACTTATTCTTCCTAGCCAAGAGCATGAGATGAATTTCCATTTGGTAGTGTCCTCTTTAATTTCTCTTAGGAGTGTCTTGTAGTTTTCAGAGTACAGGTCTTTCACTTCCTTCGTTAGGTTTATGTAATTCTGTTTTAATAGGTAATGTGGTAGCAAAGATCAAATCCTTTTCGTCTTTCACTGGTCATTTTAAAACCATCAATGACTTCAGACTCCACTACTTTCCACCAAGAGATCTCTCCTCTATTTAACAATAACACTTTCAACACAGCTCTCTTCAGAGTATAGCAATTCTTTAATAGTTCCACCAAATTTCTTTTCACTATATTTCATGGCCTCAACATAGTCTCCCACCCTTCCTAAAATGTACTGCTTTGGTGACTAGTTAACATTTATTTATTCATAAAAAGAACTACACTTTAAGAAAAAACAATCTTCCTAGTAAGCAAATATTATGAAAAGCATCTCACCAGGTATTGGAGGTCATCTGACACCTGGATGTATGCTTGTGATGGCCACTCAGGTACAGGACACACTTGTGGCAACCCCAGCTCTCCAAGACATAGCCACCAACCCAGAAGCCTATTTTTAAAAATGTCTTCTGACAGATGAAGAGATTGCCCCACAGCCTCCACACTTTAGAATTAAAGCCAGTCCCTCTCACCTGAACTCACAATTTTTGGTCCTTGCATGTGCCTGATTCCAACATACTTGCCAAGTGGCCTCTTGCCAGAGAGTAAGTAACCACTAAAAAGGCAAGAGGGGACGGGCAGGTGCACTGGGTGGGGGGCGGGCATGGACTGACCACAAGGGGGTTCTAAGAACTCAAAGATTCAGCACTAAACTGCATAGGAGGTTTGGAGCCATGCACAAAAGGAACAAATAGTTCTATTCAAACCACTTAGCACACCACAGGTATGTAAGATGACAGTGATTCTGAACTACGATGAAAAATGCTGTGCTAGCACGCTCTTTGAAACACAATCCAGACAGATTTCCAAAGTGGTTTAAGAAAAATTAGTTTAGGAGCTTTTAGCCCAAGAACCTGCTATCTGGGAAGTTCACTAAATATGAACTTTCAAGTTCACCGCAATGCAACTGGATAACTGGATAAAGGTGTTTTTGAGACAGTTTTGTGGTTTCACCATATAGTACGTCACAGTCGTTTTACTTGCTGTCACTGCTTCACATGGTCCCAGCTCCTTGGAAAGCCAAAGATGCCTTTTGATCAACTCAACCACGCAGGGCTTACCTACGAGCTTCTAAGAAATTTCAAATTGTTACTGAAGGTATAAAAATAGCCTATGAGCCTTTTAATGACCTCAAGACACAGTCTTACCATAATCCCACAGACGGGGTCAGTCGGTCTTGCTATCTGCTGCTCCACTGCTCTGAAGAAATGCAAACAAAGTCATAAACCTGCACAAGGGACATTTAGAAAAGCAAGCTCAGTTTAGACAGAAAAAACAGAGCATTTAAAAACCATCTAATTTTTTCTTACATTTTTTTAAAGGTATATAAATCTAAACTTCAAATTCTCAATTAATACATGAAGCTTGGGACTTTCCTTAGTTTTCAAACAGCAAGCAAACGACCCTCAGCGCTCAGGCATTAGCATTCGAGGCGTCAGATGGCTGTGGAATATAGAAAGTACCCACAACCCCATCACCAAGAAAAGAACTTAGGCACTGGAACATTCCTTTTCTTACAATTTTCAATGATAAATATATCTTCTCAACTATGAACTGCTTCATGTTATATTAAGCTGACTGGAATCTCTCAGCATAAAACCATCCTCAAGAAAAAAAATCACAACAAGGCTCTTGCTCTCCCTGAGTGACCCGTGGCTAGTTGGGTTCTGGGTGGCTGTGACTTAAGGATGGAACTCTGAGGAACAATTTTCAAAATCATCAACCAAAGATACTGCTGGACCTGGACTTGTTCCCATCTCAGGGAAGCAGGAGCCCTGCATCCGTAAGAGGACAAGTTCCAGAGGAGCTGAGAAAAACACCAATCAGCATACAAGTCACCCAGAGGTATCCTACATTAAAGGTCCATCCACTTAGCTTAATTTTGTTTCACCTCCAGAGATTTAAACTTCTTGGTCAAGCACTGTAGATATTTTGGGAAGGGAGCAATGGAGAAAACACAAGTGCACTACTTCCACACCCAGAGACACACTGAGAGCCCTCCATCACTGGTGCCGTTCACTCATTCATTCCTCCAGTGAACATTTATTGAGTCTCTGCTATGTATCTGGTCTGCCCTAGACACAGGAGGCAGCTATGAGTAAAATAAGGGCCTCATTCTCATAGATGTCAGAAACGTAAACAAAAGTTCCAACACACTGTGGCAAATGTAGTAATAGTCACATGTGTAAGGGAAAATCATAACCCCAAGATGGAGTAAGTTGTTTCCATCTGGGGGCGGAGAACCAGCACCAGAGGCTGCTTCACCACACACGGAACAGAGACAGGGATAATTAAAATGCAGAGCACAAAGAATCCTCCTTATTTGGCTACAGAACCTAGTTTACAGACTAGGTGTATTTAACTGAACCACAGTGTGTGTGTGTGTACTGGACAACATAAGGCAAAGGAACTAAGTAACAGTCACAATTTGTAAAAGAAATTATTCACCTATTATTTTTTTAAAATTGATCTAAGCAAATTACAGCCCAATCCTTAGGTGGGAAGGCTTTGGTGAACTAAATACATAAATGTATAGAGTCAATATTCCATTTCCAGGAAGAGTCACGCACTAGTCATACTGCATACCTATATGGGAGGGGGGCTTCTCAAAGCATAGTGTGCACACAAATCACCTGTGGACTTTGTCAAGCAGGAGGCTCTGATGCAGCTGCACCCATGACCCATACTCTGAGCCATGAGCCGAGGGCCAACGGTGCTCAATCCTAACCATCCTAGTCACACATGGGGCCCTTTAACAACAGTAATTCCAATCCTCATCTGAAATCTAGTGAGCCAGAATCTTAGGAGATGGGGTTCCTGTCATTTCTTTTTAAGCTGTACAGGTAGATGGTTGTGTGGGTACAGCCAGGCTTGTGAACCACAGTCAAGTAGCCATTCTGAGAAATACCTCACCCCAGAAAATGGGTCAGTTCTCTCTGTAGACGGATAAAACAGCATTTGGAAGACATCCGTGGGGAGGGTCAGGAAGAGGCTACCCAGCTAAGCTGCCAACACTGGTCATCTCACCCCTGGTGTGACGTCTATAATCACAGAGTCCGTGGACAATATCTGTAGTAGATCCCGTCTTGACCCTTTCCATCCACTATAATGGCTTTCCAAAGCCAGTGCTTAGATCATTATCGTAATCTATTTAGTTTCATAAAACACACAGAGGTAAAGAAGGGTTTTTTTGGCCTAAAAATGATAAAGGGTCATCCATGATGAAAGACTGGAAAGAAGCCAAAAGGCAAACATGCAATTAACCAGTCCAATGCCTCCAGGTACCCATTTTGAAAGGGCTCCCCAGCCACAACCCCTTGCTGCAAAGTACAATTTTGTTAATAAATCTACTCCTACATAGTTATAAACAATCTGTTGTTTCTCCCATCTTTAAAAAAAAACAAAACCCTCTTTGGTCTGACTATTCCTTTTAGCTATCACCTTAATTCTTTTCTTCCCTTCAGAGTAAAACTCTCCAATTGCTGTAGTCCCTGGCTCCAGTTTCTCTCCTATTTTCTTCCAAATCCATTACAATCAGGTTTTCACTTCTACCACTCCATGAAACTGTTTTTTTGGCATTCACTAATGATCTTCATATTTTTAAGTCCAATGGTCAATTCTCGGGCCTCATCTTACTTGACTTAGCAGCAACACTTCACAGCTGATCACTCCCTGCTCCCAAAGACTTTCTTCAGTGGTTGCCAAGATGCAACAATTTTGGCTTTCCCTACCTCACTGGCCACATCTTCTCAGCCTCCTTTGCTGTTTTCTCTTCATCTCCCCGATCTAAGTGTTGGAGAGCTACAGGACTCAGTAATAAGATCTCTTCTCTTTTCTATCTACACTTATTCCCTTAGTGATCATAGTGTCGTGGTTTAAAATACCATTCACACAGATTCCTCCCAAATTTAACTCCAGTCAGATTTCTCCAGAGCTTCTACGAACTCTAGTCTGCAAGGAAAAATTACTTAGTTTCAGTTCAGTTCAGGGTGGAATCTCCATGGACCTCTGAAGCAAGAGGGAAGAAAGGAATGAAGACACACTGTGAACACCAACCTAAGATTTCAGGGGAGGGAAATTAAACCCAAACTCACCTGGAGCTCAACAGAAGGTTCCATTTCTTCTGTGCTCTGTCTTTGGGGCAGAGAAGCGTCTTCTGTAGTCATGGCTGGAAGGAGTAAGAAAAAAGCCATGAAGGAGGTCAACTATCTTCTCACTTGCAGACTCAGGAAGACAGAGTATCACAAGCCAGTGAATTGTACAAATAGGGCCTATTCTACTTAACTCAGAAAGCTTGATGAGGACAGAGCAAGATAGGGAAGTGAAAGTGCTTTGACCAAAGACTTAAAACTCACACACCCACAGTACATCAGCCTTCTGGAGCAGTCTATCAAGGATGGGAAAGCGTGCCCTGCCCTTTTCACAGAAGCAAGCCCTATGGAAAATTCCCCCTTCCACAGGTACAGAGGGAGTGTGGATGAGCACAGAAGTGCTGAAAGAAGTTGGGACTGGAAAATATGTTATAAGGAACCTACTTAGTGATTTCCAAACATGGTAGTTTACTTTCTCTACTCCAGGACCTTCTCCAGACAGGCATCTGCTTCCATTTTTATTGAGGAGTTGGGGTGGGGAGAGGGGATACCTAACCTTTTAATTCCCATCAAGGGTATTTCTGCCACTTGTGCCCAGTTTCAACTCAATGTTTATTTCTGTAATTCTTACCTTCTTCCTCAACTTCAATGGTCAGATAATCCATGATTAGCTTCCTCTATGACCTCCTCTTCATTCACTGCTTCAGATGAGATAAACACAGATTTTTCAGCAATACATGATTTGCTTCTTTGTGTAAATCCTCCAACTCTACTCTGAAGCTCTGGAGAGAGGTTTGAGGCTAGGCTTGCCCTCCTCTGGAATACATTCCTGCTCCCTGGGGCATCTCCCTCTCTCTATCTCTACTACCGGGGGCTTATTCCTGTGCGTTTAAGTCCTAGGGCCTCAGAGGTAATTTTAGTTTGCTTGGAACCTTTATTATTTAGGCTCAATTAATCTCCACAGCTGGAAGACCATCCTCTAGTACCAAGATCAGTCACTACATGCCACACCAGGGCAAAAACAGGAGGGGATCAGGGCAGTGAACTGTGAGCCTGTCATACACCTGATTGCAGGCTGCGCAGAAACTCCCTTGAGACCCTGAAGCACACAAGTGACCACAGGGTGTCCTGTGATTTTGGTAGCAGGAACGGTAGATAAGCAGGGCTCCCACACTTGGCTTATCCTTACTATTCATAAGCACAGCAGTTGATAGCTGGAGCTCTAATACCGCCGATTCCCTTGCATGTTCAGGCTCGAACCCCTTGCAATGGCCCCCAAATACAGGCGGGTCCCAAAACGCTGAGGGAAAAGCACAGAAGGAAGGGGGAATGAGCGAGACACGGACCCCATTTTGTTCTTTCTTTTCCGAAAGTTCAAAACCTTAAGGCTTCTGGGAGAATGACAAGATTTAAGGCCAAAACCTGCGGGAGGAGATCGGAAAAGGGGCCCGAGCCCGCCTAGCCCCCTACACTCCCGAACTCCACTTCCCGAAGGGCTTAGGGACACCCCCTCGTCCCGGACGCCCCCGCTCGGAACTGAACCCGCAGACCCGCTCGCCAGGCAGCAGGAGCGCGAGCCCGGGTTGGGGCCGGGCCGGGGGCGGAGCCCAGGGCCCAGCCCATCCTCCGCGGGGCCCGAACCTGAAGTCGCCCGATGGCGGCGGAGGCGGGAGAGCCGTGCGCACGGACTGGCGGGTGGCGGGGACCCGTGCGCGCCTCCGGCCCCGCTTTCTCTTCCCTCGGATGCGCCGCGTCCCCGGCTCCGGATCCCCGCGGGGCTGCGCTCGGGGAGGGCGGAAAGAGCTGCGGCGACCCAGAACGCTCGAGCCCGAAGCTCCGTGTGGCGCCGCGTCTGCGCACTTGGTGGCGCGCGCGCCAGATCGGGGGTCCCGGCGGAAGGACTTCACTTCCCAGAGGACTCGGCGCCACCAGAGCCGGTCCTCGCGGGGCGTTTGCAGAACGACTGCGGAGGGCTGCGGGCGTTAAGTGTCGGCCTTGAAATGGAAGTAAATCCCCACCTGGTCGGTTTCCTTTCCTTTTTGAATAAAATAAGAAACTGTCGTTTAAAAACGCCAAATGATTTTAGTACCTGATTATTAATTGGAGGTGAGGGGTGGGACCCTGTCACACAAAGTCTTTTCCTTTTCGGATTCTTTCCCGAAATAAAGACCCAAATCTGTAAACTGAGTGCTAGTGCTAATTGTGTTGCAAGCTTTCTGGCTGGTAAAAAGCATAGGCAGGGCTGAGAAGCCGTTTCCTTGGTTGAAGAGATAATGAAAGAAACATGATCAGGAGTGAGTCCACGGGGAAACGTTAGACGTGAGAAAGAAGCAAGTAGGGAGGTTGGCTTTGAGGTGGGCAATTGGGCGGACGTGAAGTTTGGGAACATTAGTACTGGAAGGTCACCCCGCCTGAGCCCAAGATCTTCAGAGAAAAGATAACTTCTTTCCTCAGTGCCAAAAACACTTTGGGGGCTATAACTCCAGTTCTGCACAGTAACAAGGAGAAGCCAGTTACATCACAGGTGTCGTTTTAGTCCAAATTACCACCATCACCTGAGAAGTCTCCACATTAATCTCAATCCACGCTAGTCAAGGCGCCAAGGCGAACATTTAAAATTTTAGTCTGTTTATATTGCTTTTCTCAAAACCCTTCAGTGGCCTTCCTCTGCCCTGGAGAAAGACATTAATTCATGAACACAGTAAACCCTGCATAATCTGCCTCTGCCAATCGTGTGTTTTCTGCTGCTAGCTTCCTATTCATTCTCTACACTCAGATCACATGGGCTTTTCAATATCTCACACAGCCCAAACTCTGATGCCCCTCAATTTCTACATTCCCTCTGCTTAGAGCATCTTAGAATCCTTGAGGCATCCTTCAGATTTCAGTTCAAATGTCACTTCTTCAAACCTCCTTCTCCTTAATTCAGATTAATTCTCTCACAGAACTCTGTTATTTCTCTTCATAGATTTACCAGAATTTGTAATTATACCTTTATTTTAATGAACATCTTCCACACTCGACAGTAAATCCATGAGGACAAAGGCCAGGCATGCTTTGTGCACTGCTGCCCAGTGTCAAGCACAGAGCCTGACAAAACTGAGTGTTGAGAAGGTGGCATCCCACAGTCATCAATCCCAAGCTCAGCTAGGTTATAACATAGTTGAGCAGTCCTTTCTTTATCCATGGTTAACTGCTTTTATCCGTGGTTGTCTCTTTTTCTGACTCCCACAGCCATTCTAGATACTTATTTCCTAAACTCTCTACCTCAACACCAAGCCCCTCTTTCTTAGTCAAGGGATTTACCACCATCTATTTCACAGAAAAATGAGGCTTTCAGGTGGGAATATATCCACCTTCTGTGATGGTTAATTTTATGTGTCTATGTGACTGGGCTATGGGATATCCAGATAGCTGGGAAAACATTTCTGGTGTGTCTGTGAGAGTGTCCCTGGAAGTGATTAGCATTTGAATTGGTAATTGGTAGACTGAGTAAAGAAGATCTCTGCCAGGCATCAAACTGTCCTTGAGGGCCTGAATAGAAGAAAAGTGCAGAGGAAGCGTGTATTTGCTTTCCCTGCTTGAGCTGAGACATCCATCTTCTGCCCTCGGACACTGGTGTTCCAGGTCGCTGGGTCTTCTGACTTAGGCCAGGACTTACACTATTGAATCCCTTGGCTCTATGGCCTTCAGACTCCAACTAGAACTATGCCACCTGCTCTCCTGGGCCTGCAGCTTGCAGATAGCAGATTGTAAGACTTCTCAGCTCCACAATTGTACGAGCCAATCCCCCACAATACATCTCTTTTTATCTATCTATATACATCCTATTGGTTCTGTTCTCTAGAGAACTCTGACTACTACAACGTCCCTGTACTCAGTCACAAAGCCATGGAGTATCTAAAATATTTGGGAGGTGAAAAGAAGCACAGATTACTTCAAGGCTGTCTTTCCATGGGACCATCTCAACCATGTACCCAAAGCAGATTATTGTTCAAAATCTTTGTTGCCCCTCCTTGAAGAGGATCATACTTCCCTTTCTAGTTGAATTCAGATTTGGGCTTGGGACTTGTGATATAACCTTCTCCTTGAGAGAGATATGCATCTTTGTCTAGTTTAAGAGTGAGCTCTTGGTCTGCCATTTCCTTTTCCTCTGCTGTGAGACTCAGAAAATCTCCTAGAAGACTGTTCCATCAGTTTGTGCTCCAGAGTGAAGACATGGACATGTAGGATGAGTAAGAAAGACACCGTGGTTGTTGTCTCTGAGAGTTTTTAGATTATATTAATTGTTTTGATTATATGGTATACCCTAGCTCATCCAAGATGTTTTCTGAGCACTTTTAGGGAAACTTCTCAAATGTGCATCAGTTTGTTTCATTTTGTATTGTTTTAAATAATAAAGGAATATATATTTCCCAGTGACAGTATCAACATGCACCCCATCGTGATCACAGCAGCCAGCTTTATGTCCTACAAGTTAAAGTTAAAAATATAAACTATATCAGTTAAACTAAAAAATTGTAATAAGCATGATTAAATTAACAAGACATTATTCTGTCATGTGCTGTGCAGATACCCACAATACTACTACCATTCATACAAGACTCAAAAAGATAGTCAGTAAGCTATGACTGACAGCACTTCTTAGCTTGAATCTAAAAACTGCAGGCAGAGAACACACAATTTACCAGCTATTCAAAAATGATCCAGGAGTGGTTGTCACAGTAGTACCACAGAAAGCAGACTGTATTACTAATATTACTGTTTATACTGATTCTAATATGTGCAATTTCTTTACATGTTCATTATCTCTGAAATCCAGAATTTACATGTTCATATCCCTGAAATACCTTAAATTGCTGTTGGCCAGGTGCCACTGTGAGTAGTCATCATGTCTGTATCAGTACAGAAGCACACCAGAATGAGGTCAACAGCTGAGAAGAAAATCGCAGAGATAATAGTGGAGCATACTTAAGGATTGCCATATTACCAATACTCTTGGTGGCAAGGAAAACGAATGGTGGGTGGGAAAACATGGGCATAGACAACATTGAGTGCAAAAACAGAAGAACAGAATTCTGAATGTGAAGAGTTCAATCATGACTTAACCATTTTATTTTCTTTTTTATGTGGGTACAAGTCATCATTTAAAAGTGTATGATTAAAATTATGCCTAAATAAGTTTAAAAGAGATCCATTAATAACACAAAATAAAAGGTCAAAGTGATAAAAAAGTATGACATCATCATTTGATTGGCAGTGTTTTCTCTTTGTTCATGGCAAAGAAAATAATGGTAATTGCATGGCACCTTAAAGTTGGTGGAATACTCAAAGTTGTTTATTACTCACTTTACGGGTTGTAAAATGAAAAATTCTAAAAGAAACCATCTCAAATACCTCTTCCTGTTCTGGGCTCAGTGGTTTACTGTGTTGAGGCTTGGATTTCAGTGCTGATGGTGAACAGTGTCAAGGGACTTGGGTCCACTTATTATGGGCCATTATTCCACCTTGCTGCTCAAGGTTAGGACACAGTATTTTGAATCTTCAGATCCCAGTTGACTAGAATAGACTATACTATGCACACAGAATAAATAATGTAACTACCACCTGAAAAACAGACATGGAGGCAACATGGGCCCAGAGCATAGCAAAGAATGTTCTGGAGAATTGTAGGGAGTCCCTTCATGTTCCTCTCCAGCCAGTGTTAGGGGACCACACTTTCCTCTTTCCCCCCAGGAGTTTCATCTGCAAACACCATGGTGGTCTGGGAAGGAGTTTGTTTGCCTCAGTCCTTGAAATGTCCAAAATTAGCTCCAATTAACCCAATGACGGCAATTCAGGGAGCTGCAGTACTAAATCAGGGGTCCTGACAAAATGGTGGGAGTCAGAGTGGGGATGCTCTTGAGCTCAGGCAGTGCCAGGTCAGACAGACATCCCTTAAGATCCCCAGAGGAGCCAGGGAGTAAGCAGGACTATCTTCAGGGCTATTTATATAGCTAATTGGAAATTATAAAGCAGGTGTCTAAGGGGAAGGCCAGATGAGTTGAATCTTTTATTGTGTTAGGGACAATTGTCTTTACAACTTCCAGCCCCAAACCATCGCCAGCTCAGTCCCACTGCCTGAACTCTCAAGACCCCTCTCTGCCTCCTACGAACTGCAGAGGATCCATCAAAGTAGAAGTGACATCCTCGGGTGTGTTCCCTTGATCTCCCAGGAGCTCATAGGAGAGGGTAGCCCTTAGCAAGGGCGTAAGTGGCAGATGACACTTCAATGACACCTCAGTCGGCCTCACCCCGCAAACAGGTTCTGTAGAAATCTGAGCGGTTTTGCTATGTCTCTTACTCTGCATCAGCTTCTCTCCAAATGGAAAAGAGACCCTGTGCCTTTTCTTTTATTTCCATTTTCTGAATGTTTTGTCTTTTTGTTCCTCTAGTATGGAATAGTTTGTTCTGCTTCCCTATTGCTGACTTGAGTCTTTCTTTCACCACAGATAGAGACCTGGGTCTTTTTATTCATGTTTTCTCAGTTATTATTAAAAACTTAACTTTAAATTTCTCAGTAGTTGAGGTTATATTTTTTAGGGGTATAAGTTGATATATTATTAAACACAAATTTTATTATTTTATAATTAAAAAAATTGACCCATAAATTTTCCTTCTTTTCACTTGCATTTTTATAAGTCTAGTCCAAGTAAATTATACTTTTAAAATAAGTTTTCAATGTGAAATTGACCCTCAATATTTACGATGTAGCATCATTTATGTTGTTAAAATAAGTTTTAGTCTTTATACTCTAGATTTACACTTATTTTTAGTCATTTTGCTCATAAAAATGCATAAATCATATAATTCTATTTCTTTTTAATCATTCTAAAATATGAGTATGTCATAATATGACTCACGAAAGAAGGCTGAAGGAAGACTGAGGGAAAAATAATATCACTTTAAATATTTTCATTATTAGAAAAGAAAGTGAAAAAATAAACTGTGTAAATAATTTAGATTTTAGGGAAACAAAACAGAAATGTTAAAGAATCTAGGTGGAAGAAAATAAAAATATAATCAATTCACAAATATTAAGAGCAAATAAAAAAGACTCAAAATAAACAAATTTCTGGAAACTTTTAAAAAGCAAATAGTAAGTGAAATTATATGGGAGAAAACATAAAATACATGGAAAATTTAAAATATTGCTCAGAACACCATGCTCCTTGATATTCAGTAAATTAGAAATTAAAACTGAAATGTTAAAAATGAGGTATTGAGAAATAGACAATCAGGACCTGAGCTGGACTTCTGTCCTGGAGAGGTCTAATCCGTCCAGTTCACTGAGTTATGCTCCAGCTCTTTAGTGCTCCCAGTGAAGGCCTGCTGTGTTCAGTCTCCTCCTCCATGGTGAGCCCTGAACTCTCATTTTTGTCCCCCTAACCCAAAGATGTTACTGAAAGCTCTTTTAAGAATCTCAGCCTCTTAGCTATCACTTTTGCTTTTGTAATCAGCAGTTATCTTATCTTAATGAGAAATGTTGCCTCAAAAGTAAAGCTCATCTCTTATAGCTTCTCTGGATCTCATCCCTGCAAATTTTCACTGCCTGGTAGCTCTCTGACACCTTCAACCATCTGTTTTATTTTATTTATGTTCTCTAGTTATTCTCAGTGGAATAGTTGGTCCAAACCCATAGTCAACCATAAATAGAACTCAAATGAGTCATCTTTGAAGAAGAACAGATCTTTCAGGTTCCAATCTTTATATAAAATGCTTGCATTGGTGGATTCTCTTTGACTTGTCTTGTTTATCTGAGTGCTGTCTGTGTAGTGAGGGAATTCACTGAAAATGAGCTGGAGGTCATCATATTTGTTTGTGTTCATTGTTGAGTCCTTTAGCTACCTCAGCAGTTGGTCACAATGTATGGCCTTGAACAGTCGGAGGTGAAGAACTCTTTCTCCACTATCTTTCAACACTTAATTTTCTTGAAGCTCCAAACCCACAGATCAGCTTTGCTGAATCAAAGACATATATTGTACTCTGGGGGTTGAGTTTGGCCTGGATTTCTTCTCTTCATGTGAAGTTTGAGGTGGTGATTTTTGTCAACAGTTCTCCCACTCCCTCTTTTCTGTTTGGTGTGTTCAAACTTTACCCCAGTTGATCCTTTCTTCCAGGTGGGTCCCGACCATGGTAATCATTTCTGTAACATCATTAACCATGCCTCTTCTGCCCTCTGAGTGAAGTGCTACTGATCTTTCAGAGACAAGTGTCCAATAATGGTTAGGCACTCTATTGCTAAGTCAGATTCCACGATTCAAATCCCAGCTCCAAAACCCTACTGACATGGTCCTTGGATGAGTGACTTAAACTCTCTGAGTTAGTTTTATTATCTGCAAAGCAGTTATATCTACATTATGGATGGTTGTGAAGACAAAACAGAATAAGAAGTGTTTAATAAATATTGACTATTATTAGTTGTTATTATCTTGGGGGGAGTGAGTGCTTCCATTTTTTTCTCCTCTTGTAAAAACCCCTAATGTCTTTTTTTCCAAACTGCGGAGTCAGTCAGCGCTTTAAAATTTCCTCCTGAGAAGACACATCATCTCTGTGTATTCTCCTCTCCCCTCCCAGAAAGGAAATGGGCCTATATTCTTCAAAAACATCAAAGTGTCATGATAAACAAAGGCAGGCTGTGACCCTGATGTAGGAAGTAGCAGGGTATCCAACCATTGGGGGGGTTGGATAAAATGCTGTGTGTGGATGGATGCTCTGCCTGTGTGTGTAGCAGCAACAAGCAGAGTCCAAAGTAAATGCTGGAATATGCTCTCAGCCTGATATTTCAGAGGTTCAGTGGATTATGGGGCACCCAGGTAAATTGCTCCTGGAAGCCTTGTGACAATGAGCAATTTAGTATTTTTCTTGACTGAAATCAAGCTGCTTTTCTTCCTCTCCAAGTCGTGGGAATGGCGAAGTAGCTTTGGTATCTTCTCAGTTCCTGCCTGAAGCGTGCAGTGCTTTGGAATGGAATTTGACTCAGCAGAGGAATCACATTCCGTACAGCCTGTGGATCCTCCTTAAGACCAGGCTTCTCTTTCGGGGGGTTTTAATGAAACAGACCTCTACATACTTCAATCTAGAAATCTCTTTTCTTGGAAAGAAAAATTGTTTGACTTAATTGTTTTCCAAGTTTCAATTATACAAATGATTTAATATCCTTATTAGAAGGATTAATAAGGAATCCTTCTGGTATTCTGGAAAGAAGCAACTCAGACAAAGATGAAATCGATGTCCCATATCTGGAAATGTGGAGTGAATGGACTATATTCAATGTAAGCCAAAAACCTGGGAAGGAAACACTGGTTGGAGTTCCCACTGAAGCTGGCTTTACAGGCGTTTGAAATAAGGAATATGTCCCGTCTCTCCAGTGGGCAACCAATTCTCAACTTTTCCTTCTTGACCTTCCTTCCTTCTTTCCTCCCTCCTTTCCTCCTATGGGTACTGTTGTTTTCTCATCCAATTTTCCTGTATTTGGCAAAATTTCATTTAGAGAACATTTTACTTATTCTTCCTCATAGATGCAACTCAAGAACACTCTTGTGTGAAGGGCTGGAAAGAAGCTTATTCCCTCCCGACCACCTGTCCCCTTAGCCTTCCCCTTGTGTTGTTCTGGTCACGTGTCAAAACCTTTTCGTTGTCATGAGACTGGACCTCCCCGGAAGCCCAGTCTCTTTTGTTCTCTGACCTGTCCTCCGCTGCTGGAACATGGCTTGGACTTCCTAGGACCTCGTGTGTGTGTGATATCTTATTATGATTATGCAAATGCTTGGGATATAAATTAGGAAAATTGCTCTTGGGGTCACTCTAGAGAGAAGAAAACGTTCAGAAGCGAAGCAACCCGTATAGACTGCAGGTTGCGACAGCGGCGTCCGGGTTTCTCCAGGTCAGGCCCAGGCGCTTGGGAGCACGGAAGGAGGGAGGGTCAGCATGCTGGACATGGGCAGTCAGTCGTTCAGGTCACTCCCAGGCATGTGAAAGCACAGAAGGAGAGAGACGACAGGTTCGGGTCCCCAGGACGCTTTTGTGTCCCCAAGTAGATCCCGGCTGCCGCTAAAACCCAGGACGCTCCCAAATGCGCGACCCCAGGAAAACGGTTGACAGGGAGATTTTCCTTCTACGTGCTCCCCTCCCACTTTCCCCGGGTGGGCAGGGCTTCCCCTGGCGCCTGCTGGTGCTTGGAACGCTCCTGTGACAAGGGGACTCTCCGCGTCCCACCTCACATCCCCGCTGTAAAGCTCTGTTCTGGCGGCGGCTGGAACCTCAGGGGCTGGAGAAGCGGCCCAGCGGCGCGGCCCCGGGGAGTCCTCAGGGAGGACGCGGTGATTCTGGATGGGGCTGGCCGTGTTCCCAACCCGGCTTGCCTACTTTATCCACCTTTGAATCTTGTTTTGTATACCCCGGTAACGAAAGGGTGCCAAGCCCCGAAAGAATCCCAAACCTTCTGGACACATGGATGGCAAATACTGAACTGGGCACTGAGAAGCGAGAAGATGCACTAAGCTAATTATACAAACAGGTCTGGCCTCTGTGACCTGGTGGCACCACCGCAGCGCGTCTGGCTCGAAGTGAGGAGGTAAATCGTTCAAACCATGCTGGCATTAAAACCAGGGTCACGTTGTCAATTCTAAGACTTTTGTCAATCATCGGCATCTTAAAAACTATACCTATCGAAGGCTTTTCTTTCCTTTGTTTTGTTTTTTGTTGTTGT
Organism: Smutsia gigantea; assembly: GCA_032199065.1. Taxonomy (NCBI): domain Eukaryota; kingdom Metazoa; phylum Chordata; class Mammalia; order Pholidota; family Manidae; genus Smutsia; species Smutsia gigantea. The sequence continues at coordinate 17,601 of JAVSCE010004298.1, forward strand.
TGCTTGTTCGTTTTTAAGCTCATCAGACGACAGATTTTTAAGCTAAGGGGAGTGGGGCTGGCGCAGTGGAAGCTTAAGCCTGGAAAGTTCACGGCGATCTCCGTTTCTGCCGACAGGGTTACTCCTCGCCAACCGTGAGGCAGTGATAACTGGCTTGTATCTAGAAATGGATTTTTCCTGTCCCTGCTGGGGGGATGCATTTAAAGGAATCCTAAGTAAAAAGGTGGTAAATGTGGGGTAACTTTCCACTCTCAGGGAGTTCATGTACTGCATTCCCAACATACTACATTTTGAATCAACTTCACAGGATTTTCTCTTTAACGTCAATGTTCAGAGGCTTTTGACAGAGGAAACTGAAGCCATGAAAAATGCGTGTGGGGAGGGTGGGGTAAGGGGAGAGAACTGGGAGGCTGACTTCATCCAGGTGACACAAATATCATCCCAGGGAGACTGTGCCATACTCCTCTGGGGGCTCCGTAAAACTACTCTCACACCAGAGTGAATTCACAAGCAGGTTCCTCAGGTCCAGCTTTAATGTCCAACCTGCAGCGTAATCCTGGGGAGGATAGGCAGTCGGTTCATGTGGGTCTTCCTTCCTTTTCAGGTCATCCTTCTCCTTCCTTCTCCTTAAGACCTGTCCATTGCTGAGTTGCTCACAGAAGTCCCTTTGGATTAAAGAAAAGTTAAGAGGAAGGAGCTGAGGGCTGAGAGCTAGCGAGGATCCGTTCGCTTCGGAATCTATTCAGGTCTTTAAAGAGAAGATTCACAGTCTTGACCCCGACACAATTTGAACACACCACCTCCTGACCTGCGGCCAGACACGCTACCGTTGCGCCACAGGTCCTCAGGGATGCGGCATTTTGGAGCTTTAGAAGGATGTCAACTTAAGGAGTGTCAGGGGCAGCACCCAGTTTGCATGTTACACTGTCCTTATTATAACTTCACATTGACTCTGAGCTCTTCCTACCTTTTGCAGCAGGGCTATTCAAAGCAAAACGTAAATATCAGCGAAGCCTGCCAGAAGTCGAGTGCTCAGGGAATACTCGCCCTGGTAATTGGGGAAACCCCCTCCTCAGGGGTTTTAGGGAGGCACGTGTAGGAAGCAACTGTGGAAAATGAGAATCGCAACTCACAGGGGTGGGTTCGTCGGGGGACAGGTCTCTCTACCCAGCCCTTCTGCACGTGGAACACCACGAGGAAGTGTGACTTTATCAGAAAGAGCACTAGAATGGGGTTTTGTTTTGTTTTGCTGTTAAAAAAAGTAACATATTCACTGTAGAAATCTCATCAGATAAAAACGAAACAAAACACTAGTAAGGAGTGCTGAGTGCCTGCAGATACCAGGCTCTGTACATCTTGCCACGGGATAAGACCTTTCAAGTTAATGAACGGGGTGGGGGGGGAGGGGGGAGCAGAGATTAATGCTTTGCGGTTAGGCTTTGGAACAAGACCATGGATACTAGATTTCAGCAGCAGCCCTTTGTTCATTGATTATGCTGAGTGAATGGGGAGGAGATGCCATGGGGAGACTGGACACAGGATCATGTGACAGCCCGTTGCCCCCCACCTGAGCATCAATCAGAAAGTCCTCCTGCCTGAAGCATCTAGGCTGATGTCTCCATATCCTTGCTGGTGTAACTGGAAACTTACCACTTCTGATTTTCAGGGCATGTAGATGTTTTTGAGTTGGAAACAGAATAGTTTAGCCATTTATTGGCCGCAGCCGTACACAGACCAGTCTAGTTGGGAATGCTTTAGACTGAAGCTTGAAGGTCTGTGGTTCTGTACTGGGTTTCAGCATGGGCATTACTTTTTTCGATATATCCAGGCCTCCTGGAAGACATTTAGGAAGTCTCATATCATTTATAAAAGGATAACCACACACAAACATACACACACAGAAAGAAGAGTAACGACAATAAAACTTACATGGGTGCTGCAGTGAATTTACTGCAGGACTGAAGAATGGGCCTTTGCTCTGGGGCATTTCTCAGGGTGTGGACGAGCCACTCAAAGTTGCAACACGAAGAAAGGTACCTTTTGTTTCAATAGTGTATTTTATTTTTCAGCTATAGCAAGTGACACTAGTTCTTTACATTGGAGATAGAGTTATGAGATGTAAAGGATCTATAACTACTGGTCCTAGAAGAGCATACACATACACACAAATACATTCTTTTTAATGAGTCAATTTAAAAATAGCAGAACAGTAAAATAAGCCCATCCAGGACACAGATCTGAGATCATTTTCCATGCCTGCAAAGAGGGATTCTCCCAAAGCTCCAACCAGGAGTGGAGAGGGCTGGGGAGAAGGCAGGATTTCCATTCTGGCAGCAAGATGCCGAAACCCACCACGGCAGAGATCAGCTGGGGCAGTTGGCATCGGATGGGGTCAGCGGCCTCGTGCCCACCTGCATCATGCAGGCGATTCATGGGGGAATGGTCTAGAGATGCATTTCTCTTTCGTTCTAAAATAATCTCAATAAAAGGAAGAAAGCAATAAATGTGTTGAAACAAGAAATTCTCTGTCACTCGCCACTCAGCAGAAAACTACCACACTTGATGTCTCAAAAATCGCATTTTCATTCAAACAAAACCAGAGGCTGCCCCTGTGGGAAAGCCTTCAGGAGGTTTATTAGGATGGAAATGAAGCAACCTGAATATCGCTCTGCTTTAAAGTGAACACCTTGCCCCAAAATGTCATTGAAGCATGTCATTAAAGGCCTCCAGATATGTAGCTCAACTGCTGACCATCCCCAAGATCTCAGATTTGACCTTGAGGTCCATCCTTACCTTATTCCCAATTTTAGGGAGAAAGCATCCAGTCTTTCACCATAATGAATGATGTGGACTGTAGGTTTTCCATAGCTCACATGAAAAACTACATATTTTCCCACAGATTGGCAGTGCTATGGGTCTTGAAGCCTGGGATCATTTTTGGTAGTTTCCTGGGAACTTATTTACATGTTTACTTTAAAAACAAACAAACAAGATGTGATTCCTCCAGGGGGCTCCACCTGATGCTCCCCATAGAGCCATGAGTGAGGGGCAAAGGGAACCAGCTGGGTCTCTTCAGGGTTCAAAGAACTTCTAGGTTCATAAATACCTGGAGGTTCTGGGATGGTGGCGTTCCATGAGAGGGCATGGAAGCTCCTAGCAACCCCACCAACTCCATACCTTGCCTTATGAATCTCTTTCATTTAGCTGTTCCTGAGTGTATCCTTTATAATTAACCAGCAGTAGTGCTTTTCTGAGTTCTGAGTTGTTCCAGTGAATTACTGAACCTGAAGAGGGGGTCATGGAAACACCTGACTTATAGCCAGTTAGTTAGATGTATGAGTGGCAATTGTACTGGCAACTGGCTCTGACCTGAGGGCAGTCTTGTGGAGCCCTTGGCCTGTGGGGTCTGCACTGACTCCAGGGAGTTACTGTGAGAACTGAATTGTAGGAAACTCCTTTAGCTCCCAGAGAATCAGAGAATTGGTGGTTGTTATGGGATCAAAACGGACCATTCACATATGTAAGAAAAAGGGCCATAGCTAGAGAAAAGGGAGTCACCTGAGCTTCTGATGGATGCACGGGCCAGTGGGAGGACTGAGCCAGAGGAGCCCCAAAAGCATGGCTGGCTTTCCCACAGAACATTAGCTGAGGATAAGCTATGCATCTGGCCAAGAAAGGCAGAGTAAGATATTGTGAAGTTCCACAGTGCTTAGGAGATCAAGTTTCATTATAGTAAGATACATGGAATAAAGTCAGGGCAGGGCTCACTCTAGAGGCATTTAAGACCATAGATGGACTGATTCTAATTAAAGCTACAACCCAGCCCCAGTGCAGAATCCAGAAGCTGACCCACAGAAATATGCCCAAATGACTTTTTAGAAAGGTGCTAAAGCAATTCAATGGAGGGAGGATAGACTTTCAACAAATGTGACAGCTTGGATGAATCTCCAGAGAATTATGCTGAATGAAAAAGTCAGGACAGATCAACCAGACAGAAAGTAAGTAAGGACACAGAGGCACTGAACAACACATTAGAACAGATGGACCTAACAGACATGTACAGAACTCTACACCCAAAAGCATCAGGATATGCATCCTCCTCAAGTGCACACAGAACATTTTCCAGAATAGACCACATACTAGGCCACAAAAAAAGCCTCAGCAAATTCAAAAAGTATGAAATTCTACCAACCAACTTCTCAGATCACAAAGGTATAAAACTAGAAAAAAATTGTACAAGAAAACAAAAAGGCTCACAAACACATGGAGGGTTAACAACATGCTCTTAAATAATCAATGGATCAGTGACCAAATTAAAACAGAGATCAAGCAATATATGGAGACAAATGAAAACAACAGCACAACACCCCAACTTCTGTGGGACACAGCAAAGGCAGTTCTAAGATGAAAGTATATTGCAATCCAGGCCTATTTAAAGGAGGAAGAACAATCCCAAATGAATAGTCTAAAGACACAATGACTGAAATTGGAAAAAGAAGAACAAATGAGGACCAAAGTCAGCAGAAGGAGGGACATAATAAAGATCAGAGAAGAAATAAATAAAATTGAGAAGAATAAAACAATAGAAAAAATCGATAAAACCAAGAGCTGGTTCTTTGAAAAAATAAACAAAATAGATAAACCCCTAGCCAGACTCATTAAGAGAAAAAGAGAATCTACACACATAAACACAATCAGAAATGAGAAAGGAAAAATCACGACGAACCCCACAGAAATACAAAGAATTATTAGAGAATACTATGAAAATCTATATGCTAACAAACTAGAAAACCTAGAAGAAATGACAACTTTCTAGAAAAATACAACCTTCCAAGACTGACCAAGGAAGAAACAGAAAATCTAAACAGACCAATTACCAGCAATGAAATTGAATTGGTAATCAAAAAACTACCCAAGAGCAAAACTCCCAGACCAGAGGGATTCACCACAAAATTTTATCAGACATGTAGAGAAGAAATAATACCCATTCTCCTTAAAGTTTTCCAAAAAATAGAAGAGGAGGGAATACTTCCAAACTCATTCTGTGAAGCCAGCATCACTCTAATACCAAAAAAAAAAGGCAAAGACACCACAAAAAATGAAAATTACAGACCAATATCCCTGATGAACATAGATGCGAAAATATTCAACAAAATATTAGCAAACCTAATTCAAAAATACATCAAGAGGATCATCCATCATGATCAAGTGAGTTTCATCCCAGGGATGCAAGGATGGTACAACATTCGAAAATCCATCAACATCATCCACTACATCAGCAAAAAGAAGGGCAAAAACCACATGATCATCTCCATAGATGCTGAAAAAGCATTCGACAAAATTCAACATCCATTCATGATAAAAACTCTCAACAAAGTGGGTACAGAGGGCAAGTACCTCAACATAATAAAGGCAATATATGACAAACAGCCAACATCATGCTTAACAGTGAGAAGCTGAAAGCTTTTCCTGTAAGATCGGAAAGAAGACAAGGATGCCCACTCTCCCCCCTTTTATTCAACATAGTACTGGAGGTCCTAGCCACGGTAATCAGACAACACAAAGAAATAAAAGGTGTCCAGACTGGTAAGGAAGAACTTAAACTGTCACTGTGTGCAGATGATGTGATACTGTACATAAGAAACCCTAAAGAATAAACTCGAAAACTACTGGAACTAATATCTGAATTCAGCAAAGTTGCAGGACACAAAATTAATACACAGATATCTGTTGCATTCCTGTACACTAATGATGAACTCGCAGAAAGAGAAATCAGGTAAACAATTCCATTTGCAACTGCATCAAAAAGAATAAAATACCTAAGAATAAACCTGACCAAGAAAGAGAAAGACCTATACCCTGAAAACTACAAGATACTCCTAAGAGAAATTAAAGAGGACACTAATAAATGGAAATTCATCCCTTGCTCTTGGGTAGGAAGAATTAATATTGTCAAAATGGCCATCCTGTGTCAGTCCCTCCCTGCTTCTGACCCGCAGATAATGGGGAAGACACGATGAGATATCGAAGTTCTGAAAGGACCAGCCATGGGACTCCAGGCTTAACAACACAAGAGTAATGCTGAAAAGGCACTTCTCATATTTATTGAGCAAATGAACTCAAAATAAACTTAAACATCATTATCTGGCCTTGAGTCTAGCCCAAGGACACGACACTCCTCAAGGATACTGAAACCATGTGAGGGCGGCCCCGAGCCGTGGAAACTGTTTTGGTTCTCATCATTCTGTTTTTGATCACACATCAAGAGTTGTAGGAAAAACAATCAAGTCATGTGTATTTGTACATTTGATTTCTATATTACTTGATTTTTGTATTAAGCCCATTAATCCCACAATCCTGCCTAAAGCAATCTACAAATTCAATGCAATCCCTATCAAAATACTAACAGCATTCTTCAACGAACTGGAACAAAAAGTTCTAAAATTAATGTGGAACTATAAATAACCCCAAAGAGCCAAACAATCCTGAGAAGGAAGAATAAAGCAAGGGGGATCTCACTTCCCAACTTCAAGCTCTACTACAAAGCCACAGTAATCAAGACAATTTGGTACTGGCACAAGAACAGACCCACAGACCAGTGGAACTGAATACAGAGCCCAGATATTAACCCAAGCATATATGGTCAATTAATATATGATAAGGAGCCATGGATATACAATGGGCAAATGACAGCCTCTTTAACAGCTGGTGTTGGCAAAACTGGACAGCTACATGTAAGAGAATGAAACCGGATTACTGTCTAACTCCATACACAAAAGTAAACACAAAATGGATCAAAGACCTGAATGTAAGTCATGAAACCATAAAACTCTTAGAAGAAAATATAGGAAAAACTCTTGAATATAAACATGAACAATTTCTTCATGAACATATCTCCATGGGCAAGGGAAAGAAAAGCAAAAATGAACAAGTGGGACCATATCAAGCTGAAAAGCTTCTGTACAGCAAAGGACACCATCAGAACAAAAAGAGATCCTACAGTATGGGAGAATATATTCATAAATGACATATCTGATAAGGGGTTGACATCCAAAATATACAGAGTTCACACACCTCAACAAACAAAAAACAAATAATCCAATTAAAAAATGGGCAGAGGATCTGAACAGACACTTCTCCAAAGAAGAAATTCAGATGGCCTACAGGCAACATGAAAAGATGCTCTGCATTGCTAATCATCAGAGAAATGCAAATTAAAACCATATTGAGATATAACCTCACACCAGTTAGGATGGCCAACATTCAAAAGACAAAAAACAACAAATGCTGGTGAGGTTGCGGAGAAAGGGGAACCCTCCTACACTGCTAGTGGGAATGTAAATTAGTTCAACCTTTGTGGAAAGCAGTATGGAGGTTCCTCAAAAAACTAAAAACAGAAATACCATTTGACCCAGGAATTCCACCCCTAGGAATTTACCCTAAGAATGCAGGAGCCCAGTTTGAAAAAGACACATGTACCCCTTATCCAGGGAGGGCTCAAGGAGGGGTGGGAGCCACTATCTTGACATGTCTGAAGGTCAGGCATAGGCCAGAGGACACAACCTTGCTCTGTGAAGCCCCCAAGATAAAGCTGGGGCAGGTGGAGGGAAGACCCGGGGTCCTGGGTCTGCAGGAACATCTGCCCCATCACTCGGCTTTCTGGCTTCACTCTGTGCATCTGGGAGCCAGCCGGGCCAGGGAGCCCAGCTTTCGCCAACATCTGCCAGCCCAGCCCCCAGCTTCCAGGGCCCAAGCCCAAACACACTGCACTTTTAGGTTCCCAGGGGAGTCTGACACGCAGCCAGGTACGGCCTGAACGATCCTGGGGGTGCTTCCAGCTCCAACATCCCCACTCCAGCTCCAGAGCAGCTCAGCTCTTCCTGCCTGCCATCCACCTCTCTCCCTTGCCAGGGATTCCTTGCCCAGTTGGTGGCAGCCCTGCTGGCCGGCCACTGGGCGCTGGAGGGCAGCTCGGTCCCCAAGCCAGAGATTAGCTGAGCACTGTGTGCATGTATGCGTCACAAGTGCCCCAACCCAAGGCAGACGTGCCTCAGGCAGGGAAGCACCTGCAGGAGTCTGCCCAGAAAGCTCACTGCAGCCAGCCGAGGGCCAGGCGAAGGCCAGCACACAGCACTTTAGCTGCGCTCCTGAGCCCAACACCCTGCTCTGGGCGCTCCGGGCGAGCTGTGAGGCTAAACAGGGGTGTCCCTGTACCTGTCCTCTTGCCCACTGCCTATGGCCTGGACACCTGGTGGGAACCTGACTTCCCCCAGGGACACATGACCTGGCAGAATTGAATGGGGCTGATGGAGTAGGAGGCAGGGGAACGAGGCAGACAGAAAATCAGGGCCTCAGACAAGCCTCCGAGCTCAGCCGATTTAAAAACTCCCTTTCCCCTCCCACCATCCCGGATACACCCTTCACCCAAGGGTTCAACACCCGCTCCCCTCCTTGCTCTGCTTCCCCTGCCAGCTCCTCTTCCTCTCCCAGGATGAAGAGCCACCCTCATGTCCACGGACCATGGCTGCCCACCAGGGCGCTCTTGAGCGGGGCCTTGACCTCCCCTGGGAGGCCACTGTCCCTTCATGAGCACTTGGGCATCTGGGATGACCCCGACTATGCCGGTTTCAAGGGTAAAGAAAGGAAGACCTACAGGCAGGATGTTCTTGCTCAAAGCCTGCGACAAAGCCAGACGAGATTCAGGATATCTGACACGCACAGTCAGTTCTCTTTTTGCTCCTTCTTGGGGGCAGCACTCCTAACACAGAGCAACTGGGCTCATGGTGGGAACCCAGGTGCCGTGACAGGCCAGGCTGCCACCGGGTGGCTGATGAGACCCATGGGCTGGAGGCAGAGAGGAAGCGAGGTATTGCTCGCGCACTTGATGGCTGGAGCCCAGGAGCCAATCCTCCACACCGTGAGCTCCACACAGAGGACACCCACAGGGGCCAAAAGAGCAAGTGCCGAGGGAGTGGGGCTGCCCAGTCATCCGCCCAGGGGCCAGGCCACCGCTCTCTCTGACGGGGGCCCAGCAGAGAGGAGGGAGGGCTGTTTCCCAAGTACCCAGGACTGGCGAGGCCCTGATGTCCGGTTAATTCACCCAACCACCCTCATTTTACGGATCAGAATTTCTAGGCTCGAGCACTCTGACCAGAGGCCCTATCAGGCTGTGGCAGAGATGGGATCATGCCAGCTAAACCGGGTTCCTCTCACACGGACGCAGCCTTCACGTCACTCCCCTCTGGAACGCGACAGATGTGTGGGCTCCGGCCGGCTGCTAGTGAGGGGAGGCCACTCAGCGCTCTGCTTCCCTGCCCATGGGGCCCCAGGGCAGGCACAGGTGAGGAGACCCCAGGGAGGGTCCCCTTCTCCTTCCTGGGCCTGTCCCTGGAGCCCAGGGCCAGCTTTGGCAGATGCTTTCCCTGGCCAGTGGCCTAGCTGGGAATCAGAGCCTGCCCCTCCTTTTTTAAAGTCTCCCCAGAGCTTGAAAATTACATGCTTAAGCAGGGGTGTGAGCAGACATCCTGCTTGCTCACACTTGCTTGTGTGTGCACACGTGACAGTGTGTGTGAGAGGCAGCAGAGATGGAAAGAATGGGACAGGAAAGGAGACAGGGTGTGTGCATAACGCACACAGAACCAGAGAGAGAGCAGGAGGCCCGGCCCCACCTGGCTGGGGAAGATCACTCATCCCACTGGCTTGGGGCTGAGCCCAGAAGCACACACCGCCAGCTCTGCTATAACCACGATACGGGGGGCGAGCAAGGAGCCCCCGACCGCAAGCTGGGTCTTCACCAGCCAAGCCCCCCTCGTCTGTGCCCATGCCCAGGTCCCTCTGCGTCAGGGACACCCCTCCCTCCCTCCCACACACACTTGTTGAACCCCGAGGTGCTCAGCAGCTGCCCCGCTAGGCCACCCTGGGACCTGAGAGCACACCTGCAGTGGGCCACCAGCTGAGTCTCAGCCCTAAGGCAGTGGGCTCCTGGAGGGGAATGGCCAGCATGCAGGAGTTCGGCGGAAGCTGAAGGCTTGCTACCTGAGGGGAGGCCCCCGCAGGGGAGGGAGGGTGCTTCCTGGGCGCTTCACTCCAGCTCACTTTATACCTCTTTGGGAGCTGCCCCAGGCTAAGCAGACATGGAAATGACTCAGACAGCCCCACCTGTCCTCCTAGAACTCACCCAGGCATAGAACTTGACTCAGGGAAAAGGGTAAAGAGCTTGACCCCTTTTATTTAAACATTTCCTGTTTGTTTAGTTTTGGGGAAGCATGGAGGTCTCCAAATAAGGTGTCCCTGAGATGATAACTGTTGAGATGGGTTTTGAAGGTTGAAGAGGAGTTCTCTGGGAGCTCGACTGGAAGGGTGGGACAATACTGTCATTTCTGTAGAGAGAGGCACAGGAAGATGCTTGGCTGGGAGATACACAACCTTCACTCCATGAGTAAAGAGGAGTGTTTGCTTGCACTAACAGAGGGTCCACTCAGGAGTGTCAATCCTGATTAGAGTGGATGCTCAGTGGCCTTTGCTGGAACGGGGCAAGGGGAAGAGAGGAGACATGTACCTGACCAGCGTCCCTCTGGTCCAGAGGGCAGTGTGAGCACCACTCACGTGCATGTACAGGTGGGCACACAGGTGTGGTAATATAAGCACTCCAGGGCTAAGCCCCACATAGTCCACCTGACGGCAGAGAGGCACTCACAGGCAAGGTGCCAACCCATGCTTGGCAGGCAGGTGATACAACCCTGGCACAGATGGACAGAACATAATCCTTGCCCTAGGGGGTCACCGCCCTGTCCAGAGTCACGGCTACACTGTGAGCTGGCCCTGTCCCTGACACAGCAGGCTGCAGGCCCCTGGACGTGCCTGTCCTCTGACTTTTGGGACTCAGCACCTCTGTGCCCTTTTAAGAGACACCCTCCCTTTGGCTCACTCTTAGCTGTTGTCAGGAATGTCAGAGCCTCCTGTCCTGACCCATCAGGCTGGCCTGCTGCCCCGTGGTGGGCACCCACAGTTCTTTCTTCACACCTTCCCGGCAACTCTGCCTCTGCCATTATGCCGAGGTATCTGGGCCCCCATGAGACCACCAGCTCCCCGTGTGCCTCCAGGGCCTGTCAAGCCTGGCCTGGTATGCAGAACTGGGCCTGGAAAGGGTCAGAGGGGAAGGGCTGTTTATGCAGGTTTGGGAGAATCAGGAGGCATGAAGAAGGTGGGTGGGCTGGTGGGGCCAGCAAGGGCAGAGGCCCTGGGCATAAGCGAGCATGATGCGGGCAGGGTCCTTGGAGGTAGGGGGGCTGGTGCACATCGCTGAGGCACTTTCAACATAGTCCACGCTGACTCTGGGCCTGTCCGGTAGGAAACACACTACCCCAGAGCCTGGGCCTGCACTTAGAGATCTGCTCCCACCTGCCTCCACGGGGAAAGTATTGTGCAAGCCTGCCCACACTGGGAGGACGAGCCCTGCTCACAGCCTGCATCCACCCCAGACTGTCTTCTGGGTACTCAGGCCCCTGGAATCCACCAGGCAAACAAATCCTTGTTGTGGGCCCCAGGGGACTCTTTCCAGGGTATCTTCCCACAGTAGCTTTAAACATGATGATAAATTCTTTGACATTTCTCCCATCAAGTGGCAACATCCAATTCCCCTTCCTTTTGAATATGGGCCTTAACAACTCACTTCTAATGAACAGAGTGCTCTGGAAATCCCACCACGTGACCTCTAAGGCCTGGTCCCAGAAGGTGCTAGACTTCTGGCTTCTCACCCTCTCTGAGACATTCACCACTGGGGCTCTGAGCTGACATGCAAGAAGTCCAGCTATCCTGAAGCCACCATGTTTGAGAGGTCATGTGCATCTCGAGTTGCCTGAGGAGACCCAACTCTTTCCCAGGCAGGGCACCAGACCAGTGAGTGAGGAGGTCTTTAAGATACCTTCATCCCCAGCCATCTTTGACTGTAACTGTAGGAGAGACCTTGAGCAAGAACCATCTAGCTGACTCCAGTCAGGCCTCAAAATGAGAGACTAAATTAAGAAATAATTGTTGTTTGACATTGCTAAAGTTGGGGCTACTTGTTATGCAGTGATAGGAAACTGATACACCCAAAGGGCAGACCACACAGCTGTGCCTCCGGGGGCAGCTGTTTGGGAGGATGCACAGAACTTGGATACACGTTGGGGTGTCCACGTGCATGTGCACAAGCACCCCCACCAGCCCCTCAGTGCAAACAGAGGCGAGACGGGACGCGAAGGGGAGGTTCAGCTGGGAAATCCTTTTGCTCTCCTCTTCCTAGCCGGTGTATATTGTGGGAGCCTGTCTTCAAGAGTGGCTGCTCAAATTTGCCCTTAGGGACTCATGGTAGGTCCAGAAGACACTCATGTCCCATTCCCTGGAGGCTGTAACTGTCACGTTACATGGAAAAAAATCCCTTCTGCAGATGCAGTTGAATTAATGACCTTGAGCTGGGGAGACTGTCCTGATTATACAGGTGGGCCCTAAATGCCATCACATATACCTTTCTAAGGAGGCCGAGAGAGATTTAACACACAAGAGAAGGCCATGTGAACATGGCACAGAGAGATCTGAAGATGCTGGCCTTAAACACAGGAGTGACATATCCATAAGCCAAAGAATGCCAGCAGCTCCCCCAGAAGCTGGAAGGGACAAGAACAGATTCCCCCTACTGCCTCTGGAGGTAGCACCGCCCTGCAGACACCTTGATTTTAATCCAGCAATACTGGTTTTTATTCTGGCCTCCAGAATGGCGAGAGAGTGAGTTTTGGTCATCTTAAAGCACCAAGGTTACAGTAATTTGTTACAGCAGCCTCAGAAAATGAACCCCTTCACTCCCCACACCCCACCCACAAATCCTGGCCCATGTCCTCAAGCCCCTGGACATACATTCCTCAGCTCAGGCCACTACGAAGCTCAGGCCTGGGTTTGCTGGAAAGCTCTCCGATCCCTACCCCATTGGAAACCCCAGAACCACCATTGGAAAGAGCTGTTTTTCTGGATGCTGGGGAGCGCCTCTGATTCAAGTCTCACCACCTAATGTACCAGCTGGGTGCTGGAGCCAGTGGAAAAAAAAACACACTCAACCATGCAGAAAGCAAAGGCAGTAACGGAATGCATACCACCCAAACACGGCCCTGCACCACCCGCTCCATATGCTTGTGTTTCTTGAAAAAGACACTTGAGAGAACAAATGAAAAGAAATCTCTCCCCTCCTGGGGTAGGGGCATCCCTCCTCCCCAGCAGCCCCGCCCCCCACTGGATCCACCTCCTGTTCCAGGGGCTCCCCAATGGAGATGGAACTGTCTGGAGGCCTGAATTCCTGCCCCCTATCCACTGTCCACACATCACTGCAGCTCTCAGAGGACAAAGCAGGACAAAGCCTTGCCCTCCACTCCTGTCTGCTGAGCAAGTTCTGGGCTACAGTGCCGTGGAAGGCAGGCTGGCTCTGTGGTCAACACACCCGAGTCTCCATGCCTGCTCTCACCCCTCCTCCCTGCTATAAGAGCCCCACTGTGGCCTGGCTTCTAAAGGCAGGTACTTGGATCAGTGAATGCCAGTGATCCTCTAAGGCTAAATCCCACTCCCTTACCTGGAGTCAGTTTAAGGAGAAGCATGTCACCCAACTCTGGCCAAAGATATCATTGGTAGAGTTATTTTTAAATATTTTTATATGGAAATTTTCACAAATAATATAGAAGTATACAATGAAATATGCATATTCATAATCTAACTTCATTTTTTGACATTTTGCCATTTTTATTTCACCTCTGACTCTCCCCCTTTTTTTTCCTGGAAAATTTCAGAACAGTTTCTAGGCATCATACCATTTAGTTTTGTTTTTTATACTGCGTATTTCCTGCAAATGAGTAGTTAGATGGAGAAGCTTGATTTAATTCAGGTTCAGTTTAACACTTCCGTGGTGGAGCTGTGTACTCTGTGCTGCGACACATGTTAAAATTGCCAGAGGGTTCAGATGGTGTCATCCTGATCCATGCTTTATAAAGTTTCCCATCAGCATTTCATGTAATATTTTTAACAGCTCTGATGATTTGCCTAGATCCATTATTTCATTAGGACTTGCAAAATGTTGATCATTCTAATGCTGTCATTCTGCTTAAATTTATTAACTCAAGGACTTTGAACCCAAGTCTGAGACTTCAAAATTCACTGCCCTGCCTTATCCTCTCTCTGAAAGAAGGTCACACAAAATGGGCACATGACCCAGCTTGGGCAGTCATAGAGGGCTTTCAGGAGGAAGTGATGTTTAAACATAGTCCCAAAGGATGAATAACTCTTGAAGGAAGATGAGGAGGGCAGGAAGACATACAAAAGGCATGGAAGTGAGGGAATGTAATGCTTTCAGGGAACGGCAATTAAAGGATGGATGCACTTTATGATCTACAAAATACTTTCATACACAAGTTCCCATTCTATCTTCAGGAAAGAATATCATCCATCCCGTTTTACAGATGAAAACATGGCGTTTTGGAGGTACAATTACTTGTTCAAAGTCAGCTGTTCTGATGCCAGATTCTGGGCTCCTTCTACCGTGCTATGGCAGTTAAAAACTTCAGTATGTATTTTCCATTCTACCATCATTTCTGATCTTCTTTAGCCTTATTTTCCTTCTATTTCAATGATTTCAGCTACTTTTTACTTTGTTTTATTTGATCATATTGCATATATTTTTGAAAGCTTGTTCAAACTAACTTCAATGAACCAGGGCAAAAACTGATAAAACTTTGATACCCATAAAAAAGAAATTGTTTTGATGTTTCATATTCCCTCCCAGTTCTGAGCCTTAGGTCACATCTTTACCCAACTGTGATGATAAGGAATATATAATTTTGCATGCTGGTAGTTTCATTAAATGCTCCATCAGAAACATATTTCTGTGTCTACAGTCTTCTTGATGATTTTTTGACTATTTTTTCTGTAAAGGGGACATGGCTGACCCCCACCACTGTACACTCAGACTGTCTCTTTGCTGGTTTTCCAAGGATAATAGACTGTGAGGCTCTGGTAGGACTCGTCACCCTCCCAGGCCTTCCCACTGAAGCCTCTTTGAGTACCTTCACACCTTGTGCCCCCACTACAGGGCCAGAGGTGTTGATATATGGCAATTTGTGGCCTCATTCAGGGTTCTTTATCAGTTAACTGCATGTCTTTTTCATCTTCACCACGTCAGTCTCTAGGGGTAATAAATTCCCTTGGTCTTTGTTATGTAAATCACCTCAAATCCTGTTTTGGAACACAGTATGGTATAAATAAAGAAAATGAATACACTTCCTGGGAGGACAAGGATTCATGCAAAACTAATGCTTTCCTGCTTATGACCTGTTGAATCCATTAGGTACTGGTATAAACAATAAGCTGTATAGTTTCAACTCAAGGCCTTGGAACAAGGGTCTCTTTTTATCTAGCCACCTAGAGAGGCGATGAGTTCAGGAGAAACAGCTTAGTGCTCAGGATAGGAGCCAGAGGGATCTGGGTTTGAGTCACTGTTTGGCTCTTATAGGATATGAGACTTCAGACAAGTTGTTTCTTGTCTATGAGCC
Organism: Smutsia gigantea; assembly: GCA_032199065.1. NCBI lineage: Eukaryota > Metazoa > Chordata > Mammalia > Pholidota > Manidae > Smutsia > Smutsia gigantea. The sequence continues at coordinate 33,164 of JAVSCE010004298.1, forward strand.
TACCTTCTTTAGATCCCTACCTTCTTTGGACAGTTGTTTAGGGATTAAATAAGACCCCATATATATTGAGTGTTCTGTAAACGTTAATATTATTCTGGGATAGTTTCTTTGCTATAACAATGTCAAAGTTTTGAGTATAAGATGGACTTTATGTGGTCATAAGGCACAAAATAAGACAACTGGAATGATCAGAGTTTCCACTGAGGGGTTGTTTTTAACTTTCTCCCAATGTGATTTCAGAATCAGGAGGGAAACCAGGCCTCTAACCATAACTACAGCCTGCAGCTATGGGTTTAGATGAATGAATGACTGGATTGTATCCTTGGTTAAGTAATTTAATTTCCCTGTATCTTACTTTCTCTTCTGTAGAATATTGATTCATAGGAAGCTAATGGTTTTGGAAAGCCCTCTAGCTGGAGACTGCATTTGTGGCCATGCTTACGTTGCTCTATGAATGTGGAAGTGCTGGTAGTGCAATTACTGAAATCCCATGTGCTGCTTTCAGGGGCATTTACCCATTGACAAGATGTTTGTGTGTTTATGTCACAAAAACCCTTAGGGGAGTGAAAGCCATTTTCACTACCGTCTAACTCAGAGTGAGCTGGCAAATCAGCAGAACATAATGCAGGTGTGCTCTGCTTCAGAGAAGACTATTAGACCACGAATTTGCAGGCCGGCCTGAAGAATCAAAATGAAATGATCCAGTCAGAGACCCCCCAGGGACTCCTCTGCTTGCAAATCTGGCTTCAGCAGGAATGGCTACTGTTCCCTGGCTGCATATTCACTCGTGCTTGCCCCCTCAGAAAAGCATGTACCCGAGGAGAACAGTGAGCAATTAAAAAGAAAGCATTCATTACTAACTCAGGGAAAACACTCACTTTCCTTGCCTTTAAGGGTTTAGATATAATGCTACTTATTCCAAAGCAAAGATAGTAGAAAATACTTAATAGTAGAATGAGTTGCTTTAAGAATTAACATTTTGGATGTAAAGTGCAATATAAGCTACACACACAATGCCTGATACACAACAGACTCTGAATTATATTGAACTGAGTGAACGGATGGAGGAAGGAAAGAAGGGAAGGAAGGAAGGTAGGTAGGCAGGGAGGATGAATTAGCAGAAAGAGAGGATTCACTATCTGGGCTGTGATTTCTAGTTTGAATTGACCCTATACCAGTCTCTTGACATGTGCCTCAGTTTCTCATCTGGTAAACAAAAGCAAATGTCCACCTCACTGCTTTGTTGTGAGAAAGAAATTGAATAATTCAGTGAGAGAGATACATGGTGAAAAGCACCTGACAGTCATAAGATCTGAATTGCAGCTCAGGCTCTATTCAACAAAATATATTTCATCAAATATTTACTGAGCACTTATTATTTGTCTGACATTTTATCCCCACGTGCTGGAATTGGATAACAGACGAATCAGACAGCCAGGCTGATCCCTTATATAGGGCAGCTGGGATGGAAGCAGACCCAGGCTCTGGATCATAGCACTTTTATTTCAAACATATTCAAAGAAGTCCTGCAGACTCCACTCTGATTGAGTTGCCCCAGAAAGTCATAGTCTACCAGGGGAGACAAACCTGTAAACCAAAAGCTCAAAAGCAGCATGCTAAATGGTGGTGCATAGAATGTATGTGGAGGAAATGAGGAAGGGCTAATGAACTGCAGTTGGGGAGTTAGGTAAAGGGTTCTGAAGGGATTGCTGTCTAGCTGAATTATGGAAAACATGCAGGAGCTCCTAGAGACAGAAGTAGCAAAGAGAGAGCGTTTCAGATAATAGTAAAACATCATATGCAAAGCCAAATAAAAAAGAAATTGCTAGTTCCAGGTTCTGCTATTAACTAGCTCTGTTTAACCTTTGTGGAATTTCCTCAAGTCCCTCTGTGTTTCCAATTAGAAAATGAATGTCAGGGGAGGAAAAAGGCAACATAGATTTTTCTGTAAGGTGCTTTCTAATTGGATTCCTCCATGTTGAAGCAGAAAGAAAAGCGGTAGTTTTGGAAACATCTTGTTATTTTTAGGGCATGAACCCAAGCCCCATCTTTTGTGACAGTGAAGATGACAGGCAGAGCCTAGTCATTCAGAAAAATTTGCATACATTAATTCACCCACCGCACCAGGATTCACGGCCTTGACTGGGCCAGGTCCTATGCTACTAAAGAGGTTGCTGTCCAGCAGAGGGAGGCCCATAAATAAGTACCCGAGTACCCTGGAAACCACATTGGTCTACAAGTGGCAGATGCGTGGGGGCAGAAAAATAGAAGCGCCCAGGGCGTGTAAGTTACGTGCAGGTGACAGGATTTAGCTCCTAGTAAAAAGGAACTTCCTGTTTCCTCCTCCTGCTTCACCTTCTCCAAGAGGCCGCCAGCATTTTCAGCCGCCAGTTCTCTCTTGGCGTCGGCGACAGTCTGGCGTCTTCTCTTCACAGGCAACTTTCCACAGGCCTGTGTGAGGAACTCCATGCGCGCAGAGAAGATGCAGGTCCGGGACTGACCAGAAGATGCCTGCACCACCCGCGGGAGCTTCGCTCACCCCCAAGCACCCCCTGCGGCTACCCCGCCCCCAACCCCGGGAGTAGCGGGAAGAGGTGGCCGGAAGGCGGGCTGTCCAGTGCCGCCAGGGGGCGGGACTCGGGTACCGGTATAAGAGAGGAGCGCCACTGTTTCGGCCACCGTGCTGAAGCCTGGACCGGGACACCACGGGAATTGAATTTGCAGCTCACGACCCAGAGAGACTGAAGAAGAGGGAAAGGTCTGATTTCTTCGTTTATTTAGTACTAGCGGATGAAAGGCGGGGCGGGTTTGTGGGCGCGCAAGAGCTCGGCTCGGACTGGCCAGGGTCGTAGGCCCGCTGGTAACCCGAGGGAGGGGCCTAGCCACGTCCCGAGGGGCCCAGGTATCCAAACTCAGCAGCTTCCCTTCTCCGCAGGAGCGCTTCTTCCCGCCGGTCCCAGCCCCAGCCTCGGAGGATGCGGCTCCTCGGGAAACTCCGCGCCTCGGCCGCGGGCAGCGCTGCCCCGGAGCCTGCCTTCTCCAATGTGCTCACCCCGGCCCGCATCCCCGCATTCTGCATCCCGCCGCGGCTGCCCGCGCCCTGCGCGCCGGAGTCCCCGCCCCCGGCCGCCGCTCTGCCCCGGCGGTGCGCAGCCGAGCCGGACCTGTGGCCCCGCGGGGCCGAGGACAGCGCCGGGCGCACGAACTGGGACCCGCGCTCTCAGGCTGCGCTCTCGCTGCAGCACCTGCCCCGCGCGCGCACCGCCTACGGCTTCTGCGCGCTGCTCGAGAGCCCGCACACCCGCCGCAGGGAGTCGCTCTTCCTCGGGGATCCCCGCGGCGCCACGCTCTCGGAGCCGTCCGCCGCCCGGCCCGCGCTCCGCCCCCGGGCCCACACCTACGGCGGCGGCGGCGGGAGGGGAGACGCCCCGCTTGCGCCCCAGGCCCGGATCCCCTCCGCTCCCGGCGGGGCCCGTCAGCCCCGGGACTCGCGCGCCCCGCCGCCCCGCGGCCGCCAGCTCCTGCGCGCCTCTGACGGGCTGCTGAGCCGTGCGCTGCGAGCCCGCAGGAACCGCGGCCTGGCCCGCGTCCACTCAGTCTCCAGCGGGATCGAGGACGAGGAGCGCGGAGCTGGCTTAGGGACCCCGGCCCGCAGCCCCTCCGCGTCTCCGCCTTCGCCCCCCGGCCCGCAGCCCGAGCGCCTGGAGGGCGAGGGCACCGTGGCTCTGGGGCGCACCGGCGGCGCCCTGCGTCTGGCCGCCGAGTACAGTCGGGCCAGCGGGCGCCTCCGCATCCGGCTGCTCCGCGCCGAGGGCCTGGCCGGGGGAACCGCCGAGCCCCGCGCCGTCGGCTGCCGCCTGAGCTTCGTCCTGCAGCCGCCGGGCCAGACGCGCCAACAGTGCGGCGCCGTGGTCTGGCGGAGCCGCAAGGCCGTCTTCGACCAGGACTTCTGCTTGGACGGGCTGTCGGAGGACGAGGTGCGCCGCCTGGCCGTGCGCGTCAAGGCGGAGAACAAGGGCCGCGGCCTGGAGCGGGGCCGCCTGCTGGGCCAGGGCGAGCTGCAGCTGGGCCCGCTCCTGCCCCTCTGAGGGCCCAGGCCCTCCCCTCGGGGCGCTTTCTGCCCCCTGGGGAACTCTTGGACACGGCCAGCTGCTTTTACAAAATAAATGTTATTTATTCATTTTTCTATTAGTGAGCTTGCATTATTGACATTTCAGTTCTTAGTGTCTTGCTTTTGTGTTTGTTTATTGGTAGCGAAGGAAAAAATGACACCCTCCTCTATTTACATCATTCAATCCCTTCTTCCAGACCAATTTTTACATTCAAAGGCAAAAAATGTTGGCTTGTGATTAGAAGACAGAGAAAGGAATTACACCCCATCTGTACTGTTTCTCCTACCTACTTTATACTGTGCTACACTTTTTATGTTTTTAAAATTACTCCTTCAGTTTCATGCACAACGCTAAGATTCATCCGGCCTTCCCTATTTGTTGTGACATAGGTTCATCCTCTCATTTGTGCACACACATCAGATTGACCTGTAATAAGAATACCTTGATGGGAAAAGAATTCCTTTTTCATTAAGAAAGAACAGGATTCTTCTGAAAGTGAAGTCTTCGAAAATTGCTGAAGAAAAGGAAAACAAAGGAAGTGAAGGATCTTCTAATGTATGGCTGTGTAGAGAAAAGATATTCCTCTATCCCCTCTTCTTTCTCCAGGAAGAGCCTGGGGAAACCTGGCTATTTCAGGAGAGAAATCTTTCTTGCCTCTGTAAACAAGTTGATGTATTTTGTGGCATTATTTCTTCCAAGTTATGTATCTAAGTTAAATAGTACTTAATGGCTTTGCAGTAGGGTTTCACAGATGAATTGAAACATAAACTGTTAGTTATTTGAACACGAGTTATTTGAATACTATTTTTTATTTGTTGATTCAACAAATAGGGCTGAGTCCACTGGAAACTGATTACCAAGAAAATTTGTCCTTTACTATAAGGATCTATGATGTAGTGGAAAGTACTATGTGGTGTGGGGGGAGGGGAGGGAGAGAGACTCCACTCTTTCTTCTGACATTTGCCACTTCTCTGAATTAGAGCAAATCAGTTCACCTCCCCAAACCTCATTTCACATGGCAGTAAAGTGGGGGTATTACCTACCTCGCAGCGTTTTGTAATGATATGCCTTAATATCCAAATAACCCTTAAATATATGTAAAATGTGATAGCATATCTGAAAAGGCTTGAGCTGTACTGATGAATGGGTGCTCGCTATTGTTCCAGGAAATGAACTCCTTCACTTCTTTCCAATTATTTCTCCCTGGTCCTGGAGTGGAGCCTAGCAGAACAGATGGCTACCTGAGACTGAGGATTTAGGGTGGCCAGAAGAGGGAATAGAAAACTTCAGGATCCCTGAAGCGATTTCCCCATTGCTTTCCCCATAAGCAAGTTTGCACTTATTCAAAAGCCCTTCAGCATTGTTATTACTAAAATGAGGTCATGGGTGCAAATTTGTCCAGAATAAGTAAATTAAAATCCTGGATTTTAAATATAATTTTAAAATGGATGAATTAGCCCTTAGAAAAAATCTAATCAAATGACTTCTGAAGTTGAGAAAATAACCACAGAGGTGCCTGGCCCATAGCTAGTGACTGGTTGAGCTCAGAAAAGGATCAAGTTGTCCTGACTCCAGAGAACCAATCTACCCTTTATTCTCTCATTCAACAATTATTTGTTGAGCCCTTAATCTGTGACAGTTACAGTACTAAGCCCAGGAGATGCAGCTATGAACAAGACAGACGAGGTTCCTCTTCCCCCAGGACTTAGTTTTAGTGGGGGTAACCAAACATTAGCCAAGTCTTGTTATTACAGGTTGTGGGGACTATCGTGCACACAAAAAACTCAGGAGGGTGATAAAGACACTGGGCCAGGGAAGTGGTGGGTGGGAAGCTCTCAGAGATACAGTGGTCAGAAAAGACCCGAGGAAGGAATCATACACGAGAGGGACTTAATTTATCCAAATAACCATTTAATGTGTTCACATGACCCCTTAATACACTCAAACCAGAATTCTTGATTTTCCCCTCCCAAATCTCCGCCTCCCCTAATGTTCCTTTTTTTCAATAAAGGGCACCATCATTCTTCTTTTTGTGCAAACCTAGAACCTGGAATCATCCAGAACTTCTCTCTCATGTGCCACTCTTTCAGATATAAATATCACCACCTTAGAGCATCCTCCCCTGGCCACCCTATCTAAAAAACATCATTGCTACTGTCACTACTTTATTCTTCTTCATACCATTTACAACTACTGACATTATGTTATATGCCTATTTTATAGTTTTATTTGTTTGTTTGGTCTTCCACTAGGATGTGTGCTTTATAGAGGCAGGAGCTTTGTTTTTTCATTGTTCTAGTTCCAGTGCCTAGAACAGTGCCTGGCATACAGTAGACAATACATATTGCCTGAGTGTTGCTAACTATAGGAAGAGATGGAATAAATAGAGAAGTGTAGAGAACCTAGGACCAATTCTTTTTTTTTTGGAAATACATAAACTTTATTAAAGTAAAAATATTATCAACAGTTAAACATGAGGATAGGGTAGGGGGAATCAACATAAGAGGGGTAATTTGTTAATCTTTCACAGCAGGAGATAAAATAATACTTTCTTAATTTGAAACATGGCATTTAAAAAATGACTACAGTTTAGGAATGTGTTCTATAATAGGTCTTTTCAATTTGCCTTGGAGGAATATTAAAGTAAATATGATCTATTAAGATGAAAAAATATTTTTTTGAAATTCAACATTTGATTTGGTTTCACTTGTGGGGTTTTTGTTTTTACTTAAAAATTACAGCAAAACTAAATTTAATGGTTTTGTATTTTTTTATTAAGGTATTATTGATATACACTCTTATGAAGGTTTCACATGAAAAAACAATGTGGTTACTATATTCACCCATATTATCATGTCCCCCCATACCTCATTGCAGTCACTGCCCATCAGTATAGTAAGATGCCACAGAGTCACTGCTTGTCTTCTCTGAGCTACACTGTCTTCCCCGTGACCCCACACATACCGTGTGCACTAATCATGATGCCCTACAATCCCCTTCTCCTTCCTTCCCCACCCGCCCTGCCCCACCCCTCCCCTTTGGTAACCACCAGTCCCTTCTTGGAGTCTGTGAGTCTGTTGCTATTTTGTTCCTTCAGTTTTGCTTCATTGTTATACTCCACAGATGAGGGAAATCATTTGGTACTTGTCTTTCCCCGCCTGGCTTATTTCACTGAGCATAATATCCTCCAGCTCCATCCATGGTAGGATTGGAAATGGTAGTTGTTGCAAATGGTAGGATTCGTTTCTTTCTTATGGCTGAATAGTATTCCATTGTGTATATGTACCACCTCTTCTTTATCCATTCATGTACTGATAAACACTTAGGTTGCTTCCATATCTTTGCTATTCTAAACAGTGCTACACTAAACATATGGGTGAATATGTCTTTTTGAATATGAGAAATTATATTCTTTGGGCAAATTCCTAAAAGTGGAATTCCTGAGTCAAATGGTATTTCTATTTTTAGTTTTTTGAGGAACCTCCATATTGCTTTCCACAATGGTTGAATTAGCTTACATTCCCACTAGCAGTGTAGGAGGGTTCCCCTTTCTCCACATCCTTGCCAGCATTTGTTGTTCCTAGTTTTTTCTATGTTGGCCATCCCAACCGGTGTGAGGTGATATCTCATTGTGGTTTTTATTTCCATTTCCCTGATAATTAGTGATGTGGAGCATCTTTTCGGTGCCTGTTGGCCATCTGAATTTCTTCTTGGAGAAGTGTCTGTTCATCTCCTCTGCCCATTTTTTTAATTGGCTTATTTGCTTTTTGTTTGTTGAGGTGTGTGAGCTCTTTATATAATTTGGATGTCAACCCCTTATCGGATATGCCATTTATGAATATATTCTCCCATACTGTAGGATGCCTTTTTGTTCTGTTGATGGTGTCCTTTGCCGTACAGAAACTTTTTAGTTTGATGTAGTCCCATGTGTTCATTTTTGCTTTTGTTTCCCTGGCTCAAGAAGATGTGTTCAGGAAAAAGTTGTTCATGTTTATATTCAGATTTTTGCCTATGTTGTCTTCTAAGAGTTTTATGGTTTCATGACTTACATTCAGGACTTTGATCCATTTTGAGTTTACTTTTGTGTATGGGATTAAACAATAATCCAGGTTCATTCTCTTGCATGTAGCTGTCTAGTTTTGCCAACACCAGTTGTTGAATAGGCTGTCATTTCCCCATTGTATGTCCATGGCTCCTTTATAGTATATTAATTGACCATATATGCTTGGGTTTATATCTGGGCTCTCTAGTCTGTTCCATTGGTCTATAGGCCTGTTCTAGTGCCAGTATCAAATTGTCTTGATTACTGTGGCTTTGTAGTAGAGCTTGAAGTTGGGAGCGTAATCCCCCCAGCTTTATTCTTCCTTCTCAGGATTGCTTTGGCTCTTCAGGGGCTTTTGTGGTTCCTTATGAATTTTAGAACGATTTTCTCTAGTTCATTGACGAATGCTGCTGGTATTCTGATAGGAATTGCATTGAATCTTTAGATTGCTTTAGGCAGGATGGCCATTTTGACAATATTAATTCTTCCTATCCATGAACACAGGATGTGTTTCCATTTATTGGTATCTTCTTTAATTTCTCTCATGAGTGTCTTGTAGTTTTCAGAGTATAGGTCTTTCACTTCCTTCATTAGGTTTATTCCTAGGTATTTTATTCTTTTTGATGCAGTTGTGAATGGAATTGTTTTCCTGATTTCTCTTTCTACTAGTTCATCATTACTGTATAGGAATGCAACAGATTTCTGTGTATTCATTTTGTATCCTACAACTTTGCTGAATTCAGATATTAGATCTAGTAGTTTTGGAGTGGATTCTTTAGGGTTTTTTATGTACAATATCATGTTATCTGCAAACAGGGACAGTTTAACTTCTTTCTTACCAATCTGGATGCCTTTTATTTCTTTGTGTTGTCTGATTGCCATGGCTAGGACCTCCAGTACTATGTTGAATACAAGTGGGGAGAGTGGGCATCCTTATCTTGTTCCCGATCTTAAAGGAAAGGCTTTTCCAGCTTCTCACTGTTAAGTATGATGTTGCTGTGGGTTTGTCATATATGGCCATTATTATGTTGAGGTATTTGCCCTCTATATCCATTTTGTTGAGAGTTTTTTATCATGAATGGATGTTGAGTTTGGTCAAATGCTTTTTCGGCATCTATGGAGACGATCATGTGCTTTTTGTCCTTGTTTTTGTTGATATGGTGGATGATGTTAATGGACTTTCTAATATTGTACTATCCTTGCATCCTTCAAATAAATCCTACTTGATCATGATGGGTGATCTTTTTGATGCATTTTTGAATTCAGTTTCCTAATATTTTGTTCAGTATTTTTGTATCTATGTTCATCAGGGATATTGGTCTGTAATTTTCTTTTTTTGTGGTGTCTTTGCCTGGTTTTGGTGCTTGGGTGATGTTGACCTCATAGAATGAGTTTGGAAGTATTCCCTCCTCTTCTACTTTTTGGAAAACTTTAAGGAGAATGGATATTCAGTCTTCATTAAATGATAAAATTCAGTGGTGAAGCCATCTGGTCCAGGCGTTTTTTTCTTAGGTAGTTTTTTGATTACCAATTCTATTTCATTGTTAGTAATTGTTCTGTTCAGATTTTCTTTTTCTTTCTGGGTCAGGCTTGGAAGGTTGTATTTTTCTAGAAAGTTGTCCATTTCTTCTATGTTATCCAGTTTGTTAGCATACAATTTTTCATAGTATTCTCTAATAATTGTTTGTATTTCTGTGGGGTCCGTCATGATTTTTCCTTTCTCATTTCTGATTCTGTTTATGTGTGTAGATTCTCTTTTTTTCTTTATAAGTCTGGCTAGGGGTTTATCTATTTTGTTTATTTTCTTGAAGAACCAGCTCTTGTCTTCATTGATTCTTTCTATTGTTTTATTCTTCTCACTTTTATTTATTTCTGCTCTAATCTTTATTATGTCCCTCCTTCTACTGACTTTGGGCCTCATTTGTTCTTCCTTTTCTAGTTTCATTAATTGTGAGTTTAGACTGTTCATATGGGATTGTTTTTCTTTCCTGAGCTAGGCCTGTATTGCAATAGACTTCCCTCTTGGCATGGCCTTCGCTGTGTTCCACAGATTTTGTGGTGTTGAATTATTATTGTCATTTGTCTCCATATATGGCTTGATTTCTGTTTTTATTGGGTCATTGATCCATTGGTTATTTAGGAGCATGTTGTTAATCCTCCATGTGTTTGTGGGCTTTTTCGTATTCTAGTTTCATACCTCAGAAGGTCTTAGAAGCTGGTTGGTACAATTTCAATCTTTTTGAATTTACTGAGGCTCTTTTTGTGGCCTAGTATATGATCTATTCTTGAAAATGTTACATGTGCACTTGAGAAGAATGTGTATCCTGCTGCTTTTGGGTGTAGAGTTCTGTAGATGTCTGTTAGGTCCATCTGTTGTAATGTGTTGTTCAGTGCCTCTGTCTCCTTACTTATTTTCTGTCTGGTTGATCTGTCTTTTGAAGTGAGTGGAATGTTGAAGTCTCCTAGAATGAATGCATTGCATTCTATTTCCCCTTTTAATTCTGTTAGTATTTGTTTCACATATGTAGGTGGTACTGCGTTGGGTGCATAAATATTTATAATGGTTATATCCTCTTGCTGGATTGACCCCTTTATCATGTTATGTCCTTCTTTGTCTTTTGTGACTTTCTTTGTTTTAAAGTCTATTTTGTCTGATTCAAATACTGCAACTCCTGCTTTTTTCTCCCTAATATCGCATGAAATATCTTTTTCCATCCCTTCACTTTTAGTCTGTGTATGTCTTTGGGTTTGAAGTGAGTCTCTTGTAGGCAGTATATAGCTGGGTTTTGTTTTTTATCCATTCAGTGACTCTATGTCTTTTGATTGGCCCATTCAGACCATTTACATTTAGGGTGATTATCTATAGGTATGTACTTATTGTCATTGCAGGCTTTAGATTCATGGTTACCAAAGGTTCAAGGGTAACTTCCTTACAATCTAACTGTCTAATTTAACTCTATTAGTATGCTATTACAAACACAACCTAAAGGTTCTTTTTGTGTTCTCCTTTTTCTTCCTCCTCCATTTTTTATATATTAGGTATCATATTCTGTACTCTTTGTCTATCCCTTGACTGACTTTGGGGGTAGTTGATTTAATTTTGCATTTGCTTAGTAATTAACTATTCTACTTCCTTAACTGTAGTTTTATTACCTCTGGTGACAGCTATTTAACCTTAGGAACACTTCCATCTATAGCAGTCCCTCCAAAATACACTGTATAGGTGGTTTGTGGGAGATAAATTCTCTCAGCTTTTGCTTATCTGGAAGTTGTTTAATCCCTCCTTCAAATTTAAATGATAATATTGCTGGTAGAGTATTCTTGGTTCGAGGCCCTTCAGCTTCATTGCATTAAATATGTCATGCCACTCCCTTCTGGCCTGTAAGGTTTCTGCTGAGAAGTCTCATGATAGCCTGATGGGTTTTCCTTTGTATGTGATCTTTTTCCTCTCTCTGTCTGGTTTAATAGTCTGTCCTTATCCTTGATCTTTGCCATTTTAATTATTACATGTCTTGGTGTTGTCTTCCTTGGGTCCCTTTTGTTGGGAGATCTGTGCACCTCCATGGCCTGAGAGACTATCTCCTTCCTCAGATTGGGGAAGTTTTCGGCAATTACTTCCTTAAAGACACTTTCTATCCCTTTTTCTCTCTTCTTCTTCTTCTGGTACCCCTATAATGTGAATATTGTACCGTTTGGATTAGTAGGACCCAATTCTTGAGACAAAGCAACATTTAGAAATTCAATCGAGGAGTAAAAAGTGTAGGAGAAAGAGAGACAGCAGACAGTGATGCAGGCAAAAGATCAGGGGAGTGTGGAGTTATGGAAGGCAGGATAGGCAAGATTCCAAGAAGAGTGGATGTTCAACTCATTAAAATTCTTCAGGGAAGTCAAGAGAAATTGGAACAGAGAAATGCCCATTGGTATTGGCAAGTTGAATCTCAGCAGAGAACTTGACAAAAGCAGTTTGATGAGAGTAGTGATGACATGAGCCAGACTAGAATGGGTTAAAGCATGAATGGGAGGTAAGAAAGGACAGACAGAAAGTTCTGGAAAAGGGAAAGAGCAAAAAAAGGCTGTAGCTGGAAGGCAATACAGAGTTGAAGATTTATTTTGTTTTAATATGAAAAATCTAGCACATGTTTGGAATACCCAGCATATAGAGAGATATTGATAGTGAAGTGAAAGAAAACCAGCAATCACTGTGGGAACAGTCTTTGGAAAAGCAAGAGGGGATCCAGAACACATGTTGGTAGAGACAGTGATCAAGAACCCATGTTCCTGATCTATATATATTTCCATATCCCTACTCTGCCATCTGAAGCATCATTCCATCAAGAGGCAGGTCACACTTGTAACCTTAGGATGCTGGCCATGGCCAGCTGGGACTACCCCATGATTTCTTATTTATAGACCAGGCTCAAGAGAAGGCTTTGCTTCTATAAGCCCTCCCATTAGATTGAGGAAGAACTTCCGGAGAAACTTCTCAATATATTTTTATTGGCCCAAACTGGGTTGCAATCCCAATCATGACCCATTCCCTGCAAGGGGCAGAGTGTTAGAGTGATAGGGCCTCTCTGCAGCCGAGTGTGAGATCAGCGTCTGCTGGGGCAGATGCTTCTTCCTGTTAGGAAGTAAGAAAGAGAAAATGAGGTGGGGCATCAGAAAGCAGAAAGTCTAAGGCCAGAAAGACCTAGCTTCACATCTAGACTCTTCTACCAGGTAGTTGTGTGATCATGGGGCAAATGCTTAACTTCTTTGAATCTCAGTTTTTTCTAAAATATTGGGTGTGAAGATGGCAGAGACTAAATGAGATAATTACATTTAGTCACAGCAAGATTCACATTAACAGGTGGGCATCCTTTTGTTTTCTGGTGTGATTTGAACATTCCCTCTTTAGCTCATGCAGATGAATATAATTTTGCTGAATGACTTTGTGCACATCTTGTTCTAGTCTCCAGTCTGTACAAAGGGCAGTTTGTGGGAACATGTCTGGGTGACTGCACTAAATGACACAAACACAACGAATCACATGTTTCCATTCCACCGGTTGTACACTTCTGACTCCATCTGCCATGTTCCAGAGAGAGGAGAAACAGTTCAGCTGATGTGTGCTTGTAATCTAACCATTGCTACAAAGAGCTTTATCATTTATGAATGACAAGGCCTTCATAAGATACCCTCATGTGACCAGACACTAGTATTTAGCCTCACAGGGAAAATCCACATTTTGTTTTATTTGACAAAAAGAATAATATTTACTTTCCAGACTGATAATTTCTGATTTAGAAAAGAATCAATGTCTCCTGTATCCACCCAACAAAAGACAAATGCCTCATTTGTCTGAACTGCCCACGCACCTCCTAGTCGCCTGGTCCGGAGCCATCACGTCATCCTCCTTTACTCAGTCTGCTCTGCCACTGCCCTCTTCACCATCATCAAAGTTTTTATTTTTAAAGAATATGAGGTTTATAGAACAATTGCCAAAGCAATACAAAGAATTCCCATATACCCTTGACTCAGCTCTCCAAATGTTAACATTTTAACATATTGGTTTATATCATTATCATTTCATGTATCTATCATCTATATCTATCTATCTATCTATCTATCTATCTATCTATCTATCTATCTATATCTATTTTTTCCTGAAATACTTGGAAATATAAATTGTAGTCATGTGCCCTTTATCTCCAAATACTCAGTGTATATTTACTAAAAATAAAGATATTCTCTCCTGTAATTCCCTCATAAAAATCAGGGACTTAATATCGATTCAATACTATTAGATAATCTGATAATCTATAGACTTTATTCAAATTTTTGTAATTGGCCAAATATGTGGGCTTTTTTTTTTTTTTAGGAAAAGACAATCTTGGACCACAAGTTGTATTCAACAGGCATACCTTCAAAATTTTTTAAAATCTAAGGCTTTGATGATCTTGACAGTTTTTATAAATAAGGTCTTTATATATATATATATATATAATATCTTCCCTAGTTTAGGTTTGTCCAATATTCCCTTGTGATTAGATCCAGGTTAGACATTTCTGGCAGAAATATCATGGAAATGATGTGTCTTCGCAGTGCATCGTATCAGAGGCACGCAATACCAATTTGTCTCATTACTAGTGATGTGAACTTTGATTACCTGGTGAAAGCAATATTGTTTACCAGGTTTCTTCACTGCCAAGTTTCATTTTCTCCTTTGTAGTGAATAAATCTCTTGTGAGAGATACTTTGAGACTGTGTAAATATCCTGTTTCTCATCATCATTTTACTTCCTAGATTTTAGCATCCTTTGATAATTCTTGCCTGAAACATTTATTACTACAGAGATTGCCAAGTGGTAATTTTAGAATTTCATCATGTTTAATAAATATTTGTTAGTTGAAATTCTACTGTAAGGAAGAACTTTGCCTTTTACCCTCATTTGTTTATTTATATCTGTATGGACTCATGGGTTTTTATATCATATGTGTTATAATCCATTGTAATTATTATTTATTGTGGTTCACAAAAATGTCCCAGCTTGGACTGGAGTGAGCCCCTTCAAGCTGGCTCTTGCATCCTTGTGATATCTTCGTTGGACACTCATTTACTTTCTGGATCTAAAATTTACTCCAGGCTCATATTGCACTTCGAATACCCCAGCCCTGGAATCAACCATTTCTCACTGCATCCTAGGTCCTCATATTGACGGAAGGGATTAAGGACTAAGGTCTGAGTGCGAAGTGTGGTCACTGCTGCTGGGGTGTCACCGCTTCTGAGCCTTCTCAGCAGACAGGGCTGGGACACACAGACACACCCTCTTACATCTGTATGTACGTATCTACCTTTGAAAAAATGCGTTTAAACAGAGCTATCATCAGATTTAATTTCTTAACACTCTGCTTTCATCATAAACAAAATCCTCCAATGCCTATACCTTCCCCAGAACTCTTAGCATTAAAACCTAAGAACCAGTGTAGTCTGCCTCCAGTCCGACTCCTCCAGCCTTATCCACTGGGATGCCCCTTACCCAGTGTTCCCGTGCCACAAACAGAGCATTCACTTGCTGAACCATGAATGTGTCTGTTTACTGCACCCGGAACAGATTTATGCTGTTTTGAGTTTTATATCGTGAACATAAAATGAAACACTATTTAAGATATTAGTAATGATTCATCACATTGTAGAGCTGCTAAAAGAAATGATTAATAAATGCAACTATTTGATGTAAATTGCTTATACACAAGAGCAGATAGCTGGGGAGTAGAGGTAATCATATATGGAAAGAAGTTTTCTCCTGATTGGAGTAAACACACTAGAGAAACGGGGAGTTTGTGGAACTGAGATGCCTTTGTTAAAGCTGTAATCCCTTTGCTATGCCCTTATTGTGTGGCTGGGTTGTAAGGCACAGCTGGTTATTGGGAAAGGGTGGTGCAGGTCTCAGTCATGTGAGTGTTCCTGCCTTTGGGAGAATAGAAAGTGTGCTCTCCAAGCTGTTTACATCAGTACGTTAGGTGCAGAGCAAGGTGGGAAGCAATGCCAGGAGGAGAGAAGATGTTGCTAGAGAAAATCCCTGAACCAGGGAGGGGCAGCTTTTCATCTGTGGAGAGGTGTGATTTTAGAGATAAGAGACCACTCACCCCTTTGGGACATCTGTGCTGTACCCCTCCTCAGAGCAAGGGGAGAAGAATCAGTGATGGGGAACTTGTACACTGGTGTGAGCTCGTTTCCCCCCAACATCTTAGTAAGGAAGGCTTGGACTCTGTCCCATGTGGCAAAGGCCAAAGCTTTTGTTTCTGGAAGTGAGGTCCTCTGAGCAAAGGAAAAAGAGCAAGGGAAGAGTACCTGTCAGATTCCCAGAGAGCCATCCTCGGCTTCAGGGGATGAGGCTTACGGCTTATCTCACTTCCCTATGCCAAGCAGGAGCCTCTATGGAGGCTTTGTCAGATAGAGGCCTTCTGTGGCAGGCATTTTTTGGGATGGACCACGGGCTTCCTGGTGAGCCAGACAAGGAAGCCAAGGTGCAGCTGGTGGGTGCAGCCCATACCCAGAGTTGCTTGGTAGCAAAGACAGACAGGGGACAAGGGAGTTGAGGGTGCTGGCCAAGGAGTGGGTGGTGCAAGTGGACAGGAAAGTGAAAAAAGAAGGGCTGATGAGCAGAATAAAGGAGCCCCAGAGTGGCTCTTGGTACAACTGCCAATCAGTGGGATTGGAATAGACAAAGAACAGGAAGGAACATACAGTGTAATCGGGTGGGAAGGTCAGGACTCTGTGGAGATGGACAATTACTGACACTGCTTTTGGAGGTTTGATCTGGTGGGATGCTGCCATTTTTTAAAGTATTAGTTATGAACTCATTCTGAATACAAGGCATTGTTCTAAGTGCTTTAAATTTATGAAGATTTTCATCCTCATGGCAACCTATTATTATTCCTGCTATGCAGATGAGCAAACTGAGAGACAGTGAAATCTAGTAATTTGCCCGAGGTTACATGCCTAGAAAGGGGTAGAGTTTGGATCTGAACCCAGGCAGGCTGGCATGAGAGGTCAAGCTCTTAATACTAGCTTGTCTCTGTAGAGGACTCCAGACTGGAAGGCTGGAGGTAGGAACAAGTGGGGAGTGAGGGATGGGGAATGGTAAAAGAGAGAGGATTTGAAAGCAAACTTCACCTTTCTCACAAGTTTTTTCCAGGCACAAGCCTGAAAGTATAAATCCCACACAAATCAAGGCTCAGAGAGAATGCCCTGATGCAGTCTACCCGGAGGTACTCGTGCTATACACCAGGAATCAAACGTGTGCCCAGCTCCCAGAATTTTTGCTGAAGATAGATATCTTAAGGACACTTAATAAAATAAAAAGTAGGTACATTCTTTGAAAGGGGACAGAAATAATTAGTAAAGCAACTAATGAGCAGAAACAGGATAAAAAACCTTTAAGAGACGTGGTGGAAACACCTGATGTGGTTTTAGGTCCATGTAGATCACATGACAGGAAACTCCAAACAGCCTAATCAGTTCTGTTCTTTGTCTTTCCATTCACTGTAATGTGGTCATGGTCACAATGTTATTTTTGTTCCAAATGAACAAAAATCCAGAAAGGCAAAAGATTAGGTGAGCAAAAGAGGAGAAGGTGGAGGGAGGAGAGGAGGTATGGTGTTCTGATGCTCTCAGCTCACCACAAAGTGTAAGTCGGGACTATATTTTCCTTTTACTACAGGCCACTGCTGATCTCCTCTTCCTCTAAAGAGGAGAGAATGTTTATGGAACATTAGAGAAGGTTTATGAAGCACTTACTCTGTGCTGCCTTCAAGGAACTTGTAATCTTGTGCAAGAGAAGACATGTCTACAGGGCAAGACCAACTGGAAGATGTCCAACAGAGGCAGAGGCAAAGACGAAGGGCTGATTAGATCTGACTCCCCTCAAGGCAGGCTGACAGCTGCTCTTATCTTCTGCTTTTTCACTGTTGGCTTCCCAAGTGGGAGCACAGCAACCGGCAGTCCTCCAATGGAGCAAGAAGCCAATCTTCTCCCTAATTCCTGCAGCTTACAGTATACACTTAGACACTCTTAATGTGAAGGCAAGGTTTCTGTTTAAAGGAACACCCTAAGAATTTCTACTTAACAATTTTGCTCTTCTTTTTATGGATTTCCCTACTATTTGTAGGGAGGCAGAGTGATGTCAGACCATCTGAGTCCCATTAAGCAATTTACTTAACATATCAGTCTCCGTTTTCTCATTTGTGAAGTGGGCTAATAATAATAACAACAATACCCACCAAATTTAGCATTGCACTAAGAATTAGAGACCGTGCGGGCAAAGACTCTGGCATAGCGCGTGGCACATAGTAAGGACTCACCAAAGGAAAACTATTTATGCTTAAAAGAGGTCGTTTCAGTACTGTATTGCTCTGGTAAACAACCCCCAGCGCAATCCTGGGAATTTGTAACTCTTTGTGGATAAAGTGAAGGTTCCTGTGGCCAGGATTCCCACCTGGGTGGCTAGCTCACTACACACATGTGGGCAATGTGTCGTTATTAACTCTATACAAAGAGCCCTGCCCAGGGCTCTGGGAGACATGGTGGCACAGCCGCAAGGCTGCAGGAGAGCAGAGCAGAGGCTGGAGTGGTGGCAGCGCCAAAGACAGAGACTAAGACGGCTGCGTGGGCAGAGAGGCCCAGAGGCAGAGACCAGCTTGCTGCATGCAGACTCACTCTAAGTGGACGGGATTCTGGTGACTGACCTGCCACTGTGGAAATAAAGTTCAGTGTAACCCTTTCACCCCAAGAACGTTCTACTGCCATTTCTTTGGTCACACTGAATCCATAGTGAACTTGCCCATAGAGGGCAGAGACCCACTGGCCAGACACTCTGATGTCGTAAGAATTGCTCAGAACTTACAGAGCTTTCAGGCAGATCCTGTTTGGGGGGAAGTTTCAAGTTTCATGGGTTGTTTGGATGCAAGACTCAAAATAAGCTCAATTTTCATTGTGAAATGAGAGCCTGTTTATTGTCTGTCTTGACACATTAGAACCTAATTTCCATGAGATCAGGATTCTTGTCTTGTCTTGCTTATTACTATACCCCGGTACTATATCCGCAGTACCTAGAATAGTACTTGGTACATGGTAGGCACTTAATAAATATTTCCTGGTGAATAAATGTACAGTCAGCTTATTCTCAGTCAACTATTTAAGGAAGCAGGGAAACGTGTCTAGACATCCTCTCTTTTCAGATCTCTGACAACACTGATAGCCACACTAGATGTAAGTATTGAATGCCTTGTCGTGGGGCCTGCGTGGAGGAGAGCAGCAGCTGAGGGAAGAGTGCCAGCCTGGGGATCTGGGAAAGCTCCTATGTGTGATGTGCCCCGAGGGCACCCAAAGAGGGGCTCAGAAGCAGCTGGAGGAGAGCCTGCTGGCCCACCCAGAAAGGTCTGTTATCGTAATCAGGAAGGAGAGTGAGAGGGGGCAGTGACCAGAGGCCATGGTGAGGCATGATCATCTCCAGTTGATGGGGACGAGGAGCAAATGACAACCACTAAGCCACTGCTCAGCAGAGCCAGCGGCCCCTGACAATAGCTCTTGGTGCAGACACTTCCCCATTGGAAAGAGGGATGAAAGATAAAGAAAGGTGGAAAATCTTGAACTCAGTTAAACTCTGAATTCACCATGTTTAAGTGTGGAATTACTGAGTTACCCTAAATCCAACATGCATATACACACACTTCATACAGGACTCCCACCAGATAAAAAGCTTGTATGATTTCTAATGTCAAGTGTTCAAAATCATTTGATTAAACAAACAAACATGAGTAAAGAACCAAAAATCTTAGAACATGTGCTCTCTAAAAACCTTGTGGATTGATTTGGTCTGGCAGGTGCCAAGGTTAATTTGATGACTACTTATCAGGAATGAGTTGTTTGTTGGAATTATAAGCAGGTTGAAACTATAGTCTGAGTTGGAAGTTTCCAGAGAAGCAGGTGGCAGACATGAAACCCTAAGGTTTGGTTGCACAAGCCTGTCTGGCTTTGTCTTCAGTGGGGCATCATGACTTCAGGGGCAATGACATGCAGCTGCTGCGGATCTCATTTAAGCAGCTTTATGATGCTCACATGGGTAACGTGGGACCCTGGGGTCTCAATGGCCACTGTATTTTATCATTCTGTTGCCTTTGCTTTTCCACAAGAGCACCACAAGTTGTGGTTGTAGGCAGAACATGTTGACTGGGAATCTGGATTAGGGGACACACCAAAGCTCTGACAAGATCATGGTTCACTTTTGAAACTGTCCTGTCCTTAGAAGGTGGAAAGAACCTGAAGAAATTGTTTAGATTTACACCTGCATCAATTTATTTTACTGTTTGTAGTCACCATGTTATTGCTATAATAATACCTATCTGTGCCCCAGGTGGCAATGTGGAATGAGTCCTAGCCAGGATTCAAGAGGTCTAATCTCTTCAGTGGAAAGCCACTTATCTGAGCCTCAGTCTACCTATCTGTAAAATAAGACAGTAACAGTGCTCTCAACATATTGTGAGAATTGGATGAGATAAAGTAATTAAAGATATTTCTTAAATAGCCCAAGGGCCAAAACCATTTAAGAGGAAGAGTTATAATTATTTATTTCCCTTGCTATGGAAGGATGTGGATTTGGAGGATGGAGATCGTGAACAAAACACTGATGTTTTAAATCTATTTCACATATTTGGTGTTTCTCTTTTATGTCAGATAATAGTAGGGGCCTCTGAGGTCAAGTTTTAAAAGGTAAAGAAAGACATCAATGAAATATCCAATAAACCATTAGGAGAACCTAGTCTCCAGATAAGATATTTACATTTCCACTGGAGATTAATGGGCACGTGTCTTAACAGAAGAAAAAGCTTTCCAGGTCTTGATAATAGGCTCTTTGAACCATGCTTCTTAACTAACTTTATTTCTGCTTGCCCAGAGAAACAAGGGGTTTGCTGCTACTGGTGGCTATTTTTTGCTAATTACCTTGATATTCCTATTACAATTCTACATCTTTTCAATATGTCATAAATAGTATCTTTACAGGATATTTTGACCCACAAAGGTTTCAAAAACTCCTGAGGACAAGGCTGTGCAGCGAGGTTCACTGTGTGGGCCTGGACTGAGGTGGGGCTCTGTGCTGGCAAAGGGACTACACGGGTTTATCACAAGTTATCAAAATGCTAAACGGAGTGAAAGAAGATGTCTACTGATTCAGATTAAAATAGTTCTTAATGAGCTGGGTTGACCTGAATGAGAGAATTTTTTCAGTGTGACACCAGGGGAAGAGCTGATAAAAGCACCAGGGATCCTAGTAAAAGATTTTGATAATTAAGATAGCAATATTGGGAACAGTGCCTAGTAGAAAAGCTTAAGAAATGGGATAAGAAGTTTTGGGGGTCTCAGTTGTAAATAATATGCTTTTATCTGCACTATTTTACCAAAGTAACTTGATGAGATTATTTTAATTTGAAGACTATGCTAACATTTCAGAAAGTTCAGAAACCAAGAGAAGAGATCAGCTACAGTTCTACACCTTGCCACAAAAGTTAGAATCTTTTCATATTCACTTTCAGCTTTGGGAATACTTTGCTTGCTTTTCAAAATTACAGTTGTACCCTTCGTACATTGTTATACATTTCCATGTTGTTACAGTCCTCAGAATTATAGTTTTAATGGGCATATTTTGTCCTTTTTTTTCTTTCTTCACTGGTTTCTTCCCCTTGTCCCATAAACATATTCAGATTTCTTCATCACTAAAAAGTCTTCCTTGGTTCTTATTTTACATAGAAAGATTCAATATATACTGCCAAGTGAAAAAAAGTAAAGCTTAGGGAAAAAATGTATATGGAACACTGTTTGCCCCTTAGAAGTGAGACGTCCTCTTTATAGCAAGTACTGATTTTTAGACTCCTCTAGTTAGGAAGGGTTATAATTCTAGCAACAGCAAAGCTTTTGTTCTCTTTTTAGCCTCTGAGTTAATCTCTGCAAATGTCCAGGGTGTGCTAATATTGTGCATTTTTATTTCTGTATCCTATAAACTTAGACCAATATTTCTTGAACAAAAAAGCAGATGTGAGCCACATATTTTAGTGAGGTCCCTCCACTATTTAGGTAAATTATCATCAGTACTTGATAAAATCAACTTTTCTGGAACATTTTCCCAACTCCAGCACCCACCCCTCCTGACACCCACCTCTTCAGAGCAGCTGAAGGCCTTGCTCTCTCTTGCCTTCCCCTCTCTTTAGAAACACATGTTTCAGCACTCTGAACATTGCCTGGCACATAAGTATTCAACAAATGTATCAAGTGAATCAATGAAATGTTTGAATTCTTAGGAAGCACTTACTGAGTGAGATGCTATATAAAATGTTTCATATCAGACCTCCGTTAAGTTATATAATCTTACAAGGTAGCTATCATTATCCCCATTTTACAGAGAAAAAAGGAAGACTCAGAGAATAAAGTGACTTTTTTCAAGTTCACTTATCCACTTGTGGCAGGCTGAATAATGGCCCCCACACACACCTGAGATATCCACATCCTCATTCCCAGAACCTACAAATATGTCACCTTCTATGGCCAAAGGGACTTTGCACACATGTTACATTAAGGATATTGAGATGGGAAGATTGTCCTGGATATCTGGTGGGGGGACCATGAAATCACAAGAGTCCTTTTAAGACGGAGGCAGGAGTGTCAGCTGGATAGAGTAGGCACTGTGGCTGTGGCACCACGGGGGACCTGGGGGTGTGAGGTGAGGGCATGAGCCCAGGACCGCGGGCAGCCTCCGGAAGCTGAGAGGAGGAAGGACTGGATTCTCCTCCAGAGCTCCCAGAAGAATGCAGCCTTGACTTTGCCTGTGAAACCCACTTTGGACTTCTAACCTCCAGAATGTTAAGAGAATAAATGTGTGCTGTTTGAAGCCACTAAGGCTGGTCATTTACTACAGCAGCAATAGAAACTAATATGCCACTGTAACTGGTCATGGCAAGGGCAGGACTCACAGGAACGATCTGACCGAAACTTTGTCCTTTCCCACTGCTGCCCCTGCACTCCCGCCGTGGGGCTGCTTCTTTCCTGGCCTCAGTTAACATCTCGTGCAGGTGCCATAACTTCTCCCAGTCACAGTAGTCCTCCAAATGGCTTCAGATCAATAGTTAAAATGTCCAGTGCTATGCGATTTAACTTTCTAAAGACACACAAACCATAAACTTCACACACCAGGCTTCTTTCTTTCTCCAGCCGACCTACTGTGGGACCTGCAGAGCAGCAGTGGAGAGAGGAAGGGAAGGCAAAGGATGGGAAGCATCTTATTTGACCAGTATTTATCTGATTTTAGGTTCCTCCAACCTAGCACGTGTTTAAGGATGATTTTCTCTTTTGTGGATTTCTTGGAGATGCTCTTCCAGGCTGAAAATCCTTTTCCTGCCATTCCCTTGTTCATGATGGACATGTTATCTTCTGGCTGGTAACTTAGCTGCCGCCCTCTGCCTCTTGCTGCAACTTCAGTTCTTCCCAGGTGACACCCTGGGGCAGAACCGCAAGGTGACCAGGCCAGCTCTTTTGGCCAGCCCCCCGTTTGGTCCTAGGCAAACACAACACAGCCTTGGACCTGCAGGATGCAGTACTGCCCCCTCAGCTGCCCAGGCTGCTTCTGCCAACCTTTCTTTGTTACCTGTGTTCCCCACAAATGAAGCCCAGAATTGAGGGAGAAACACTCCCCCACACATACACACACACAGGCACACCCCTTCCTCTTCAGAATGAGGGCTGGGACTCACAGAACTGGCAGTTCTCCAAAGAGGTGCTCCAAGGTCTGGGACTCACAGAACGGGCAGTCCTCCAAAGAGGTGCTCCAATCTCCAATTTCCCTCCAGGTCTCTGACTTCAATTTTAGGTTTGCAAGTGGTAACAGGGTTTCAGCCACCTCCTCTGAAAGCCAAATTGACACTTTGCCCTGCTGCTATTTTAAGTAACCCATACATCATTTTTTCACAACCATGGAGGGGAAAAAACCCAAACCAGTTAGCACGGGGAGGTAAACCAGAAACAATAAGCTCACCATGTCTTGCTCTGCTTCTCTAAATAAATGAAGCCTTGCTCTTCTCCAGGAAAGACAGGATTCCAGCCTATGTGAGCCTTTCTTCTCCCAGTGGGATACGGGCTGCCGTTTGATTCCTACCTGTCTCTAACAGAAAGTTTGCCCTGACTTTCACAGGGCTGACATGGAACCATATGTTAGGACTTTTGAGGATGGGATGGTCACATGAGAAAGTCGCTGCTCTTCTACCATGACAGGATAATGTAAACTAGGTCACCCTGCCAATACTGAGGGTTTTTTTCCTTTAACTACCTATCCTGGATTTGATTTGATATTTGCCGGCCTTTCTGAAGTCTGACTCCCTTGAAATCCTTTAAATGTACAATTCTTTTTTTCCCTAAATACTTTTGCCTCTGAATCCTCTTTCCCTAGACGCAGCCCAGGCCATCTAGTATTTCACTTTGGAATGTGGACGTGCTGAGCACCTACTGTTTTGGAGTCGAAGCCAAAACTGAGACTGACATCATTGGGCTGTCATCTTGGCCTGCGAGTCGGGTGCAGGTCTGGGTTCCAAGCTGGGCAACCGGAAGCCAGGCTGTTTCCTACCATGCTTTGCTTTCCTCGGTATCATGGAGTTAAAGAGCCCGAGTTTCTCTTCTCAGTCTAATTGTGTGTGGATTTCTAATTTGGGTGTAGACTCCTGGTGCAGTGGAAGGTGTTGTCATCAATACCTCCCGTTCCCTTAGGGGAACTCAGGGAAGGAGGCTGAGAGAGGCAGCCGTCCCAGTGTCTGTGAAATTCCACCCTGTGTGCCACCATGACAAAAACATAATTCTGGGGTAAAAAGGAAGTTAGCACGAACTTCATTTTACAAACGAGTTTAATTTAGTTCAGTGTAACTGCCAGGCCATCCAATAGTGTCAGGTCCTACCTCAGTGCCAGCCTCTGGGATTCCTTCTCCTTCCGTATCTGGGGGTTGCTTGATTCTTACACACAGGACTCACCTCATCCCAGTTAACTGGTCCAACCCAGATTAAGGCAGGTGATTTTCAACCAACTAGTGTTCTCGGCCTTGAGACCCACTTGATTAGGAAGTGCCTTCCCTCCTATATGCCCTGTTCTTATCAGTGAACCTCAGTCTTGGACTCTATTTGAACCTCTCTTCTAGTAAACTGCCCAAGACGCTGTTCTCTGCATGGGACTTTGAGGAGAAACCTCTTCTGCCTGATGCAAATTTGGGTCCCCATTTGATTCCAGGCTCCACTCCCTGGTTGGGGTGTCCTGACAGTCTTACCTGTGTGCCCTCACTTCTCCTCCACGGCCAACATTTGCCTGCGCTGGGCACCTGCTCCCCAGACGGCCTCCCCCAGGTGCTCAGTGGGCGGTCCTTACAGGCTGGGCTCAGCTGGGTCCTGGGATGTGACAATAAGCTTTTGTCTCGGGTGCTTATTGCAAGTGTCTCCACAGCCTCTCCCTGTCGAGCAACTACCAGAGGCACTTTGTTGTTAATATGGAGATGAAGAGAAAGTAAGGGCTTTCCCACCTACCTAGCAAGTTCGGACTGATTTCTTTTCCACTTTGCTCCCAGTGGGCTATATTTAAAAATCGCTTAGCTTTTCACTTCCTTGCTGCTGCCATGACTCCCGTGAGGACGGGACCGGCCCCAGTACAAGGGCCATTTGAAGGGATGATGAAGAGTCTTCATGTCGTTTCTCTTCTTCCCACCTAAAAGCATCACCGCACTTCCACACGCGCTCTTAGAGTGGTGGGAGGAGGAGGGAGCAGAACAGGGTGCTGTGCGGTCAGAGGAGACCAGGTAGAAGCACTTCCCAGTGGAGGGGCACCATTGGAGCTTGGGGAATGGGGCCGACCGCCTGACTTGTCCTTTTCCAGGCCAGCTGCTGTCACACCACTGCCTTCTTAGCAGTGCCCATCAGCTCTGCCAGCTTCCATTTGGGCCTGTCCCCGGCTCACCCCAAGGTGCCTCTTACTGAATGAACTGCTTGTCTCGGTACTATTGCCTTTGCACCTGCTTGGCACCTAGTGTCCCAGCACAGCTGATGCGCCTCACGTGTCTCTGCCCGCCTGCTCCATGCACCCCTGCCCTACTGGGCCCAACCTGAGAGGTCCTGAGCATGCTCTTAGCTGGACAGAATTAGCATTGCACAATAGCTTGAGCAAGGTGACTGAAGGAATGGTTTGTCTGTCCTCATGTGTCTCGTACTCATTATTTTTTATAAATGTGTTTTAAAGATCAGGGGTGTGCCTGGCCCTGTGGAGACCTGAGTAGCTCACAGCCTGGCAAAGAAGGCAGACTTGCAAACCCATAATGGCCCCTCAGTGCAATACCTGCTGTCAAGTTCACTAATAAATATTGGTGGTGATATTAAGGTGGTCTCCTTCCTTGGTAAGGCATTGTGTGGTGTCAGGCAGCATGCTAAGCGCCAGGGCTCATTCTGCATGAGTTTCTGAAAGTGGAATAGGCATCATGGTTGTGTGTGTGTGTGTGTGTGTGTGTGTGTGTGTGTGTGTGTGTGCACTTGCTCACATACATCCCCGAGGGCTTCACAAATCCACCTATCTTCTGTGATGCCAAGCCTGGGTGCAGGCGTCAGGATTCAGTCAGAAGTTGTGGATTCAGTTCCAGATTCTGCAGGGTGATCTGGGAAAGCCATTTAAATTCTCTGGGTTTTGGTTTCTTCATCTTTGAAACAAAAATCAGATCCTGCCTGGCGGGTTGTTGTGAGGATGAAGAGAGGTACTATGTATGAAAACAGCTTTGTAAACTCTGGAGCGTTCAACACCTGTGATTTGAACGGACGCCAGCCAAGGTCAGAAATGTTTATTTAGCATAGGCCTTAGGCTACCTCCCCCGCCCACCGGCCAGTCTCGTAAATGCCTCTGGCTCTGGGAGAACTCGGAGGAGCCCCGCTTAGCAGGTGCACGGCTCCTCCCCCAGCTTTGTGCCCCACATACACCCCGTAGCCTGCCCGGCTGCTCAAGTTGCAGGCAATGCTGGCGGCTGCTGGGAAACCAAGAGGAGGCAATGAAGAGGAAGGGGCAGCTGGCCAGGAAAAATAGGAAGTTGGTACATTTGAACAGTGATGAGGTTTTTTTTTGGCTGGGCGCTAATAGTGTTTTTGTTAGTTTAAGGGGGCCGGGGACTCGTGGCCGTTATCTGAATGGACCTTGTTGGTGGATGGCTCCAGACTTTGAGACCTGGCAAGTGCTGGCACTAAGCGAGACTCAAGTGTTTTTAACCCAGAGGAAAATCCCCAAAGTCCTGATTATCATTAAAGAGCTAAGGTCTGCAGAGGGAACAAATACTAAGGCCAGTTTGTACCCGCTTGAGGAGGTCACAGAGATGCTGCAGAGGCCCTGTTACTTCTGCTGGGCTTTTGCTAAGATAAAACCAGAGGGCAGCCCTGAGAGTGTCAGGGCAGAGGCCTGTTCCTCTCTGTGGTCTGCAGTGAACAACTAACCAGGTAAAGGTTTCCCAGGTCCCCAAGGCCTCAAGGGTGAGTTCCTACACATAGACTGTACCCTCTGACCTGCTCTCCACCCCAGGGTCCACGCCCTCTGTGAGCTAGTCCAGACTCACCGCCTGTCAATCTCACGCCCACCTCCCGGCCCCATGCCCCCATTCTCTGCCATTTCCTGTTCATGCAGTACTTCTTATGTCTCCTTCCTTTGCTCCTGCCTGGCATGCCCTCCCCTCTCTTAAGCCTGTTGACTTTCTTCTCATTGGTGACCCAGAGGTGCTATGAAGTCTTCTCTGGGCTCCCAGGGGGAGCTGATACTCACTTCTGCATTCCCGCAGGGCTTTGTCCAAACCTGCATTATAGCCCTTGCTTCAGCCACACACATAGTTTGTCTGCCCCGTTGGGGCTGAAGGCAGGCTCTTTAATTTTACATTAAATGTCGAATCCATGTTGGAAGTAGTCTGATAAATAGTGAGAGAAACAATAAAGGAGGACTTAACCTACCAAATATCAAAATGAGCTGAAAAATTGCAGCAAGAAAAGCCGTGTGGCACTGACAATGGACTAAAATTAGAGATCAAAGAACCTAAAAAATAAAAATGAAAACACAGAGCCCTCCATATATAAAATGGACATTTTTCATAAAAATAATGTTTTAAATATTTGGGAGAAGGCTAGATACCACTTATGAAATTTTGTCAAGACAATTGGCTATCCTTTTGTAAAAACAGTTTCTTCCTGGTTTGTTCGTGTGCACATATAATGATATAGTTGGAGGGAGTTTGGGCCCTTCCCTTCTGGCCCAGGGATTTACTGGCTTCATACTGCATATATTGGATCCATACTGCATAAGGATCTTAGGCTTAGAATATAAACAACTGTATTCGGATGATACCTGATGATGGAAGAGTGAACAGGTAAGTGAGTACGATTGCTTGACTAGGATAAAGTAGAGAAGAGAGCTTGCTGGTCGCTTCTGGTGGTAGTTACAGCCAGGTCAGCTCCTGACAAAGGATGTGTTGACCTTAACAATCCCCAGGTCCCCAGCTGTGCTAAGATCTCAGCCAGGTGCTGCCTGATGCTGGGACCTCTGGATGCACAAGCTCTGTCTCCTGGTGGGAGGGAGCTGCTCCACACCTTCAGGGCTCTGCCCGGGGTCTAGATGAGCACACAACTGATGGAATGTAAGTGGATGCCTGTCTTCTCCCTTCCCTGCCCCTACTCCCAGCTCTTTGGGTCAGGGGTGGAGGGAGGCAGCAATAAAATACGCTTGGGTTTTTTTTTAGACTCAGTGTGTATGCTTTCTCTGATTAGGTCTAACCCAAGGAAAACAAAACCAGGATACATTGTAGTGAACTTGCAGAAGGTGGAGGATGCAGAGAAAGCCTTAAAAAGAATGAATGGAAAGAGGAGGGAGACAGACAGGAATGGGTGGAGGATTTAGGAAAAGGGGAGTTTTGGGGGGGTTTGTTGGTTGGTTGTGTTTCTGAAGCAGAGAGTGATTTGAGGCGATCTATGCTGAGGTTAGGGAAGGACTATTTTTAAGTGTTTAAAATAGAGGAGAAAATTCTCTCCAGAATCTCTCAATGACCACAGCTCTAATTTCCATTAAGCTGCTATTCCCAGTCAGCCTCCTTCAAGATCCATGTTTTCAGCCACTTGCCTGACTGTAGCCTTATCGCTAACATCTTCATTTTGTTAATGGAGCATCCATTAGTGTAGTTTATGAGTAATTGGAAATTAATTTAACACCATGGCCCCCTATATAGGAGGGAAGCAAGTACTCTTAAAGAATGAGGTCCAGAGACCAGATGGCGCAAAGGTTAGTCTTGGATAGAGAGGTGTGTGTGGGGGTCCTAAGTAAAGATACAAGAAAACTCATGTACGTAATACAACAAAATACAACAAAAGGTAGCCGCTTTCTCTGTGGTTTGCACATCACTTCACCTGCTGGCCATCAATGGAAATGCCTTTTTCTAGCCTATGCTGGTTGGGGAGGGTTTCTCTCAGGTTTCAGAGAAAGGATTTTTGTCCAGGTCCCATTTGCCACCTATTGGTCAGCTGGATTTGGGGAATGGTCCTACGTACCCATCCCTGGTGAGTCATCATGCTAAATTCTGTGAAGCCTTTTCTGATCCGAGCCTAGAAAAGCGGCTAGTGGGTTAGGCCTGTCTTTACGGACTGGGAAGAGTATAATACATAGGTGAGGCTACTTGGCCTAAAGGACTAGGAACAGAGTGAACGAATTCGAGAGGAGATCATCTGCTGAACATCAAGGAAGGTAGAACAGAGAGGGGCTGAGGACTGTGTGTAGTGGGGGAAATTGTTGAAGTTGTTGACCAGCCACCTAAAAGAATCGCCTGTTCAAATTGAGGCCCTAGATGAAGCTCTTAACCAGTCTCTCCATATATGAAAGGGAGATAAGGAATGATTTCCTGTTTTATTTTGCTTAACATATCCCAACTTCGTTAATTCATTAGTACTCCTGAAAAATGATTACGTGTCTGAATTTTCGGAGGGACACATGTATTTCAAACAGCTTGCCTAATATACCAAGGACTCAGGAACAGTCAACATTTGTGCTGCCATGTGTCACTTAAAATTGAAAATCATTATCTGCCTGTAAAATATAAGCAGTTTCCAAAACTTTAAATATGCTTTTTTTTTTTCTGACTGCAGACTTTACCTTAATCTTGTTGCCTAGAAAAAAGCCAGAGCAGAATAGCCTTCTCAACAGAGTAAGTGATTAAGAACTCAGTTTCTGGAGAAAGACTCTGAGTGTGAATTCTGACTGTATTATTACAGCCGTGTGACCTTGCAAGCCATTCAGCTTCTTAGGTCTCAGTTTCCTCATCCTGCCTAATATAAATAATAATACACAGGCCCCCATACAGCATAGTCATCGTCATTGTCACCATCATAGCAATAGAATAATAATACTGTCATGAGGATGAAATCTATGCAAAGTACTTTGCACTATGCCAAGATCCAATAACACTGAATGCATCCTGGCCATATACAACAGGCATATTATAAATGTTAGAAGATGTTGGGTAGTCTACAAGCTACTAAAATATTAATCAGAAGTTTAGAGCTTGAAAGGGATGCTTAAGATCATTTATACCAGAATGGCAAATATCTAACCTATTTTCCATCATTCTTTTCCACCAGCATTCATGACAAATATCACTAATCAATCCTAAGCATTCTTTCCCACTGAACTCAAACAGGAGTTCAGAATCCTCAACATGATTTTATGTCATCAGGACCAACTGATTAGAGTTGATCCTTAAAATGAAACCCATTTGCCACCCCCACTTGTATTCAATAGGTGAGGAAGTAACTTTCCTAATGTGACGTAATTGATTAGTGTCAGAGCTTGGACAAAAATATAGCCTCTGTTGCACTGTTGACTACGCCCATTGCCATATAATTTACAGCTTTATGTAATGTAAATTCTCAAAGGATCTAAAAAATCAGTGCTCTCTGAAGGAAAAGAGTATTTGGAAGAAAAAGCTGTGGGCTGAAAATAGGAAATAGGAAGTTATTTTGTCTATATTTTAACTTTTTCAATCTTGGTTATTGGTCATGACTTGGCTAAGGGAAGAAATTAAGTTAACTGCAGAAACCATATATTCTTCACCATTCCAAGAGACTTTGTTCACTTATTTATTCAACAAAAACATATTTGGTGCCAGCTCCATACAAGGCACTGTATTTAGATACTTAGAAGATATGATGCTCAAAATATAATCTTGACTCTCAACAAGCTCAAGAAACAGTAGGGGGAACAACGGTGGACAAAACCGGATACATCAGTGGTGCACACGTCAATAAAGTTATGTACAGGGCCCCAGTGGTCAATTCTAGTCAGGAGGATGAGAATCAAGAAGACTGCTGGAACTGAATCTTGAAGGAAAAAGTAACCTCATAACTGAGAGATTCTGGAAAATGTTAGTTCCAGTACTGACAAGCCAGAAATTGCATTTTTGGGTGTGATGAAGTATTTGTGGACTTGAATTTACTTTGCTGAAAATTGCTCTTAATAGTCTATATGGTTTTGTTGAGGGAAGGCCATCGTAATGTTGCTACCTGCTGTAAGACTAATGGCACAAAGCAATGTTTGCCACAATCACATTTTCAGGAGGGATTATTTTGCATATTTGCCTAGGGGGCAAATATACCTCCTAGTCTGACAAACTCTCCTTGTGTGTCTGTAGGGCTGATGTGGAGTTCAGTCTGGGTGAACCATGTGTGGCTCAAACCTGCATGAAACCACCTGCAAGACCAAACCGATGCTTTACCCCATTTGACATCATAGCCTTAATATCAAATTCCTTTACCCTCATTCTTTTGTTGCTAAAGACACTCTAGTTATTGTTCTGCTGCTTAGGTAAGGGAAAAAGGTAACCTCTATCCTGAAAACCTTGGGTTATACACAAATTACAGTGGCTACAGACCAACCATCCCAATGCCCTTGGGCAACTGGTGGCCAGTGAAACCCAGTGCTAAGTAGGTCACCCAACCTGTTAAGGCTCACATTGGCAGACCAACTTCTAAAAGGGTTTTCCTGCTGTCTTTGGCAGGGATGGGAGGAAATGTGTTCATTTAGAGGAGTCAAGAAAATCAGGCTTGCCTAGAGCAATGTGTAATGAAAGACCACCCCAACGTGGACCATGGGAAAATGCTGTTGACCTACATTCTGTGCCGAATCAACACCATTAAGAGATGCTGACCCAAATTCCATGTGGCCTTTACTTCCTCCTTTTACATTTAGATTGCCTAGGTTACTGCAGATGCTAAGAGACAAAGATCCCGTTGGATAAAAGCCTGGGGGTGAATCGTCAACTGCTCCATTAGGAACCCTCAAAATGAAATTAAAGCCAAGCCTGGGATTCTCTTGGATAGTATCAGACAGATTGGACTCTTCCTGTTTGAAGGAATTTGGCTAAAACAGATGCCATTTTTACCCAGTGGTAGCTTTTAGTGCCTGAGACCACCATGGGGTCAGAGGCAAGATTAGAAGTTAAGGCAAGTTAGGAGGAATGGTGCATTGCAGGACACAGTACTGGAAGTGGGCAGGAGTAGACTGCCGTGTATGGCACCTGGGGAGGATATCAGACTACAGCCCTTTCAGAGAGTTTTGAACATTCATTTAGAGGAGTGGCTTGCCTGATGGAAGAGCAATGAGCAGGTCCGTCACCACAAGAGCCTCTCTCCTGTCTGGGCAATTTAGCTCTGAATCCAAACTTGCAGAGCCCACTCAGCAAAGCAAAACTCTGGAGACAGCCGAGGTATTTATTACCTGCTGCCATCAGAGCTTCTAAAGACATACAGTGCGGAGTTACAGGACTACGGTCTTCTCTACACCATTGCATTTCGGTTCAGCACCCACTAGAGGAGGATGCCCTGGGGAAACCACCGAGTCGCCCATCCGTACCATGCCCAGGGGAGGACAGATAACACCAGGGAAGGAAAGCCAGCGTGCCTGCTCTGAGCCTGCTGGGCATCTCGGGGGTCCTTTCTTCCAGCTGAGAATGGATGGGCAGGGCTGAGGGCAGAGTCCTAAGAATGGAAGAGTGGCCAGGAGGCCAACTCTGGCTGCAGGGCTGGGCTGCCGAACAGTGGTCCTGTTGTGCTAAGTGACCCTGAAGGAGAAAAGCTTAAAATGTGATAAAAATATAAATTTTAAAGAAGTGTGAGCCTCAACATTCAGGGCTTCTCACCTTTAGTGATAAACTCTTCTGTGTGACATTTTGTCCTTTGACTTCATGCGGCTTCTCTACTTTCCTGACCTTTCTGCTTAATTTATTCAGCACATATTTACACAGCATCTACTCTGTTTAAGGCACAATTCTAGGCACTGGAGGTGGGACAGTGAGGAGGATAAACAAACTCCCTGCTCTCTTGGACACAATGTTCTAGTGGAAGGGCAGACAATAACAAAGATGCAAAAAAAAAATATGTATATATATATATATATATACATCCTGGAAAAAGAGTCCCTGAAAAAAGAACTTGGGCTGGGGAATAAGTGTTCCCTTCAAAAGACCAACGCAGGAGTCAGGAAGTGTGTGTGAGACCAGAAGGGAACACTTCCGCCCTTGGTGAGGCACCCCGCTGTGTCCCTACTCCCAGGCCAGCTTTATGTGTCCTAGAGAGCTGATTTCTTGCGCACGGTCTGGCCGCAGAGACCTGTGCCAGTTCACGCTCCGGGCTTCCCCTCCCTCTCTGCTTGCTGTCATACCTGTCCACTCTGGGTATCACTTGTGGCGGGCGGTGGGGCTTCTTGCTGTCAGGCATGACATTGTGCTGGACCGCAGAGCCATCCTCATGGTTGATGAAATGACCATGACCCTGGCCTGTGCTCAGCCAGAGGGACTTCATCTCTGGTGATGTGGCTGTGATAACAGGGGGTTCAGGGGCAGGGACAGAAGAGCAGGGGGAACAAGGGAGCCTGGACGGTATTGGCACACAGTGGAGGGGCGTGGGGATTGAATGCTAAGGGTGGTGGGCTCACTTTATGGGGTGACCAGATGTTCTGGAATTGAAGAGTAATGATGGTTGTACAACTTTATGACTATATTAAAAACAAAACTATAGAATTGTACCCTTTTAAAGGGTGGATTTTATCATCTGTGCATTAGATGTCAATTAAAAAAAAAAGCCTTGAAATTCAGCAGAAAGCAGGGAAGTCTTACGACTTCAGCCCTTATATTTTTCCTGCCGGCCACCTCTTAGTTATGTTATTACGGCACCTTATCTTCCATCAAAGGAAAACACCGTAAATTCAAAACCATTTGACCAGTTCTGCCCCAAGGTTTCCAGGCTTTTGCTATAGGCTGAATCATTCAATCCCAGTTCAGGTAAAAATAAAGTCCGCGCCCTAACAGGATGTCAGCGCCAATGCCTGTAAACAACAGCACAAGCACGAATCACCATAGGGACAACATGTTTCTGAATCACTGGTGAGATGAGTCAATGGAAAGAAGGCAAATGGCATCACAGTATTGCCAAAGGTGAGGGCAGAATTATGTTTCTCAAACTGTTGGATTCTGGAGAGGCTTGAAGGGTTGTGACTAAAATCAGTAACCCCATATTCTAAGCACACCATGGCAGCACTGCCTTGATAGGGAAACAAGTTGTGCAGAAGGTGACACTTTTGTTGGGGCTGCTTGCCACGAGCACACTAATACCTAGACTCCAACAGGGGTGTGGAGCCAATGATCACCCTGGGAATTACTGGGCAATCCAGCAAAGGAATCTCCTGGCTATGCCTCTTACATCTGTAAGACCTAAAGGATGGCACATCCCCTCCCTGAACCTCAGTTTCCTCAGCTGTATAGTGGGGATAGTAATAGTTCCTTCCTGGAAGGTTGTTATGCGGAGTGAATGAGATACTCTGTGTGCATACGGCCTGTACACAGTAAGAGGTCAAAAATATGGTGGCTCTTCTTGGCTATAAGGTAGCCAGGGGAGGTATTATGGCCTCACTTAACGGACAAAGAAACTGCAGTCAGTGATTCATGGCTTCTTAGAAACAGAGCTGAAAAGATCGCTGTCTCATGACCTAACTGTATCAATGGTCAACGTTGTCTTAAAGATAATACACAAATGAGGCAAAGCAAAAGGCGAGCCTCCCAGAGCACCACCCCAGAGAGTCCATGTTGCAGACCGCCTCCTGCCTTGTCCTTTGAAATCACAAGCTGGCTCATGACACACTGTCCTGCTCACCTGTCGTATTAGCTCCCCCTGTCCTTTCTGAAGGAATTCCAGGTTTCCTGCTGCCATGTCTGTGGCCCTTCTCAGAGTGGCCTAGTCCCACTGCCTGACCTCCCCTCCTTCCCCACCTTTCCCTTTATGAGCCCCATGTGCTGCCCTATGTGCAGTAGCACAAAAAGGGCCTTTGCCCAGACTGCCCTTTCCCCTAACCCTTTATCCCCCACTCATCTTTGAGGGTCTGTGTCCAATGCCGCTGTCCCTGCGACGCCTCCTCGCTCAACTGGCCCTCCGTAGTTCCTCCCACCACTGAGCCCACATGGCTCCTGTGCTTGGACGTATCACTGGCTCTTTAGGCCCTAGACTGGGTGCCTGAAACCCCTGGGAGGGATGGGACAATTTTGCCGTGAAGGAACTTAAGGCCTTATGAGAAACGCAGACTTGGAAACACTTAGGCCACAGATCTACAAAAACACCATTAGGTTTATTTTTCCACTTAACTAAAACAAAGTAGTAAGACCTGTACCATTACTAAACCACCAGTCATATTTTTGCCCCTATTAAACAATAATTCCTTATAAATGTTTTATAATCTGCCACTATTGCCATTTCAATGGTAGGCTTATGTATGTTTTTACCCTGTATGCATGCTAGAGGTATTTTGTTTTCCTTGTCTGACTTCATGACTTGAGGCTGGTGACGTTTGTCATCAGCCTCACCTTGTCCCAGGAGCCCTCTTAAAGGCGTGCATTAACTCTCGTCCTTCTTGCAAATGGGGGTGCAGTAATCACACCAGGGGTCTACTTTTCCTCATCATTCCTTATCTTTGCCCAGGATGCTTTGTAAATACCGCTAGTCCTGCCCCACCATATGGGCTATCATCCCTTTTTCCCCAGCAACCTTTTATTTGCTTTCTAATTGTATCCAAAGAAGTAGACATTATTAGAGTAATTCTCTGATTTCTAAGAAGGTATGGAGAAACAAATACACAAATTCCAAATTTGGCTAAAGGAGAATGCATCTTGATGTCGTTACCTTATTATCTTAATTGGGGACAACATGGAGAAATTCGGATTGAATTATAAGCAAGTTAAAGATAAGAATCTATCTCCCTGCTTATAATGTATTTGCTTTTTACTAACAGGGTTATAATTTATCTAGCTCTATCTTTCCAGGGCAGGGCCTGGGTCATTGTAAACTTCCTAATAAAAGTTTGTCCAATCAATGACGAACAAATAAATTTGTAAAAATAGAGCTGGGATGACAAAAGTCCAGGAGGAATTTAGGCTTGAAGAACTATAGTAATGAGCGCTTTTATTTGGCTCAAGGCAGGAAGAACTGCAAAGCCATGAGCCTATGGTTTGGGGTCGATGTTGTAGTATTTACTGGTAACAAAGATAAAATACAATTGTTTTTAAACTGTGCCCATTCTATCAAGGTTAACGATCTGCAGAATGAAGAACATGGGGACCAGGAAATGGAAACCCAAGATAGAGGAAAGGAATGGGGAAAAGCACCTGACTTCTGTGAATAAGTTCATATCCTGGTTTAGGCAAATGGCATGAAAATGTACTAGAATGCCTGTCAATCATCTTTGAGGAGTTATGGGAAACAGGAAAGAACTAAAAGGTTAGAGACTGAAAAACACTGCCCCAATTGTCAGAAAAGGAAAGCAGGTGGAATCTAGAAACTCTACAACTAATCTTTAAATGAATGCTTTGTCAACTCAGTCCAGAGAGTAGAAATCCAACAAGAGTCAGCAGTGGTTCACTGTAAATCGTGCCCAGTGATCGTTACATCCCTTTTAAATAGGACTGTTGGAAGGTCAGATAGGGGTATGCAACAGGCAAGTGAGATGGCATTAAACAGACTCTTTCATGATAATTTGGGGATACACAGAGGAAAAACTGATTGAATTATGAGAGAGCTTAATCTGTAACATTTTGAAAGATGGAATATAAAACATTATTGAATGAAGAATGGATGACAGACTGAAAGATTTCTAGATGAATTCTGTAGAGCTTTGACCTTGAACAGTCATGTTCAATGTTCATGTCAATGACTTGAATTCACTCTGTATATCTTACCAAATTTGAGGTTTACATAAAGATGAATGATAGTGAGTTTGATGGTAGAATTAGGACCCAAAATAATTTCAGCAAAGTGGAACAGTGGCCTGATTTCAGCAAGGTGGGATGTCATGGGTATGTGTCAAGTCTTGAGTTAAGCTTTTATACATTAACTCTCCTAGTAGAGTATGGAAGACACAAAGCATGAGAGCAGTTCATGTACTAGTAAATTAGGGGTTTTAGTTAATTAATTAGTTAATTCATAACTAGCCCTTTGACAGCCAACTGTATGTTCTGACTACCAGGAAACTGAATTTAAACTTCAGAGTCTTGTTGCAAGTATTAGTACCCAATAACCAGAAACTAATTAATGACATTAAAAAAAAATAGGTGCATGGAGTCTGGGTGAAAAATGTTCCATCCTTCATTTTGCAGGCCAGACAACATCTGGAGCACTGGACACACTTTGGGGGCTGCAACTTAAAGGGACTGTGATGCATTGGAAGATGTCCCAGCGACAGCTAGTAGGATGACCTGGGGCTCTGAAGACACCCTTTGAGGAATTATTAAAGGTCCTGGGAATATTTTTTTTATTATTATATCATTAATATACAATCACATGAGAAACACTGTGGTTACTAGATTCCCCCCATCATCAAGTCCCCACCATATACCCCATTACAGTCACTGTCCATCAGCGTCCTAAGACGCTATAGAATCACTACTTGTCTTCTCTGTGCTATACTGCCTTCCCCGTATCCCCCCGCTACATTATTTGTGCTAATTGTAATGCCCCTTTTTTCCCCTTATCCCTCCCTTCCCACCCATCTTCCCCAGTCCCTTTCCCTTTGGTAACTGTTAGTCCATTCTTGGGTTCTGTGAGTCTGCTGCTGTTTTGTTCCATCAGTTTTTCCTTTGTTCTTATACTCCCCAGATGAGTGAAATCATTTGATACTTGTCTTTTTCCACCTGGCTTATTTCACTGAGCATAATACCCTCTAGCTCCATCCATGTTATTGCAAATGGTAGGATTTATTTTCTTCTTATGGCTGAATAATATTCCATTGTGTATATGTACATCTTCTTTATCCAATCATCTACTGATGGACACTTAGGTTGCTTCTATTTCTTGGCTGTTGTAAATAGTGGTGTGTTAAATGTATGGGTGCATATGTCATTTTGAATCTGGGGTCCTGGGAATATGTAGCTCCTAAAAGAGAAGACCTGTGGGAAAATGAGTTATTTTCATAAATCTGAATAAGAAGGTCAGGACTGGAGGTGAGAACTGCAGTGAGGGCTTTCCGATGGTGAGAGCTATCTCAGCATGGAAATAGGTAGTGAGCTCCCTGTCACCAGAGCTATTAGATGAGCAAGGCTGAAAACCCCTCAAAGGCCATGGCAAAGTGATTTCATGCGCTGGGTAAGGGTCGGGCTCCGTGGCCTTCGTGGGGCTCTCAGCACCAGGTTCTGTACAGGCATGATCCTCTCCCACACTGAGGAGAGTGAGTGGGCACCACATGGGGAGGAGGCAAAAAAGGAAGGCTAGGAGGGCAGACTGCTCAGCTCCCAGTCCCTCTTCTCATTCCAGGGGCTGTCCTCCAGCCTGCAGTGGCTTGCCCCTTAGTCCCCAGGGATTTCTGGGCACCTGACAGCTTTGCTCACTGTGTATGTCTGCCTCAGCTGCTGTCTGCTTTGGCCACGGGTAGGGGCTTCCTTGACTCTCTGGCCTTTGTCTCCCCTTGTCTCTGTTCCTGGGCGTATTGCTCCCTGAAGCCAAAAGGCAGCAGCGGGGGTCAGGGCAGGGAGGACTTGCTCGCGACACTAGAAATCCTCCTCTGAGCTGCGTCACTCCTCACAGCAGGCAGCCATGGCAGGACTAGGCTCCCCAGCAGCAAGGACCCGGGAACCAGAGGAATGGGCCCAACTGAAGTCTGGAGAAGAACTGGGTCTGAGCTCCAGGGAGATTGGTATAAATGCCGAGTCTGGAGGGGAGGAGAGGGGCTGGTACAGGTCACACAGCCAAGAACTGGGGGTCAGGGGAGATGATGATGCCAGGGTTCTTGTTTGCGGGGTAGAAGGATGAACTTAGCAAATACCCAAGGTAGGAGAGCTGGGGAGAGGCTTTTACTGAGAGATACAGTGAGAGGACAGAGCTCCTGGCTCAGGCCAGGAGGGGACAAGAGAGTCTGTAGTTGCACATTGTCTGGAGGTTTTACAGGCAGTTGAAGATTTTTGGGAACTGGATTAAGGCTTAGGGGTATGGACTTAAGTGGTCCCTGAATATTTAGAATTAACACAAGGAACTTCCTGCTCTGATTTATCCCTGAGATACGGGGGTCTTGGTCTAGGAGCGTATCAGACAAGGCCACCTGCCCAGCCCCCAAGGTGGGCTGAGATATTGTTTGCTGAAGAGTAAATTAATCTTACTTCTCAACTTCCTGGGTATTAAAATGCAATCTTATCTTTAAGGTGGAATCCTTCCTGCCTTTTACTATGTTGTTTATGGCAGGGCTTGCTTGCCATTATTAATTGCTCAGATTGCAAATCACCTCATCAGGTCTGAAGGAGGAAAGACAGCACATGGGCCTGGGCCTGTTAGCATGCTAAAGTGAATCTTACACATGGTTACAATGATTAGCATAATAAAAACATGTGCTACTCTTCTTTATCTGGGGAATATTAACTGATCTCACTGAAGAAAGCCTCTAGAATTTAATGTTTAACACAGACTTTTGGTAGGGGTTTCCTTGCATGTAGTTACATTGCTCTGACTGCAAATATCCTGCCTTGCTTTTTCCGGAGGCCCTCACCCTACTCTGACTACACCCACGGTCCCTGTCTCAATGAGACCAGAACAAAAGTTGATGGGAGCAGGAGAAGGCCATGGGGATGACTTGGGCCGCCTATGGGCTGCTTGAGTGGGATGTGTGGATGGTGTGTTGGACTGACGAACCAACAGTGCGGCAGACATTTGAAGGGAGGGAGTGACTGCTGAGCTGTATTAAAGTTGTGGCAGGGGGTTAGGGTGGGGGGATTGTGATGCTAACTGAAAGGATGAGATGTGACGGAGTTGCAGGTTAATTAGCACCTGACAGACAAGAGAAAGGAAATGGTGCCTGGGAGTGGGGTCAGTGACTAGAGCACACAGGGGCTGGTCAGCTGCTGGGGTTGAGTCCGGCCACGGCCACTAGTCAGCTGTACAGCCTTGGGTGAGTCATTTAACTCCTTGAGCCTCTGTATCTGAAGGGGATGAAAT
Source organism: Smutsia gigantea (assembly GCA_032199065.1). Classification (NCBI taxonomy): domain Eukaryota; kingdom Metazoa; phylum Chordata; class Mammalia; order Pholidota; family Manidae; genus Smutsia; species Smutsia gigantea. The sequence continues at coordinate 73,385 of JAVSCE010004298.1, forward strand.
ACCAACTCTTGTTGTCAGGAGACAGGAAGAGTGGATTCTCCAGTGCTGGCGGGAAGCATGTGCCGAGCACAGAGGGAGTGTTCAAAGGAATTTTGTATGGGCTTTTCTCCGTTCTCTTGTTTCTGTGTTCTTCTTTTTCATTTATTTTCTCAACTGCAACAACAAGCTGACTGAAGCCAGATACAGTGTCCACTCTAAGCAGTTCAGGGGCAAAAACTCATATTTGGAAATGAGGAAGATCTGGTCAGGGCTGACAGCTTTGTGGCTGGCAGCTCATGGCCACCGGTCGTCCTGCCAGGGCCAAAATTCAATAGACTATTCCTTTGCCCAAGAGATGGAATACAGTCTCTAATAACATGGTGGTCGTACCAACCTCCCAACCCCTCAAGAAAACCAGCTGGAGCTCCACAGGAGTCAGTGCCAGTGGGATGTGTCTGTCTTTCCTGGTCACACATGGCAAGGGGTCTCTAGACGCTGACCATGTTCCTCACGGGGCAACCATGAAGATCAGCCTTCTTGCCCTTCTCCGACTATCCCCAAAGCCCTTGCCCAGCAGATAACCAGGTATCTACTCTGCCTCCTCCATTCGTGAACATTCTGGCTTTATATTTTCAGGAATGCCTAGGGAGAATAAACATACCTTTCCAAAATAAATAACATTCTTTTGAAATTATGAGGAAATAAAACCCTCGATCCCCGCGTGTAGGTCAGGGCCACCCCTTCCAGCAGGAGAGAATGCACACCAGCGCTAGCATCTCCCCATCAAGGATGGAAAGCCTCCCTCTCATCCTCTACCAGTTTCAGGCCTTCCATCTCTCGGCAATGTAGGGCAAGACTGGTTGCACATGACGTCATAAAATCACCCCCAAATGGATTAAGACTTGCAAGTTAGTAAATAACTTAGAAAAGCCAAGAGAGAGGCTGATTGGATTCTAGGCTGTTTGGGGGTTCTGTAGCCGTGTAGCTCACGGCTCACCCTGGGGAGCATCAACCCCTCAGTGACTGTGCGCTGGTGTCTCACGGTGAGCTGGGGGCTGGGCTGAGAGGGCAGGACCTGACATCCTGGGGGGTGGCTGTATGTGCACTGTTTGACCACCTCTACAAGTCACAATCTGACCATCAGCATGCCGGCTGTTAGACACAGCGACTCCCGTATCACGCTTCTACCTCTAACCTTCCAACGAAAGCTGGATGAGCCTCCTACCAGCATGTCTCCTTGATCTGTCAAAAAGGCACCTCATTAGAGAAGGGGCCCAAGAGGAAGACCACCCCCTCCACTCCCCCAGGGATGGCCTGTCTCCTGAGACAGCTCAGCTTCCCGACAGATACCCCAGCACCCTTCCAATATAGTCCCTGGATTTTGTGGAGCTAGTCTGCGAGGGTTTCTGTTCTTTGTTGCCTGGCTGAGAGCCCCACATTTCATGGGGATAAAAGGACAGCATTTGCCCAAAGGAAGGGGAGTCTGAGCAAAGAGGAAGGTGTGGAGTTGCCTCCTGAGCCTGGGGCAGCGAGAAGCTGCTGGTGGGTAGGAAGCAGAAATTAGCTTCACTAAGGCAGTACTAGGAAGGTGTTGTAAGTACTACAAGTGTGGCTGGGAGTGAAATTTATTTGTTAATTCAAAGTCTGATAATCATCCCTTTTTCCATGATTAGAAAAAAGTGGGCTTACCCTTTCAAAACAGGGCTTTGCCATCGTTGGAACTGCTTTGTATTTTATTCTCAGGTTGACCATGTCTCAGCTCAGCAGAGAAAACACAGAGCATCGGTGACATTAATATTAACATGTACATGAATAGTGTTTGGCTCCGGCAGAGAAGAACATACAATAATAATGAGAGAAATGAGAGTAAGTTATTCTGACAGTGACTCAGTAATTCTGCTGCCCGCAAATGAATCATCTGTAGAGACCAAACCAGTGTGAATACAGAGGACATAGTCCCAAACAGAGGGACAAATATGACATTCTGCGTAGCTTGCTTTGTCATTTATGGTCCAAAACAGGTGAGCTTTGGAACATGTAATTTTATTGCTGAAATCAATTAAGGCTGGCCTCGGGCCAGTGCTCAGAATAGATGTCACAACTGCCCGGCAGATGGAGAGACTGCTCCCCCATGCCTCCCGGGCCCATCCTCCTGCTGTTGGCCTGGACTCAAACCTGGCCTGCAGCCCACCACCTTCAGCCATGGGCCAGCAGTCCCCATTCTTTCCATGCGTTTTCCGAGGGGCTTGCCGGCGCAGACCCACACCTCCACTCCTGGGGGGGCTGTATCTTGGCTTATTGCTTTCTCAAAACCAGACCAAACCAAACAAACCATTACTTCTTCACGCTCCGCAGCACAGGCTGAGTCATAAAGGCCACTGGCTTTTCGGGACTTTTCTCTCCCATGTGGGAAGAGGATTTCATGCTTGGCTACATGCGTGCGGGTGTCTGTCTGCCTTACTGTGGGGCTCGGGAGCCTCCTGGCACTTTAGGGCAGTGACCTGGAGGCCTGAAGCGTAAGGTTCTTGGTGTGGTTCTGCGACTAATGGGCTATGTGCACTGGGCAAACACAGTGCTTCTTGCACCTTGTCTTCCCATCTGTATTGGGCTTGGATTGGGCGGGGATCTGGAGCTCTCTAACTCTCCAGGGATGCTTCAGGGGGTCTGCACACTCCCGAATTTTGTTAAAAAACTGAGGTGTCTTTAAACAGTCATAAAAGACAGCAAGAGTAATAAAATAGATTGTATTCTAATTTTAACATAGGAGATATAAGCACATTAAATTGTATTTTCATATGAACTTACTCTGTGCCTTGGAAAGAGTCTTGCCTGGCATCTCCCCTGTGCATATACTTAAATGTCTGATAGACGACTCCTGACCTGGAATGTTGCCACTTCTCACTGGTCTTGTCTTAAAATCAGGGCTTTGCAGATGCATTGCATCGCTTCTGGGGGCCACAGTGGATTAGAGGCTATGCCAAATCCAAATGCATCTGCTTGGCACACATTCTCATTACATATTAATTGTGCAATAATTTGTGAATGCCAAATGTGGTGTGAAAATATCATGTTATAGATAGTTGAATTAATTATTGTAATTTCTGGGTGCTTATTGCTGGATATATATATTTATATACATAATTTCTATAGAGTCTTAAATGATGATAAGATTATATAAGTCTTTCAAGCTTTATCAAAGCTTGAGATCAACACAGAGCTGATAAAAGGCTGGAGCCACTGGCACTGCCTTACCTGTGCGGCAGAGTTCTCTTGCTACTGAGCAACCAAACAAAGCGAATAACACCACCGACAGCAAAATCAGTTACGATGATAGGAAATGTAACTGTCATCTAATGTCCCAATTTCAAAACAGTCTCTTGTTCAGCTTGTTGAGTTATTGTGAGCAAAGTTTATACTTTTGAACTAAAATAAATCTATATTAATAGAATACAAAATGTATCTGTTTTACAAACATCAGGATCCAAGGTCAGATTTAGTCGGAAAGAAGAGAGATGTTTCCTACTAAAAATGTCTTCCATCCCCTGGGTGGGTGGTCCTTCCTACTTCTACTGCCCTTCCAGCTGGTAGAATTATTTTATGCCAGACCTGGAAAGGACCTCAGATGTAGTCGCTGAAGTCCTGCCCCTCACCTCACAGCTGGGGACACTGAGCAGTTAAGTGTCCAGTTGACTCACCCAGGGTCACAGAGCTGGCAAATGGCTCTTAGAAGGAAATAGAGATTGTTATTTAAAATGGTAAGTTTGGACAACCTAGGAGTTACTTCTGGTTGTCCCTGGTCCTGTTAATGAAACACTGGCTCTCCAGTCACACGTGACCAGAAGGAGAAAGGCCTTTATCCCTTTCTCCAACACCTGGGGCTAATTCTAGGCACAAGGATCTGCCAGCATGAGAGTGCATGGACTTTTTTATGAGTTGTCACAGAGGATAAAGCCTCCCTCGGTAACTGAAGCCACAGCACACCCACACAGCACAACAAGGCTGCCCTGGGCTAGCAGCAAATGGAATAGGGTCTGTCTCCTTGACCATCTGTCTCCAGCAGCTCTCGGGTGTCCTCACCAGCAAGCTGGCTGAGCCTACCTTTGTCAGCTTGGAGTGGAAGAGCATGAGTGTGGGGACAGAAATACTAGCCAGAGACTTAGCTTGAGTCTAAGGCCCACACCATTCCTATTTCTTCAAAATCACTTATTAGTGACTGGCTTGTACTATTCATATGGGGAATAATCTTAACTGTTAGTGAAACAGAGCATCCTTTGCTTTCTACACTTTTGTGAATTAGGAGGCCAATTTAGAGCTGAGTCACAGGGTAAGAAAATCCCACAATTCCTGGGTTAAAAGAGGCCTCAGGGCCTAGACAGTTTCTTCTAAAACATCAACAGTTTTGTGGCAGTGATGGAGCAAAGTCAATCTCCCACAGGAGGCAGCCAGGCCACCGCAATAAAAGTTAACATGCACAATAGGCAGGTAACCTGCAGGCTGCGATTTGCCAGTTCAACTTTTTTTTTTGTAAATATTGCATTAAAATATTATTAAGCCTCCCTGCCTCTTACGATAAGACTTTGGCTCAAATTCCTCTTCCAGGCTTTGTAAAAAAATAATATACCCTTTCCAATATTTCTGCAATTCCTAGGTAGGGTCATATATATGCATGGCGGTTATTTTGGGGTAACCCAGCATCTATTCACTCTATTTCTAGCGACAGTATTTTTGGTCTTTTTTCCCCTCCTTTGTTATTAATCCATACAGTTAATTAGGACCTGCCTCAGAAATTCAGGTTATAGCTCATGTTCTATATCCAAAACCAGCAATACATTGCATGCCTCCTGGCCACCACCTTCGCCTCTGGGATGGGCCTGAGACTCGTCAGAGTCCATGGCACTCAGTAGGAATTTGAAACTTTTGAAGATGAGACACTGTTCTCTCCTGAGAAGGTGTGAGGTTTGATAAAGTATTAAAAGTGTCCAAGAGATTGCAGGACTGTGTGAACTAGTTTAGAGAGGAGGACAAAATTAGACTAAATTTAGCCTTCTTCACTAACTTTGTAATATTTGAGAAAAAGGAATTCCTGTTCCATTGTTAGGCTGAAAGACACCAAGGTTCCTTCCAAAGGAAAGAAGACTTTCCAAAAGGGAACAGAGAAGGATGCATAAAAAAACTGAATATGATTCTCTGAGAAAGAGGAAGGCATTCAGCTTCTTGACCTTTAAAAGTAAATGATGGGCCCAGCCAAGGGCAAAGCCACCTGGTCTCCCTATAGCCAAAAAGGTTTATAAACATTAATGAATGGTCATTCTATTTCAAGTCACATTTAATAAATAGAATGTTTGAGTTGGGAGAGCCCCTCTTAAAAGGGGAAGTTTGGAAATAATAGGATTTCATTAATAAAAATAAATTTCATATTCAATGGGAGTCAGACTTGTAATTTTTATTAATCTTGCTTCTCAAACCCCATAACACTGAGAATCCCCCCCCTATATAAAAAGATCATGAAAACTCAGGACAGAATTAGTCATTCAGCATGGTGAGCTCCCACACACTTTGCACCTTCCAATCATGACAGCCTTTTCTCAATCTATGTATGTTTTTGGATCTGTTCCCCACTAGACTTCAGTTTCCTTCAAAAGATCTTGCTTATATTGCATTTTCCCTAAATATCCTTGGCGCATAATGGGCACTCAAAACAAGCTAGGCAGACTGAGATTTGGAATCTCAGTTCTGTCACTGGCTGGCTCTATATCTTTGGACAAAGTATTCTAACCTTTATGAAAGCTCTCAGCACATGCTCAGTGCAGAATATGTGCTCTCCCTTCTGAATGAGTGAAGCTGAGGAAAAGAATCAATGATTTTCCAGCAAACTCTTAAGGAAAGGTATGACAAGAATCCATGACGTCAGGACACGTGGTTGAAGAGTCTTTGGTGGCAATCTTTCTTCAGTCAAGAGGAAGGCATCTCCCAAATCCAACGTCTTCATGTCTGACAGGAAAGCTGTAGCCCATAGCAACTCCTAGCCATGGTAGATAGAATGCTGTATTGAAGGAACCATTTGGCTGGGATCTATGCACAGCTGATTAAATATTTGAGCAACTCATTTTATAATGTGATTTCACTAAGTGCCTACCTATTGCACCAAACCCATTGGCAATTAGAGGGCTGAGAAATGGCCACATCCTTCACCACTTAAAATAAAAAAATCACTAATGCTCTCCTGAAGGTTGCAAATAGAGATGGTGGGATGTATGCCATACTCAGCCAGAGATAAGTCCACGTGCATGGGACTCCTCTGAGGTTGCCCAAATGTTACAGGACAAGCAGTTGTACGGTGTGCCTTAAAACTCATAAGCTAGTGGTAAAACCCAGTGAGTGCAGCTAAGGTTGGGGTTTACATTCATGTTAAGCTCCTAGAGAGCAATCACTTCATTTTGAGTCATGCGTGGTTGCCTGACTTCCTCTGACGTCAATGAATTAGGCAGACTTCCTTCTACACACATTTTTAAAAAAGAATCTAATGAGTTAAAATTTTCCACTCATGGGGAGTATATTGGGTCATGACCTGAATTTTAGTTTTTCAGTAAATGGAATGGAATGGCATAGAATAGAAAACATCAGCATGCATCACATGTAGTAAGAGTAAGGGATGCCTCATGCAATGTTTGCTTTAATTTCATACATGAAATATAATATAAATGTATTACTTATTGTGAATCATGATATAAAACAAATAAAAGGCCACTAGGTTTGAGGACTCTACTGTTTCTAAGATGGTTTTACCAAATGTTTGTCTTCAACTACTGCAGCAAAAATTTCAGTGAAAATTAAGTACTGTCACAGCTCATTTTGGTAATGACAGCTACTGTTTGTTGGATACCTTCTACATCCCTCCCAGTGCTTCATGGAACTTATTTTCAAGGCAAGCTTTAATATCCCTATTTTAGCATTGAGAAACCTAAGGTTTAAGACTGTTAATTTACGTGTCCAACATCACACCACTGGCAAATATCTCACTCTAGGCCCCACCTTCTTTTCCTTATGTACAGCATTTCAATGAAAAAATAATTAAACACAGCATTTAATGAAAGAATAATTAAGACATTCTTAAAATCTGTTGATTTGGGTTTGGAAGAGATTTGAACTGTTCGGGCTTGGTTGTTTGGAAATTTGCCCTGCATGCATGAAGATCTGGATCTGTTGGGAGAATGCTAGGGAAGATAGAGCAAAAGAATGAATATATGACTCCCCATGTTTCCTAGAAACTGATTCAAATGATCTAAGGAAGATAAAAAATAGGAGACATTCTGTATCAACTCTGAAACCAGAGAAACGTGTCCTCTATATTCCAGACTTGGAGGGATTTCTGTCACCCATAATCACCCAGGGCCAATTCACAGCTCTATTTACCGAGAAAGTAGCACTATGTCGTGGAAAACGCTAGCAGCATCCTCCTCCCTGACTCGTACATGCCATACTGTGGAGAGTTGACTAACTGGCATCACTAGCTCTAATCTCTTCTCTTTCTTCTCCTTCCAGAACTCCTTCCTCCAATGTTTATCAGCACGTGCAGAGAGATACCAGGGTGGGTTTGCCTGGCCTGTGCTTGCTTGTTCTTCTAATACTTCCTTGTTCCCTTCCCCTTCTTAGCTCTCTCTCACTGGGGAAGAGGGACATAGGGAGCAGAGTGGAGGGGCTAGGAAGAGTAGCTGACTCCTGCAGCGTGTGTTTCTCTGGCTCCTACATCAGCTGGCTGCTACCAATGGGAGGTACTGGTGGAAGGAGATTGGCAGCTAGGAGGGGGAAGCCAGAGTATTTCATCTTCCATTAACTCGGGGAGGATAACTGTGTTATCTCCAGCAGCACTGTTTCCTTTGTGGCCCCAGCTTCTGTTGGGCAGGCCACCATAGTTCCAGTTTCTCCTGTTTGTCCCTGGTCTAGAATCATCGTGTTTGCCTGCTGGTGCTGGTCTCTGAGTTACCTAACCATACTATTGGCGCCTTGGTTTTTCAATACCTGTGTAATGGGTTCCCTACATTAAAGTCCCATGGTTTAAAACACTCGGGTCCTTTCTACAGAGGTCCTTTCAACCTTGTCCTGGTTGGACCCTGACTGATACGATGGGGTGGGTGGGGCAGTGGCCTAGAGCCATTCTCTGAATCCCAGTTAGTTCAGCTGGAACACTTTGCTGTGTGTTTACCCGAAGAAAAATAACTATGGCGGGAGTGAGCGGGTAAACAATCAAGTGTCTGAGAACATGTGTGTGATGTGTGATGCATGTGTGATGGAGATGTGTGATGGCGAATGCAAGCTCTGGATCTCAGGTCACCTATTTCTACAAGCAGCGTCATGACCGCCCTCCAGGTCCCACGCTATGCAGTGACTCGCACCACGGCCAGGAGCCCAGGACTAGCTGGATCTTACTAACAATGGGAAGGGAGGAAGGAAGCACCCACCACCACCTCCGCTGCCTCATACTTAATTCCTGTCCAGTGACTGTAGGCCAAATAAAGGTCTTGCCTGGTTGTATGAGGACAAGAATTTGGGATATCCTGGGGTTTCCAGTCAAAGTGTATTCTTCGCCTGGCCTTGGTAGTTTGTTTCTTTTGCTTTTATAACAAATGAAATACAGTAGTCCCCCTTGTCTGCTGGGGATATGTTCCAAGACCCCCAGTGGGTGCCTGAAACCATGAGTAGTACCAAACCCTATATATACTATGTTTTTCCCTTTACATACATACCTACAATAAAGTTTAATTTATAAATTAGGCATAGTAAGAGATTAACAACAATAATAACAAAAGAGGGCAATTATAACAATACACTGTAATAAAATCTATGTGAAAGTGGCCTGTCTGTCTCTCAAAATACCTTATTGAACTGTACTCACCCATATACTGCCTGAGATGATAAAATGCGTACACGAGAGGAAGTGAGGTGAGTGAGGCGTTGTGATGCAGCGTTAGGCGACTCTTGACCTTATGTCTGAAGGAGGATTGGGCCACCGTGGACTGTGGGTAATTGAAACCACAGAAAGGAAAACTGTGGGAAACGTGGGAAAACTGCATATGCTGAAATAAAATTCATAGACAATAAAACCCACCTATGCTTATAACTTCAAGCAATATAATACCACAATTATCATATAATGATACATAAAACAACGTAATCATAATAAAATTTATTCCAACATGTAAATTTTAAAGTACGATCTCACTAGAAGATATAATGAATTGGTCTGATGGTTGCACGTGTGCATAATCAATGAGTTGGGCTTCAAGAGAAGGAAGCCGATACGAACAAAACAGCAGTAGACTCATAGACACTAAGAAGTGACTGGTGGTTACCATGGGCAAGAGGTTAGCGTGGGCAGGTGGGGAGGGGGAAAAGGATAAAGGGGCACAAAAATTCTCAGTGGTAATATAAGTTGGTCACGGGGATGGTAGTACAGCATGGAGAATATAGTCAATGGTGTATGTTGACAGATAGTAACTGCACTATTTGGGGTGAGGATTTAATAATGTGGGTAACTGATGAACCACTGGGCTGTATACTTGAAACCAATATAAGATTATATCAGCTCCACTTCAATAAAAAAAAGGACACAGATAAGATACGATTCAATACCCAAGATGTAAAGTAGAATAAAAGAACGTGGTGACAGTGAAGGACACTGCAGCGGGAACTAGGGTTAGATACATAAGAGCAGACCCGAGTTATTCATCTGCCTGTGATAAGGGAACGCAGGAAGTAGCCTTAACTGAAGTAGGGACAACATGTGGAGATGAGCTACATTCAGACGTGGTGGAGAAAATGAGGATGTTCAGGGACACGGCCCCACTAATGAGCCGGGCTTATAAGTTCATCAGTGCGACCCCAGTCACTGCCTTTGTTACGGATGGACGAAGGAGTGACGGCTTCATGGAAAACACACTTCCTATCTTGAAATTCTGCCATATATCAAATTAAAAAATTTTTTTATGTCTACTACATTAAAAAGACTGAGGACCATATACTTCAAAAGCTGAAGGAGAATTATTTAAGAGGTGAAGGAGAACTTTTATTAATGAAATGCCATGAAATTCTTGATTTTAATGTATATCAATATTTTAATAATATTTGAATCTAAATCTGCTAAGGAATCTGCTAGATCTGCTAAAGGGAGTTCCAAATTTCTTTTGTTACATTTTTACATGAAATAGCTATTAGTACAGACCAACACAGCTGTGCGCAGTACAAAACAAGCAGAGAGCATAATTTTTCACAATGATGTGTATTTGTATATTTCCAGATAAAACAAAATTTCCACAAATTTGCATAGTAGTTGGAAATCAGCATATATATTTAAATCAGTGTGTGTGCATATATATATATAACTTATATACATATATATATTTATACATATATATGTATGTGTATATATACACATATGTATTTAATATATATTTAAATTAGTGTGTCTATGCATATGTAACATATACACATACATATATATGTATATATATACTATATATATATATACATATATATGTATGTGTATATAACTACTTCATGTTATATGTAAAACAGTAGGTTCTAGGCCACCTCATATAATTATAAATAGGCTCACTACAATATAAATTATAAATAGTCTCATATAATTATAAAAAGGCTATTCCACTATCTGAATATCTGCTGGGACATTCAAAAGTCATGCCACACTTTGGACAATTCTTCCTTGTTTGGGCCTGTCGTATGCTTTGCAGGTCACTCAACATGCCCTGTCTACCTACAAATGTCAACAGTGTGGCTACAATCATGGTGCTGACCCAAAACTCTTCTTCAAATTGCCAAATGCTTCCTGATGAGTGTCACCCCCTTGAGAGCCACTGCTTTAAGCCATGAAATGATCGAATCCACCCATTCCCCAGCTGTTCCATACAAAGCCCGTCTTCCCTGTATCCTCTCATGCTGAGCGGGACCTCAAGGACGCAGCTGACCGCTGTGGCCCGGTGCCTGGCTGATGTGGCTCTCCTGGGACCTGATCCAGCTGCTGTGGCTCACTCTCTCGCCTACTTCCTCCCTTTACGAGCAAGTGGCGTGGAGTCCACTGACTGGGACAGTGAGGAGCCGAGGTTTTATCCTGCGCCCCACCAAGATGCTGCGACATACGGACTCCTCAGCTTCCTGCCGCAAAGGTAACAACTGCTTATTCAGCAAGAATCCTCTTGCCACCCCAACCCCTGCTTCCAGTGATTCTGAGATCTCGTTAAGGTTGAGTGGCCCAGCCACCAGGTCCTCTATCCAGGCGTTACCCAGGCTAGCTCATATGGTGGTGGTGATGGTGACTTCCTTTAGGAATTTAGTAAATACTAGAAGGCATCCATCCTAGACACTTCTGTAGTAAAAAGGCTTAATAGGCTGATTTTTGTCACCATAAATCCACAGATCTGTTCTGTCTACAGTGAGAATGTTTCTGTCCCCCTACTCCCAGTACACAATCTGCCCAACCTTTTTTTGTCCCTACGATTCAGGTCCCTGCTACCGCCTAGACATTACCAACTGTAATCATTCTGACTCTGAATTAAATTAATAAGCACCTATTGATCACCTACTATGTGTGAGGGTCTGTGCTCAGCACTGAAAGGGCAATATAAAATGAATCAAGACACGGCCCCTTGAGAAACTTATTTAAGTTGGTGAAAAGAGAGTGTGCTCTGTATTGCCCTGCCTGCTGCTCTTGGTCAGAAACGTGATGTCAGATTGCCGGTTGGCTCTACGATACAGATTCAGTGGGTCTCCTACCAAAATCATAGTAGTCGTCTGAGCCGTGAGGACTTGGAAAAATATGCAGGCAACTTAGACATTTAAAAATTGGGACTTATGTGATTTCCTTCTCCATAAACCTAACTGCTTTGATATCGGAGTCTTGCTGGGAAAGTGTAAACTCTTGCTTTTTAAGATACTCGATTTTATATTGAGACGAGTTGGAAAGATATATCACTTTTTAGAGTGTCTACTGAGCATTTTCTTCTAGTGATTTCCTGATAAGCTTTTATTTTTAGGTGACAATGCACATAGAATGGGCCCTTCTTAGGGAAAACTACAAACTTGTAATAAGAAAAAAATTGATGACTTTATTAGTCCTTTCACATAAATTGACATATTATATTTGGCAACAATCACATTTTCTTTAGGAGCTCTTCAACACTGCTGTCATGGTTCAAGTGCACTAGTAAAGTTGTCCTCTTCCTAGAAAGATGGGCAAACCACACAAAAGTCCTTGGGAAGTTGGGCATGGGATCCTTCACTGTACTAGCCAAGGTTCTTGGTTGCGAGCAAGTGGAACCAACCCTAGTCATTGAAGCAGAAAAGAAATTTATTGACAGAATACTGGCTTCTTACAGGATCTCATGGAAGTCTGGAGCACTAGACTCGGAAAATGGGGGAAACAAGGGGAATCTATGCAGTCAGAACAAGAGCCAAGGGCACATCTGCCACCATTCCCGTGAAAATGCTGATGTCGCCCCCGTCCGCCCCAACCCTGGCACTGCTGTCCCCGCTCCCATTGCATGGAGGGCCAGCGCTGCGGTCGCCCAGCCCTGCTTCTCTGAGGTTGTAACTGGAGGCGTCTGCCTGGCCTGGCCTAGGCCACGGGCCCCTGCTCTAGTCACAAGTAGGAGGCTAGAAAAATGCCTGTGACCTTTCTGGCTTTTGTGGTGACAGCGAGGCTCTCCGTCCCACCAGACCTCAAATTTGAGGGAATTCTGAAGCATAGAAAGACAGTGCAGAGGCTAGGTCATTAAAGACAGACACTCACTTCTGTCATGGAATGGCTAAGGGGAATAATTAGAACGTGGATATGTTTTATCTAACTCAGTTGGTAACCTTCAGCACTTTTGGAATCTTCATCCCTCCTTTTCTAAAAAAAATGGAAAAAATCCCAGCAGCATTTTGGCTCTGTTTCCACAAGAGCTTATGATTGGAAAAAATGCCTTTTTCCTTGCTTAAATAGCCAAGACCTGGGAATTTAAATTGGTGCAACCACTATGGAAAACACTATGGAGGTTCCTCAAAAAACTAAAGATAGAACTAACATATGATCCAACAATTCCACTTCTGGGTATATAACTGAAGGAAACTAAAACACTGTGTTGAAGAGACATCTGCACTCCCACACTTATTGCAGCATTATTTACAATAATCAAGACATGGAAACATCCTAGGTGTCCTTTCATGGACAAATGGATAAAGGCAATGTGGGGTGTGTGTGTGTGCAATGGAATATACATTACTCAGCCATAAAAAAAAGGAAATCCTGCCATTTGTGATATCATAGATGGACTTTGAGGGCATTGTGCCAAGTGATATAAGCCGACAGAGAAAAACAAATACTGTGTGATCTCATTTATATATGGAATATGGGAAAAAATCAACTCATAGAAACAGAAAACAGATTAGTGGTGGGTAGTGGTGATGTGGGGCAAAAGGTACAAACTTCCAATTATGAGATCAATCAGTCCTGGGGATGAAATGTACATCCAGATATCCATAGTTGTTAATACTATATTTCATATTTGAAAGTTGCCAAGAGAGTTGATCTTAAGACTTTGTGGCACAAGAAAAAATTTGTAATGTGTGGTGACAGATGTTAACTAAACTTATTGTAGTGACATTTCCCAATATATACATATATCAATCATTGTGTTGTGCACCTGAAACTAATAAAATGTTATATATCAATTATAGCTTAATAAAACATTTTAAAAAAGAGAAGCCAGGACAGTACTGAGGCCCCAAGTCTTTCACTGTTCCATCCTTGTTGGCATCCTGTGGCTTTTACTCCTCAATCAAGAACTTAAAGTGACTCTGTTGCCTGCCAGCAATGAGTCCCAACCCCTCTCCTCTCTTTACAATGAGCAGTGCTTCCTCGTAGGCTACCTTGCCCCCAAATGATTGGAAACTTCTCACACAGTCTATCAGTGACTCTTGCCCCATTAAACTAGTTTTCAGATGTTGAAGAACTGACTCTTTCATGGTGCAGAACTCTCCAGTGGTCTTCCTGTGCATATCCCCAAGGCAACGCCAGCCGAAGAAGTAACCCTAAGCTAATGTGGCCAATGTGTGGACCTCAGTCTATGAGGCAAGAAAGGCCCATGTGATCTGAATGCCTCAATTGTATAAATCACAGCCTTGAATGGGTGAATGCATGTTAAAATGAGTATGGAATTAATTACATTAGTCCTGAAACAAAATTGTAGTTGAATAGATCCCCACTTTGGCTGGATTTTCTTTCACTTCTGGCCATAGCATTAAAGCCCTGTTGCACACATTTTGAATTGGCTATGTTCTTTCATGGCAATGTGTGTGGGAGGTAAAATACCATAACTGTCAGAGTGCATCTATGCCCTGCTCTAATGGCCTATTGGTAAGAAGTCATCCAGTCAGTGGCACAGGAACCTAAGCCTTCCCTTCCTAATTCCTGAACAGCCTAGTCGTTGTAAGACCAAATTATATAGCACTAATTAAAAAGATAATATGGGTGTGGATCACTGTATTACTCTGTATAATTCAGATTTCTTCTACTTCTACCAAAAGCTGTCCTTTTGTTAGTTTCTCCTCAAGTTTCCTGGAATAGAGTATAGCCCACATGGGTTAGTATAATGCTCAAAGTGACCATGTATCAGTTTCCCAGTAAGTGCAGAGCTTCTGTGAAGCGCTTTGATCTTTGTCAGCCTTTCAGGCAGTCTCAGGAGCTTTTGTCACCATCAGCAAAGATAAAGAACTATCACAATGACTGGCAGTCCTCTGATCCTTGGTCTCTTTTTAGTCAAGAGGATATGGAGGTCTTTGTTGGAATCAGTAATATTGTAAGTGTACAGATAAAATGGAAATTTATTTTTCAATCGTTTCCTCCAACAGAAAATTTCCCCTTTCTCTTCCACTTACCAAACTTAGTGATATTTTAAGACCCCTTTTACTGAAAAATATAACATCAGAGAGAAATGAGCAAGAAAACAAACACGTAGAGGTATAAAAGGCTAGCAAGAGGGAGTTTTTTGGGGGATGAACCCCAAAATCCCAATTGTTGTGGTGGTTATACTAGTCCATACATATATTAAAATTCATAGAATTTGAAAGAAAGAAAAAAGGGAAAAAATGTCATTTTTACTGTAATATAATTTCACAATTTAATTTAAGAGAAATGGAACATGGCAAGCATGCCAGAGCTCTCCTCATCACTCCTCCCAATGAATGCCTCCTTTCTCTGAAGAGATAAGTATTCATTCACTGATATTTTAAGTAATTTATATCTCTGCTTTGGCTTATGAATATGCTTCAATCCAATCTGATTGCTGTCAGGTGTCCAGCAGTGTTTTTTAAGTCCAAGGACTCAGCAAATCATAGGAGTTCAGGGTTGGGAGTGCTGACTTGTTTGCTTTTTGTTCTCTGACAAATCTCATTCCAGTTGGTGAAAATAACAGTACAACCTCAAGAAATATTTATTGAATCGATAATTAAAAACTTGACAAAAGGTACAAGAGATATTTTCATTTCACTTGCAATCATTAACAGTTCCATTACTGCTTCACCCAAAATCATCAAGAGAAATTGAAATTATCTGTAAATTTGCTTCGATACCATTATGTACCATGAAATGAGGACAAGGCTTTTTGAAGCATAGGCTTTACAAATTTTATTTTTGACAACTTGCATCACTATTAGAGCAGAATGTTTTCTCTCCTCCTCAAACAAAAACTATTTAAGGAAATCTGGAGGACAAGAAAATTTAACAAGTTACAACTTAAAATAAAAACCTAGGCAGTTGAAAAAAGGAAGCTATAAAGTTAACAATGATCTGATTAACACTTTTTCTTTCTTTTTTTTACTAAGATATCATTTATATACATTCTAATGAAGGTTTCACAAGAAAAACAATGTGGTTCCTACATTCACCCTTATTATCGAGTCCCTCCCAATACCCCATTGCAGTCACTGTCCATCAGTGTAGTAAAATGCCACAGAGTCCCTATTTGTCTTCTCTGAGCTACACTGTCTTCCCCGTGACCCCACACACACCATTTGCACCAATCATGACACCCCACAATCCCCTTCTTCCTCCCTCCCCACCCACCCTCCCCGGTGGTAACCACTAGTCCCTTCTTAAGAGTCTCTGAGTCTGCTGCTGTTTTGTTCCTTCAGTTTTGCTTCGTTGTTATACTCCACAAATGAGGGAAATCATTTGGTATTTGTCTGATTAACATTTTTAAACTTGTTTTATACTGACAAAGCATCTTCTTGGCTTTTTTGTTGCTTTTGGTTTTCAGCTTCCAAATCGTGCATAATAATTTTTCTCTCATCACAAGGAATGTTATTTGGTTATTAATAAAGTTATGTACCCATGGGTGGCAAAGCTTATTTTTATGTACTAAGGGTGGCTGTGGAAAACTAGCATCTGTTGTTTTTGTCTTACATCCTTGTGCTCGCTCTTCGGGGACAGCGAAGAGAACTGCCCCTCCACTTCTCTCTGAGGTTCTTGGTACTCTCAACAGTGATGCCTTTGGCCATAGTGATTGGCCCGGGGGGGGTGTCACATGACTAAGCCAGGCCAGTCAGAAGCTTCCCTAGTGGTTGTGTTGCTCTGCTTTCCTCCGGAGTCACTAGGCTGCTTTGATGTATGCCAGAATGATGGCAGCCTTGGCCTCCACCTCCCATTCCCTCCATTCCGTGGAAGAAGCCTGGTCACAGTAGGAGCGGGGGAGATAAAGAGAGAGAGAGAACCACAGATTGTGGCCGCTGCCTCCAAACATTTTTGAAGATCCCAGTTCTCTCCCTGCTTGGCTATTCCTTTGTGTACCCTCCTTGCCAATGTAAGGCCACACTTATCCATATCCGGAACCCAATTGTAAAAACATAATAGTAATAACAGTAGCAGTGAATACTCACTGAGCTTGTATGATATACTAAAGCTATGCTAAGCCCTTTACCTCTAATGGCAGGTATTCTGTTCTCCAGAAGTTTCATAGGCTCAGTCACTCCTTCTAGTTAAATGTTAAGATAATAGACACAGAGAGGTTAAGAAATGTGTAGAAAGTCACAGAGCTAGTGAGAGGCGAGGCTGGGATTC
The DNA here is from genome assembly GCA_032199065.1 of Smutsia gigantea. Classification (NCBI taxonomy): domain Eukaryota; kingdom Metazoa; phylum Chordata; class Mammalia; order Pholidota; family Manidae; genus Smutsia; species Smutsia gigantea. The sequence goes on from JAVSCE010004298.1 coordinate 90,474, forward strand.
AAGTTGAAGAAGTCAGACCCCAGAGCCTCAGTCAGGTTTCTAAGCTTCCAGTGTGAGAGAGATGCAGACACAGGAATTCATGCCTTCTCCTTGAAGCCTTCCTGCATTACACAGTTTACACTGAATTCCCTGTGTCACAGCGTTATTCATGCTTCTGGCCACTTCACGTAGTGGTTAACATGAGAGACAGTACAGAGTTGTGGTTAAGATCCTGGGTTCATATTCTGGCTTGGTCTCCTACTGGCGGTATGATCTCAGCCTCAGTTTACTCACTTGTAAAATGGAAATAAGAGAACCTAGCTCTCAATGTTGCTGCAAGTATCAAACATATTAATATATGTAAGACATTTAGGGCAGGATCTGACATGTGAAAAACTGCTATGTAAGTGTTAGCTTTTACCAACCAGATGTTTTCCAAATGTTTTTTGTGTCTAAGTTTCCTCCCTAAGTCGAGTTTAAGTTCTGTGAACGTTGGGTCCCATGTTCCCCTGGAATCCTCTAAAGAGGTCAGTGGGGGGTAGGGATCACGCAGTAGAAGCTTGTGGGTTAAATGCTTGTATTTTGACTGCCATGTTTTGACCTGGTGTCCCCTCTTGTAAGCATTTGTCCCATTTTGTAAGATGCATGAGGCAAAAATGCTGATTTGGAATTTTGCTCTTTATGGCCTAAATTCAAACTATCTGTGTCAGTGGAAACCTCTAATTAAATGTTTCTGTCCTATAAAGATCAGAAATGCAGGCCTGAAAATCAGGCACACTTTCTGGGAAACTTCCCATTCCTCGCTCAGCACTTGGAAATGTGCCATTCTTCCCAGCAACTGCCCCAACAGGAAGTGGCTCGGAGAGGAAATGTGAGCTCTGAGAAAACAGTCAGCCCTTTCAAAATATCACCAGCAGAATGAGGCACGTCACGTCCAACTGACATTCCCATTTTATTGAAGAGATGCAAACAAATGATTGGGCAAAGGCTTCAGCTTTTATTGAATCAGTGTTAATTGCCCTTGGAGCTTTACTTAGTGAAATCACAAAGATCACCAGGCTTAAGCTACTAGAATCATCTTTGAGATGAACAGCTTCATCATTTATCAGCCGGAGACATCTGTTAGCAGGTAATTTCCCTCTGCAAGAGGCTGTGCATGAGCTCATAAGGCCAATTCCAAATTTTTAAAAGAGAGAGCAAAGTGTTGGAATTGGACATAACTGGGTTCAGAACTTTTATTTGCCACCCATAGCTGTGTGATATTCCAGAGTCTTCTATAGAAAATTGAAGTAAATCACACCTACTTTTCTGGATTGTGGTGAGAATTTGAGAAATACATGGAAAATACCTAAATTGCCCCTTGAAAATACTGGATGCTCAAAAAGGAACTTTCATAAAAGGTATAATGCTATGGACAAAATACCTGAGTTGCATGTTACCAGATGTGCATGTAACAATTATTTCTTAACCAAAGAGATTTGGACCAGGCTATATTCAATTTAAGGATTTGGATACATAGTTAAAGAAGTGGAGTTTATCCCTCAAAACATACATAACATTTCAACAGATGTTCAACTGGCTTTATTGCTGGTAAACTCTTTGTTCACATTTATATATTTAGCTGATGCCTTCTGAATAAAGGGTCTTTTAATGTAAATGAAAGGCTTCAAACAGAGATAAATGTGTATCAATATCTTCTTAACCCCTGCCCATGGCAGACATTACTAACCAATCACAGTTGTGTTCTTTTGCTGTTGAACCTCTGTCCTTCTCAACATATTGCTCCAGATAACATTTACTGATTGAGCAATTTGGCATTTGAGATAACTCCTAGCCGATTTGGCATCCTGACTTGAACTTGGATAATTCCAGAAATAATAGAAGCATATAGGGTAGAAAAATTTAGCAGGTGGGTTCCCTGTATCCCTCAGATCATATCATAAGCATCTGCCAATAAGGTCTAACTAAAGTGAACAAAAACAAACATTCATTCACCTTGTGACCCTTTGAAATTTTGCTGCTTATAATATCGTTTTTATGTGGAGCTATTGGCATGGATTTGAATCAATGCAATCTATTTCCTCTGAGAACTCACTATACATAATACAGAGAGTTATCACAAATATGACAGTGCAGAAAGCACAAAAGCAGTCTGTGGAAGGCTCTGGGTTTGGTGGTGCCAAGTGGATGCTGGTCCCTTTCTGTCATCCAGAGGAGGAGGAGGAAGGATAGAACAGCCATACCAGGGGCCACTGCACATTTGCCCACAGGAATTCTTGCCTGCAGTGAGGCACAAAGCTGCCCTTGAGGCCAGAACTGCTAGAGTGGAGGTGGGATTAGGGTAGATTCCGATGACGACTTAGAAGCCTAAATAGTTCTCATTATTCAAAATTGAAATGTTTGAATAAATGTTGGAAAAAAATCAAGTTCAGCAGATCACACCATCCTCTAGACAGCTACTTAAACATTAGAGCTCTAGCTCCCCTGGGGATGGGGACCAGAGCCAGTAAGGAGACTTGCAGGTCAGAATGTCCACGGGTTTGCAAACTGCACTCCTAGAAGCTGGGATTCCTGGAGGCACCCTGGAAGCAGCTGTGGGAATAAATAGGAGGCTGAGGTGTGGAGCCTTGAAACTAGGTCCAGACCCTGAACATATTTCTCACCACCTCCACTGCTCCTGCCCTGGTCTGAGCCCCCTCATTTCTAGCCTGAATTAGACAATAGCTCCCTAACTGGTCTTTTTGTTTCCAACCTCATCACCATCTAGTTTATGCTCAGTGCAGTAGCTACAGTGATCCTGTTGGAACAGAAATCACATCAGGCCACTCTTGGCTCAAAACCCTGCAGTGGCTCTCCATTTCACTCAGGGTAAAAACCAAATTTCTGGCCAGACTCTTCTCAGCCTTGCACAGCCTGGGCCCCCTTCACCTCTGCCATCAACCCTCCCCCTGTGCCCCATCCTCACTCACTGAGCTCCTGCCACCCTGGCGCCTTTGCTGTTCCTCCAGTGTGCAGCTGTGTTTCCAGGTAGGGTCTTCCCTCAGTCTGCTCTCTGCCTGGGATGCTCTGCTCCAAGACATCTGCTTGGTGGCTTCCTCACTGCCTTTTCAAATCTTTGCTCAAAGCTGTTACTCCATAAGGCTTTCCCTGACTTCTCTATTGTGGTTTCCCCCATGCCAGCCAAACACTCTGGATTCCCCTTCCCCTGGTTTACTTCTCTTTTTTTCTGTTTTACGTATCACCTTCTAACACATGATATAAATTGGTTGATTTACTATGCTAATTGTTTATTGTCTGCCTCCCCTTGATAAAAAAAAAAGGTTCTATAAGGGCAGAAGGGCAGGGAATTTGTCTATCTTGTTCCCTGATGTTTCCCAGACAGAACACTGCCTGGCAGGTAACAGAATTTCAAAAAGTATTTATTGAGTTAGCATATAATGAATGAACCAACGACTGAATGAATGAATGGGTTTCTGGGTTCATCACCTCTTCATCAACCAGAGCAACTTCATCTTTAAAATTTGCTTTGATGTTAGGTTTTTGCACAAAATTCCACTTGAAGAAAAGATTCAAAGACTAAAAAGTCCACCTAGAAACCACCACTCTGGTCCAATCCTCCCTTTACCCAGACAGGGGGTTGGAGCCCAGAGGATCCACACATCGGGTAAGAACAGAACCAGAGCATGACCCATCTTTCTGATTTATAATCTCCACCTTCTTCAGTCTGTTTCACATTCATCATTCCCACCTAAATATCTTCCCTACTCCTGCGTTAAATCTTTACACCTGCCTTTAAAGAGGCAGCATTTCCCAATTAGTCTAATCAAGAGTTGCCCTGCTAAAAAACAGTGCCAAGAGCTCTGACCTGAAGGGCCCTCTCCCTTTTTTAAACTCTGATCACCACAGTGACAAGTCTGTAAGTATGTGATAAGCTGGGTTTTCTATTTCCTGCTCAACCACCCCGGGTGTGATGAGGCTTATCATTGCTGTTATTACTGTATTAGCTTTTATTCTTCCTTCTGGCAATGCCCAGTTCCTAGAAATGTTGCAAGCATTTCTCACATATGCAAAGGTGAATGAAGTGGTAAACATCACCATCTGTCCCGTGTTTCCCTCAGAAGGTTTTTTCCCCCCTCTTCTCTGCTCTGGTAGAGTCGTAGTTGGCCAATCAGCCAGCTGGAGTCATAAGACACCCTTTACAGACTTTGTCCTGTTTCCGACTTTACATAAAAAAGGAAAAAAATTCCACAAACGTGTAGCTAATGTTTATCTCAGTGAGATTTTGGTGTTTAGAAAAGAAAAATTTGACATAGAGAGACAACATTATAATGCTGGTGAATTATACAGCATTGTAATGGTGACACTCTGTCTTGCCTGAGGATTTCAGCCCCGGGCAACTTCACTATGGAGTCAGTGAGACCAAGAAATGACAATGGAACGTTCTTGGGATAAAAGGGTTTAAGCCCAGTTTTATTCTCTGAGCATATAAATAGAATAATAGAATTCCTTATTCTATTTATACGCTCAGCAGTAGGTTGAGCACTAGAATCATGTCTGCACTTAGTCTGCAGGCCGTAATCCACCTCTGCCCAGAGCGCTAGATAGAGCTCTTTATATAGTGACTCAGTCAATAACAGCCCATTGCCTACAGGTGGGAAAGCATTAGCCTAGCAGGAGGTCAATACATCATCAAGTTGTTTGGGGTCAGGTGAGGATCCTGGCCATAGAAACTTCCATTTTCCCTGCACCCTCCTTCTTGGCATTTGCAGTGGCTTTTCCCTCTGCCCATGCCCAGGCTGTCTGGTGGGATAAAACCAGATTTGGTGTCCTCTTGCTACCAGGCCACAGAACGGTCAACCCTTTCTTAAGTTTGTGGAAACATTTTTATCCAGTTCCTCCCTTTTGGTCCTCATTTAGCCAAAGCTACAAGAGGGACCATCAAAGATTGTCTGGATCTTCACCACCATAACTTATCCTCCTTAAAAATGAGGTTTTCTTCATGTACATCTGGTTTCAGATGGCCAGTCATCAGTGTGATCCCATCCATTTTCATTGTAAAACAATTTGTTGAATAATCTGTCAGAACAATGGCCGCTCAAAAGCATGTAAGACTCTAGATAGCAAGCACTGAACAACCGTAAGACAAATAAGCACAATTAGAATCATGGTGTAAAATGGAACTGGAATACAATGCAGAACCATGACTCAGGATTTTCTAAGCCTAAGTAGGAACGCCAGTCCAAAGCGTCCCTGCATCTATCTCAGACAGTCTTGTGCAGGTACTTCTTGTAGGTCTGACACAGATGGCTTTATCTCACCCATAGCAATCTGGCTACAACAGGAATTCCTAGCAATAGTGGGCGCTGCCACCCAGGTGGGAAAAACAAGTGCACAAAGGTCTTTCCTGGACACAAACTTTCCTGGAATTACAGAAACACAATCATGGGGATCTTCTTCATTGAATATAGAGTATAATGTTGCTGGATCAAGAATGTTACATGAGTGGCTGGTAAAATAAGGAGAAAGTAACAATTCATAATTAGCTAAGCATTTGGTAGAAAAATGCTGGGTGCTTTCTGTTAGCAATAGGGATTTTTTATGTAACATGGATTTAAAGGTATCATATAAATTCTGAAGATGTTTTAACTGGTTTTCTTGAGGCCTTTAATTGTTCTGAGGCAAAGACTCTAAGCATTGGTTATTGAATTAAAAGGTAGGCTTTAATACACAGTGGGTTTTTGATGTGTGTGTCATGCTATTGAATTCTCATCCCTGAAATATGGCCTAACCTTTCCATGAAGAAAGGTTTCTATAATCTAGGAAGAATTCATCTGGACTCTGCTGGTCTGCTGGTCTGCTTAATCTATCTTCTATGGAGTCTTTTGCCCATAGGACCATATGGATTCTGGGACTATACATTTTTTATGTAACGTCTTACCTACGGTAGGTATTCTCATGTCTAAATCAGCTATAATTTGATCAAGTGCAGCTCACATGAGCTACACTACATTTCATCTGGAACTAGGTTTTATTCATTAAATTTGTAGGTGTTTTATGAGAGAATACAGGTGTATTCATCTGATAGTGATCCCCAAATATCACTTATAGTTTTTATAAGGCCTCAAATCTATCTTTTATTATTGTTATTTTTCATATGGTACAACCAGTCATTTTTATGGCAAGTCATATTTTCTCTTTTGTTTCTACTATGTCCAGTTTGCCTTGCTTTTCAAACAACTTTAAAATGTTTCTCTGAAGGATCTATAGTGGGAGTATGATGGTAGTTGGACTATTTGGAGACAGAACAGTAAGAACGTATTGTTGTCTATCTGTGATCATAAACAGTTCCCCTCGGAAACTTAGGGGAGAGATAGAAAATTCCTTGAGTCTTTTCAAGTAGCATCAACAGGCAGATTTTGTGTAATTGTCCTTCTGATTGTTGTCAATGTGGGACACTGGTTTTTCAATGGCCTTTCTGCTTGTACTGTTTCTAGGTATCCTTGCCTGAAGGCTCAGATATTACAGAAGAGAGGCTCTCTGGGTGGTTTCATGTAAACGTCCATAAATTAGATGTTTCTAGCTTGTTTGCTCAATAAGACTATTGAAATGTCTATCTACATATAGGATATTTTTTAAATTAGCAATTAACATTCTAGTTTTTTTTCTGATTAAGTCCCTTAAGTCACGTTTAAGACCATTCACAAAAAGAGAGGACAAAGTTCCCTTTTATTCCAGTACTGGGTTTATCCAAGAATACTGTTCGAAAATTATTTGAACTCCGTTTTCCATCTGTAGCTAGTTTACCAATTTAAAAAAATTATTTTATTTTTAATTGTGGCTACACAATAAGATTCAATTGTTACTTTACAATTTTTAATCTAACCTTAAAAGAAATACTTCTGAAACTATCTTACGTATATATTTTTTCTATTTAAAAATTTTTACATGTCTGGGTTATTTATGTGTTTTCTTTTTTACCCTGCTGATTATAAATATGTTTTCCACTTGAAGGGCTAAAAATTAATTGAATTAGTTGGTGTAGATCTATAATCCAGAACTATAAGAATCTAACAAATTCTGAATTCTATAGTGATGTTTTTATTATAGTATTTATTTATATTATATTATTATCGATCTTTTTATTCGAGTCCTTGGTTTGATTCTAGACCAGAGTTTTAATTTGACTTCTATTAATCTCATTTTGTCCCATCAACTTTACCAAGGGATAGTTCTATTCCTTGAAAAAACCCTGAAGAAATATTTCATTGAAGAGGTCAGGTAAAATTGAAAAAAAGAAAAGAGAAATGCAAGTATAGGTTTCAGACATTTACAAAGGCAAGACTACCCTGTAGTTAGGCTTTTGTCTTTAGGCCTGAGCTTCCAAATAATGAAAGACATATTGACTATTTGCGTTTTGTCAGAAGTTCCTCATAACAGCCGTTAGTACTCTAAATCAAAATGTTTTACTTATACCAAAGAAAATTAAGAGTCTTAAGACTATGGGTTTGTTTAGAAAGGAAAAGCTCTTTCATGAAGGAGTTGAGACTTTTGACTCATCATGAAAGAAAGCTACTGTGGTCAGTCAGCAGTGTGTGCTTATCAACAGAATCTCAGGTACCCCAACCAAGCAGAGGCTAGAAGAGGGCCCCCTGATCAACAAGCCAATAATTGTTTGTTCAGATAAGGGTAACCAAAGTGATCTTCTTTTCATAAATTTATGACAAGGAATATACACATAAAGGGTTCGTAGGGCATCCGAGGCAAAGTTTGACAAATAGGTTTTTACAAATTGGACAATGATCTAGAGGACTTCCATCATTAGTTCTTTTGGACTAACGCTGTCTTGGATGAGAGACCTAGGCCTCTGTCTCTTCAGAAACGCCTCCCTCTCATCAGACCTATGCTTCCATCTCTTCTTTATATACTTAACAGAGAAAGACAATGTAGAACAAAAACCACATGAGACAAAACTTTGTACATGTGACAAAACTTTATTCATGTAGACAAACAACAACAAACACAAAACAAATAATAAGAAATAAGAAGGTTCATGGTAAAAATATTTATTAAACGATATACCTTCAAACCAAAAGGCATAATGATTTTATATTATACAAAGACTTAAGTCTGTTTACCCAATGGTGCACTTCCAAACCAAGAGGTTTAATTATTTAATAGCAATCTTATAGACAGACCTACTTGCTTACAATCAGCAATGAGGAGCTCAGTGAAACTAACCAGCACTTTGTTGTTGGGACTGACTCATTTAGCTACAGATTTTTAAAGACAAATGGAGTTTGGGTACAGAGGGCCCAGTGAGTACATACATTGGTCTAATGGTTCCCTGGAACACCACCAAGCCAGTCTTCAAAATGATCTTGGTGGAACCTCTGGAAGTGTTAAAGGATCATCAGAGGCCCAATCAATATCTGACAAAATTTTTAAAGCTGAATTTATTGCTTATTACAATAAGAAGGAGCTATGTTAAACAGGCAGAGTCTCTGAATAGAGAAGTCTGTTAATATTATATTGGGGTCTCAGGAAGCATGAAGCTCAGGGTCTGGGGGACTTTCAGAGGAAAACGTATTGATTTTACCTACTTGGTTACTTGTCTGAGACTTGTTGATTGGTTGTCACCCAGAGGCATGTTTATTGAAGCAAGTCCATCCCTGACTGGCCAGCCTTCAGAAGGGAGGGTTGACCTTCATTGGTTGGCTTGCAACCACATGTTTACTGGAGCAAGCTGCTGACCAAGTAAACCAGGCTTAAAACCAGGTTTGGTGCCTTCTTGTTACCATGGTTACATAACAATCACATAACAATCTTTTCCTAAATTAATGGGAACTTTCTTGTGCCCAACCCTGACTGATACACCTGCCTTAGTTTACATCTGGACTCTAGGTCTGTTTCTCACCATGCCCCTTAATAACTACGTGATACTCCTTGAAAAAGTCACTTAGGTCTGTTTCTCACTGTGCCCCTTAATAACTACGTGATATTCCTTGAAAAAGTCACTTATCTTTACTAAGCTTCAGAGCCCTTATTTGTAAGATATAGCTAATGATATCTACCTTTGTGAAAACTCTGTAAATTATAAAGCATGCTGAAAATATAAACACACTTGAGATTCTCAGAATTTGATAATATATGTTAAAATTCTGTCTTAATTCTAAAGTGCTGTATAATCCCAAATATTTATATGATTTTTTAGTAGTTAGATTATTATTATTATCATGCCCTGTTCAAGACCCACCTCAAGTATTCCTTCCTTCAAGAAAATGCCTGACTACCTACATCTTTACTGATCTTCCTATTCTCTGGATTTTCACATTTATTATGGGAACCCCACTAATTAGCCCTTATAACTATTCCATATTGATTTATTCATTGTAATTTCTGCCTGTCTTATTACTCCAAACAGATTTAAAGTTACTTAGGGTAAGAATCTTGTCTTTGTTAATATCCAAAAATATCAGATGCCTTAGAATTCTTTTAATGCAGCACTCCAGGCAGCGACTGTAAATTCAGTGGAGCTACACCTGACATAAAACACATTTGCCATCTTGGATCTACTCCAACCTTCTCATTTTCCAAATGAGGAAACTGAGGGCCAAAGGAGTGACTGGCTCATGGAATACAGAGCCAGAACTAGAACCTGTGCTTCCTCTTCCTTGTCATTGGTTTCCCCTCAGTGTCGTGAAAGTGCTGCATTGTTAATATCGCAAAGGGCACCTGACACAGTTGCTGAGCTCACTCTGGAGGCTCAACAAACACCTACGATCATCTTTTTAAGGACTGAGTTTACTCAGGTATTTGGAAAGCAGCGTATTTTGACAACACTGTTGACACTGTAATTTAATATTGTTGGGTCTGCCTGGGGTGGCTTCTTAAATCATAATGGTGAATTACCTGACATTTCAATCCAAATTTGTAGTTTTCATACTCTTACTTTCTATAATGAGGTCCACAAAGGATATCCTGTCTGTTAAAGTACATATGTTCCCACCCCACTTGCCAAAGTCTACACCAGTCATACAAATGCAGAGTCAATACTTGCACAAAGCCTTCCCGGTTAAGTATGGCAATGGAAAAACACATCAATCACATACATAATGAAAATAAGATTTAAAATGCGTAAGTGTAAAAACATATTTGCATGACATTAGTTTATTCTCATCCAAATTATTTGAGACTCAGTGTGGCGCATCTGAGCTAATTGTTCTTCCTGGCTCTTTCTCCTGGCACTAACAAAACAGTAATTAAAGGCATCCCAGTTTTTAAACTCCAACTCAAATAGCATTTTTGCTCTCCTAAATTAGACTGTGGCATGGAGAGAGAGACTGGGAAGGCAGGGGACCCTTGCACAGAAGCAGTGCTAACCAGCAAATCCTTTCAGAAAGCGTCCCTAATGTCCACTAATACATAACAATAAGCTTTTTACTTACCATAGCAACTAAGCCATACTCCTTTTCACTTTCTATGTTATCTCTGGGAATACTGTGCCTTCTTAGTCACAGAGAACTAAATTTTGGATCTTTCTCTCCCTTCCCCTCCAGTCCTTCCTTTCCCCATTTCACTCTATAAAAGGAAATATAACCAAAGAGAGAAGGCAACTCACCAGTGTGTATCAGGAACCATAGCAATGTTCAAAGCCTTTGACCCTGAAATCTTAGCACTTAGAATTTATTCTAAGAAGAAAAACCAAACAAAGAAAAACGTATATTGGGAAGAGTGAAAGATGTTCAACCATCAGGAAATAGTTATATGAATATATATCTACTTTATGGGCTATGATCCCCAAAACCAAGAACAACATGAACAACTCTTAAATTATAGTCATATAGAAAAATAGCAAAAATAATGGTATGTGTACACATATGGTTCTTGGAACCATATAAATATAGGTATACTTTTGAACAAAGACTGGAAAGTAGTGGACAAAGACAAAAATAATTTAGATCAGAGTGGCATGAGAATGGATGCATTTTTTTAATATAATTTATTTTATTATCATTAATTTACAATTACATGTGCAATATTACGATTATTAAACTACCCCTTCATCAGGTCCCCCCCACCAACCCCATTACAGTCACTGTCCATCAGCGTAGTGAGATGCTATAGAATTACTACTTGTCTTCTCTGAGTTGTACTGCCCTCCCCGTGCCCCCCCAACATTACACCTGCTAATTGTAATGCCCCTTTTTCCCTCTTATCCCTCCCTTCCCGCCCATTTTCCCCAGTCCCTTTCCCTTTGGTAACTATTAGTCCGTTCTTGGGTTCTGTGAGTCTGCTGCTGTTTTGTTCCTTCAGTATTTTTCTTTGTTCTTATACTCCACATATGAGTGAAATCATTTGATACTTGTCTTTTTCGGCTTGGCTTATTTCACTGAGCATAATACCCTCTAGCTCCATCCATGTTGTTGCAAATGGTAGGATTTGTTTTCTTCTTACGGCTGAATAATATTCCATTGTGTATATGTACCACATCTTCTTTATCCATTCATCTACTGATGGACACTTAGGTTGCTTCCATTTCTTGGCTATTGTAAATAGTGCTGCAATAGACATAGGGGTGCATCTGTCCTTTTCAAATTGGGCTGCTGCATTCTGAGGGTAAATTCCTAGGAGTGGAATTCCTGGGTCAAATGGTATTTGTATTTTGAGTTTTTTGAGGAACCTCCATACTGCTTTCCACAATGGTTGAACTAATTTGCAGTTCCACCAGCAGTGTAGGAGGGTTCCCTTTTCTCCACATCCTTGCCAACATTTGTTGTTGTTTGTGTTTTGGATGTTGGCCATCCTCACTGGTGTGAGGCGATATCTCATTGCGGTTTCAATCTGCATTTCTCTGATGATCAGCGATGCGGAGCATCCCTTCATGCGCCTGTTGGCCATCCGAATCTCTTCTTTGGAGAAGTGTCTATTCATGTCCTCTGCCCATTTCTTAATTGGATTATTTGCTTTCTGTTTGTTAAGGTGCATGAGTTCTTTATATATTTTGGATGTCAACCCTTTATCAGATACGTTTTTTATGAATATATTCTCCCATACTGTAGGATGTCTTTTTGTTCTACTGATGGTGTCCTTTGCTGTACAGAAGCTTTTCAGCTTGATATAGTCCCACTTGTTCATTTTTGCTTTTGTTTCCCTTGCCCGGGGAGATATGTTCATGAAGAAGTCGCTCATGTTTATGTCCAAGAGATTTTTGCCTATGTTTTTTTCTAAGAGTTTTATGGTTTCATGACTTACATTCAAGTCTTTGATCCACCTTGAGTTTACCTTTGTGTATGGGGCTAGACAGTAGTCCAGTTTCATTCTCTTACATGTAGCTGTCCAGTTTTTCCAACACCAGCTGCTGAAGAGGCTGTCATCTCCCCATTGTATATCCAAGGCTCTTTTATCAAATATTAATTGACTGTATATGTTTGGGTTAATGTTTGGTTTTTCTATTCTGTTCCACTGGTCTGTGGGTCTGTTTTTGTGCCAATACCAAATTGTCTTGATTACTGTGGCTTTGTAGTAGAGCTTGAAGTCAGGGAGTGTAATTCCCCCTGTTTTATTCCTCCTTCTCAGGATTGATTTGACTATTCGGGGTCTTTTGTGGTTCCATATGAATTTTAGAATTATTTGTTCCAGTTCATTGAAGAAAGCTGTTGGTAGTTTGATAGGGATTGCATTGAATCTGTAGATTGCTTTAGGTAGTATAGCCATTTTGACAATATTTATTCTTCTTAGCCAAGAGCATGGGATGCATTTCCATTTGTTAGTGTCTTCTTTAATTTCTCTTAGGAGCGTCTTGTAGTTTTCAGAGTACAGGTCTTTCACTTCCTTTGTTAGGTTTATTCCTAGATATTTTATTCTTTTTGATGCAATTGTGAATGGTTTTTCTGATTTCTCTTTCTGTTAGTTCATCATTAGTGTATAGGAAAGCAACAGATTTCTGTGTGTTAATTTTGTATCCTGCAACTGCTGAATTCAGATATTAGTTCTAGTAGTTTTGGAATGGAATCTTTAGGGTTTTTTATGTACAGTATCATGTCATCTGCAAATAGTGACAATTTGACTTCTTCTTTACCAATCTGGATGCCTTGTATGTCTTTGTTTTGTCTGATTGCTGTGGCTAGGACCTCCAGTACTATGTTGAATAACAGTGGATAGAGTGGGCATGAGAATGGATGCATTTTGATGGAGATTACTTTTCAAAATGCTCTTGAATATATAAAAAATCAACAGTTCACTAGTGTAGTTAATATTATGGCATATGAAAGCAGGAATAAATCTAGTTTTGGAGCCAGGGGATGCCACTGACAGGCGATATGACCCTGGGAAGTCCTTCCACTCTCTGAGCTCACTTTTTTCATCCATTAAAATGAAGAGCACACTAAGCAACTTTTTAATAAGTTGAATTGTAGTTTCAAGTTCTATTATATTTCATGGATTTTCTTCTTAATTTAAGTTGATGTGCGCAAGTATTTTAAAATGTTTAAGGATGGTAAGCACTTACCAAATTTCAGGGTGTTGGTCCAGTAAAGAAACCCTCAGGCCTCAATCTCAAGCTTAGAGAAATGGGTTATATAAAATAAAAAGTAATCTGACATGGCTCAAAACTAGTCACTGTTTTCTTAAGCATAAAGCTTTGGTTCATCCACTTTTCAGCAAAGTTCATATTTCCAACCTGCTGCTGGTTACACAGTTAAGATTACACAGTTAATCGTGCAGTGAAATGTTTTTGAAAGATGGAAAAATTATCTTTTCTAGGGCAATATGGCATTATGAATGAATGAATCACAACTGCTGACATAGGATGACCTGCCCTCTTCTAATTGTTACAAGGTACAGTGATATCTGTATTTTAGTTTCATGTGCTAAGAAGTCAGGAAGCCAAAGTTCTCAGCAGGTGGCAATGTGATCAGCAAAGGTGCTCCCAAGAGCTGTTGGGGATGGGCCTGAGAAGCAGTGTCTCCAGGGTGCATTTTACTTAGGTTGGATCCAAAATATAGTTCCTTTTCTAAGGTTGCCCTTCTCTTCTCTATAGACGCAAACCCAGCTCCTCTCTTGGGTACCCCAGGCCTAGAAGAAGCTTTGTGGTCATACACAGGTGGTTCCAAGTCACTGTCTCTCCCTATACCAGCTACATAGCCATGTGCTTCTTCTGAGCATCAACATCTACTTGTAGAGACCACCCTCACACGTCTGTGGCACAAAGATCTACCGCTTCATGTGTCTCTAGTGCAGTCCCTGGAACACGCAAGGTAGGAGAGCAAGGTACAGGCTTTTATTTAGAAATAACAGAAAGGACAGAGCTCCCAGCTCACGCCAGGAGGGGACAAGAGAGTCCGGTGTGGTGTGTTGTCTAGGGGTTTTATAGGCAGATGAGGATTTTTCGAGAACATGAAAAAAAGGTTTGGGGTATAGACCTGCTACATGGTGTCTGAACACCCCTAATTAACTTAACACAAGGAGTTCCCTGCCCAATCTCTCTCTGGAACACCTGCGTCCTGGTCTAGGAGCATATCAAAAGGCAGCCTGCCCAGCCTCCAAGGTGGGCTGAGGTATTGTCTGTTTGCTAAAGAGTAAGTCAAGAATCCTGCATCCCAAACTTCCTGGGTGTTAAAATGCAATCTTACCTTTAAGGTGGAATCTTCACTGCCTTTTACTATGTTGTTTATACAGCTGGGTCTGCATGCTAAATTAGTTGCCCAGTTTGTAAAATCACTTCATCATATTTGAAAGAGGAAAGACGGCACAGAGGCCTGGGCCTTTTAGCATGCTAAAGTGAATCTTACAAGTGATTAGCATAATAAAAAAATGTGCTACTCTTCTTTATCTGGGGAACACCAACTGATCTTACTGAAGAATGACCCTAGAGCTTAATGTTTAACACAGAGTTTTGGTAGGGGGTTTCCTTGCATGTAGTTACATTGCTCTGACTGCAAATATCCTGCCTTGCATTTTCCAGAGGCTCTCCCCCTACTCTGACTACACCCACAGTCCCTGTCTCAAAATGACCCATACAAGTATAACTTACTGACTAAATCTCTTAGATGTATGGTCCCAGCTACAGGATAAGCACCTACTGAACATGCCAGAAGCTTGGGGGAAAGCCCCATAACATCATCCATTATGAAGAAACCAAAAATAGAGCTAATATTTATTGAGTGGTTCTGTGTACCAAGAGCAGTGCTGAGAGCTTTGTATTCGTTATCTCTTTTAATCCTTACAAAAATCCCAGGTAGTGGGTAGTGTTACTGCCTCTTTACTAATGGAGACATGACATTTTAAAAGGCTAATGAATGTGACCAAGAGACACAGATAACAGTAAACAACAGCTGAGATCGGGAACCCACACCCTTCTGATTGTGAATATAAACTCTTCTTTAAAAAAGAATTTACTGTTAAAACTGACACCTATGGAGTTGCTACAGAGTACCCAGGGCTCATCATGCAACCCCGGATTTACAGACCAGGTGGCGCCTTTGACTAAGGACTGTTAGCAGGTGGCTCTGCAGCAGCATTCTAGCTGTGATGTCACTAGAGAGTTCATATTTCTGCTCCTCTGGTTCCAAGGTGATACGGAAAGGAAGGGGGGATTGTCGACTCTTTGACAAAGGTGATCTCTATTAACTGACCTAGAAGGAAAGCAAGAGTGCCTGCACCCCATCTCTTTTCAGACTTGTCTCCAATGATTTAGCTGTTATTTCCTTCCACTGACTTGTAAAATTTGATCCTGGCCTGTGACAGATCTCTTTTATCTGTATTGGTTTTAAATGACTATATTAATGGCTTTGGAAAAGAAACTCAGCAACTCTTATTAATGTTTAAGACTATTGAATCAGTACTGAATATTTCAAAATTCTGATGTACTCAGATTTTTTTAACGGGCCTAAATATTTTATGAACTTGTTATACCAAGATAATAATGATGACATTACTTTGAAATTCTGTCCTAAATGTGGCCTTTATGTGATTGTATTGCTACTTTTTAATTATTAAAGTAACATTGGGGTCAAAATTCTAGAGGGGACTAAGGTACATGGTTGCTACAACACATAAGTAACAAAAAAATAGAAACTTTGAATATATTTCCTTCAAAAGATCCTTCTATGTGCAAGTGTTGTTGAGGACATAGAACAAACAGAATTCTCATATGCTGTCAGTGGGAAAGTAAAATGGTGCAACCGCTTTGGAAAAAGAGTTTGTCAGTTTGTGAAAAACTGAAATATACACCTTATTACATGATGCTTCATTCTAGGTATCCAAGAGAAATGAAAGTGTACATGCCCCAAAAGTCTTGTATATGAATATTCATAGCAGCTTTAGTCATAATAGTAAAAAACTGGAAACAATCTAAATATCCATCAATAGGTGAATGGATACTGAGTCTGGAAGTCTAGCTTCCTGAATGGGGTCAGCATCTCTTCTTAAGCTTGAATGAGCTCTAATGAATAAAGAGCTTGGAAATTGTCACTCTCATTCTTACAGTGAGGAAAAAGCTGAACAAACTGAAAATATGTGACTTAATGACTTTTTCTTGAGAGATTACAGGTAGCAGAACCAATCACCACCCTGAAATCTGGAGAGGCAGACAGAATATGGAGAATCACAGCCAAGATTAGTGCTATCAGAAACTGAAGCTGCTGGAGCCCTAAACTGATGGGCACACATAATGGTAATTTTGACAAATTGCTGGAGTCTAAGTGTGGATTAATGTGAGAGAGGGATACTCTTGATTTCCAGTTTGGTCGGGGGAGGGGGAGAAGGGGGTTGTGGAACGCATACTTTCATGAGTTTTACATGCAGAAATCCCACCATGTTCTCAAAGTAAAGAACTAAGCAAATAGGGTTACAATTAATATGTTAAGGGTTGTAATGGAAAAAGAAGATGACATGCACAAGCAGACTGGTAATGTAAGCAGGGAGATGGAAACTTTTAAAAATCAAAAGGAAATGCTAGAAATGTAAACACTGTGAGAGAATGAAGGACGTCTCTAAGGGGTTCATCAGTAGACTAGGGGTAGCCAAGAAAAGAATCAGTGAGCTTTACAGTATGTCCACAGAAACTTCTGAAATTGAAATGCAAGGAGAAAAAGTAATGAAGAATAAAAACCCAGAACAGAATACCCAAGAACTGTGTAATTATTTCAAAAGGTGTAACATATGAGTAATACCAGAGGAGAAGAGAGAATGGAACAAATTAAATATTTGAAGTAAAAATGGATGATTATTTTCCAAAATGAATGACAGATACTAAACAACAGATCCAGGAAACTCAGAGAATCCCAAACAGGACTAAAAAATCCCAGCCCTACACTTAAGCATATCACATTCAAACTGTAGAAACCCCAAAGCAAAGAAAATCTTAAAAAAGGCCAAAGTGGAGGTGTGTGGGGGGGAATACCTTACATACAGAGGAGCAAGGTTAAGAGTTATATTGGACTTCTGTCAGGAACCATGTAAGCAGGAAGGGAGTGAAGTGAAATATTTAAGTAATGAAAGAAACAAATTATTAAATAGAATTCCAGATCCAGTGAAATTATCCTTCTAAAGCAAAGTAAAAATAAATACTTTCACAGGCAAAGAAAACTAAGAGAATTCATTGCTAGCAAATCTGCCCTACAAGAAAGGTTAAAAGAAGTTCTTCAAGGAGAAGAAAAATGGTGTAGGGCAGAAACTCAAATCTACATAAAAAGAGGGAGTGTGTCAGAGAAGAAACAAAAGCAAAGTGAAATTTATTCTTACTTGATTTGATGGATAACTGTTAAAAGTAACAAAGTAATAACATATTAGATGGTTATAGTATATGGGTAAGTGAAATGAATGAAAACAATGTTATAAGAGATGAGAAGGAGGAATTGGGAATACTCTTTTATAACATACCTGCACTACCCATGAAACAATATAGTGTTATTTGAAAATGGATTTAGATTAGTACTGCAAGCATTAGCCTAGCTACTAGAGACATTTTTAAAAGAAGTATAACTGATAAGCTAAGAGAGAAGAGAAAACAGAATCTTATAACATACGCAAGGAAAACCAGACAAGGCAGAAAGAGGAAAAAGGGGGGGGGGACAATCAAATAACAAGTGGAAAGAAGAGAAAACAGTTAAAAACAGGTGAATGGATACAAGAATTGTGTTTAATCATTCAAGAACCGTTCATTCACTAATATAGAGGAACAAGTTATTGATCCAGGCAATGCAATGTTGAGTGAAAGAAGGCAGACCAATAACAGTAATAATAGCAATGATATATACTTTTTTCCATTTATATAAAATTCAATAAAGTACAAACCAATCTCTAGTGACAGAAAGCAGATGAGTAGTTCCCTGGGAGCCAGAGAGGGGAGGTGAGCTGGGTCAGGAGAGAGGGATTACCAAGGATCATGAAGAAACTGTTAGGAGTGATGGAGTTGTTCATTATCTGGATTGAGGTTATGGTTTCATGGGTGTAATTACATGCCAAAATTCATGAAATTGTATGCTTTATGTAAGTGCAATTCACTCTATGTCAATTACACTTCAAAAAAGATTTTTAAAATAGCTTATATTTTTGAGGAAAGACAGTGAGATATAAGAAAAGCAGTGAGCATGGAGGCCTGAGAGGTCTGCAATTAAATTCATGATTTATTTGCTGCTCTTACACAGCTTACTTAACTCTTCTGAATCAAAGGGCTCTTCCTTGTAACGTGGAAATTGTCTACGTTAGGATTGTGTTCATATATATCTGAAAGCTCAACCATGACTGAAGCAAGTAAGAGACATACCTGTCTCATGGACATGAACTTTGGATGTAGGCTGTCCAGAGCAGGCATGGAGGATCAGTGATATTGAGGAATCAAGATCCACCTTCCTCTGTGATAGCTGCTATTCCTCAAGC
Organism: Smutsia gigantea; assembly: GCA_032199065.1. Classification (NCBI taxonomy): domain Eukaryota; kingdom Metazoa; phylum Chordata; class Mammalia; order Pholidota; family Manidae; genus Smutsia; species Smutsia gigantea. Next base: position 109,332 of record JAVSCE010004298.1, read on the forward strand.
AACTTGTATATTCCAGCAGGACCATCTACTGACCTCTTCCTGTGTCCCATTGACCATAGCTGAGTCACATGGCTTAAAAGGGTCAAGGACACAAGTTCTCTAGCTCTATAGCATAAAAGAGAAAGCAATAAAGGATTGAATGTTGAAAGAGCTAGCCTACAGCCTCTACCCAGGTCCAATAAGAGTAACTAGCCCAAATAGTCATTGAGAAGCTTTAAAGCCATAAAAGATAAAACATTGCTGTGAAAACTATAAAGTGCAGAATGAAACTAAAAAACAAAAATCCCATATTACTCTTCTTTGCTTCCTGATGCCCCAGAATGCTTAATCTAACTGGAGTTTGTCATCCTTTCAAATTAATGCCAGATCTATTAGAGTACCATAAAAAAAATTCTTTGCTAATGGGATCTTGGCATGTTAATATGCAAAATAGTGAACACTGAGTTTATAAACACCATTTGTTGCCTCAGGTTTATTCCATCTGTTGAACTCAAGTCTGGAGGCAGAAAAATTTCTACAAACCAGGGTTGAACCCAAAAAAAGCATTTCCCGCTAGTGGTAAGGTACCAGCAGAATTCCTAGGAAAGCAGTTGCCAGGTCAGCCTGGAGGCCAGCAGAACCGCCACAGATAGGTCCCTGTGCTCAGTAAATTCTGCCCTCCTTTGTTCCCCAAAGCCGGCTTCCACACCGCTCCTCGGCCCGAGGCGGCCGAGATCACAGCGCTGCGCCCGGGACCACACACCCCCAGGTTCCGGTCTGCGGCTGGTGCGGCGGCGGCGGCGGCTATGGCCGGGACTCCCGCGGCGAGGGGGCGGGCCTGCGCCGGAAGTGCGGTCATGCGCCGTGCGGGTTGGGGCCGTCAGCTGTGTCTCGGTTCGGCCTCCACTCAGGCCCGCCATGGTGCTGGAGTCGGTAGTCGCAGACCTGCTGAACCGCTTCCTGGGGGACTATGTGGAGAAAATGAACAAGTCCCAACTGAAGCTGGGGATTTGGGGAGGTAAGCGAGAGGGCGCGGCCGCGGGCTGCCGGCGCTGGCAGGGGTGCCCACGCCGCGGGCTCCTCCCGTCGCGGGCCCAGCTCCCTCCGCCGCCGGAGACTCCTCCTCCCGGGCGGGGCAGGTGGGGGGGTGCGCTCGGCGGGGTCCCCTTTCCGGGCGGCAGGTGTGAGGCGCCCGGAGGCCTGTGCCCGCCTCCGCCGCCACGGGGACCCCGGGTTCCGGAATCGCGTTCTCGCACCCGGAGTTCCCACCTTTCGCATCCTGGAGGCCGAAACTCCTGACCTTTTCTGCCCGGGCCATTGGGGTGCCCCTCTCGCTGCCCTCAGCATGGCCCCTGGGGCCCCACAGCGTTACAGAACCCTTTCCTCTCCGGCACCGCGTGGAGTGAGGATAGCTGTGTGGTCACACACGTTCAAATAAAGTGGCACCTAGGAAAAGGAAATGGCATTTCACAGTTATCTTCACTGGCGTTTTATAGGGAGCAGGATTGGCTTTCCTTCTCTTTAGGATTGCTGGGTTTAGGAAGGGGTCAGCAGGGGAAGATTGCTATGAGAAAGTACGGCTTCTAATGACTTTTTCCCCTTCATATTTACTTTCCCTTAGTAAGAAAAGGACTTTCAGTTTTGCTTTGGAGCGGTAGAAGGAAATTCAAGCCACGACCAGCATCGTCATTAGTTGCATTACCAAGAATTTAGGCCAGCGTTTCTGTCCTCAAGATAAGTGTATAGAAGTAGATAGCGTATTTGCACTAATGACACGTTAAGCTTTGGGGACATCGGGGGACACTTTCTCACTGTACAAAAAGACTTTTGGGAATTTTGTAAGCTTTGGAGAGAAATCAACTACTCAAATGAATGGAACTGCTTTTAATTCAGTCAACAGATAGACGCGTGCTGCAATAGGGTAGCCACTAGCCACGGTGGCTGTTGAGAAGTGTGGTTTAGTGCTAATTGAGATGTGCTCTAAGTATAAAATAACCGAGTTTTGAAAATGCTCAGTAGGAGAAAACATGTAATATCTTAATTTTTTACATTGATTACATGTTGAAATAATATTTGGTTATATTGGGGTTAAATACAGTATATTACTAAAATTCATTCCTTGTTCTTTTTTTTTTTAACCTGGCTCCCCAAATGTATACTTACATATGTGAACCATGTATTATATTGGACAGTGTTGTTACAGAGCCGTGAGTGCTGCCTTCCCGTTTGTAATAGGTCACTGATCATTTGACTGGTGTTTACTCAACAGTACATGCCTCCCCCACACTTAAGTGTAATGCAAGAAAAAGAGAAGTAAAGAAAGCGACATATAAGGAATTAAATGTCCAGTGCCTTCTGCAGGCATCAAATGTTCCTTCATAATACTGCCTAATATAATTATTCCCTCTAGTTTGTAAACATCATTTGAAATCTGAAAAGACATTGGGCTTGGTATTTAGGAAACCCGGGTTCTAAGTTGTTGGGCTAGACAAACCACATACCTTCCAGGTGTTAGTTTTTTCATCTTAATATATTTAGTAGAAAACAAAATCATACCAGATAATACAGTATTTCTATGTAATCACTATTCAAAATCCATGTTATTACCATGTTAACATTGTGCTGTATTTACTTAGGACTTTTTTTTTCTTTTAAGAAATAAAGTTTGTGGGTACATGTGAAGATTCCTTCTCTACCAAATCATATTTTTTATTTAAAATTGGGTGTTTGGAGTAGGTGTCATCTATGGATTCTTCCAGTCCCAATACTGTGTGATTCTAATTGTGTTTTTACAATGAAATTGTGAAGCCTGAATATTTTGAACTTTTCCATAAGTGAAATTAAAATGCCATGATTTTACGTCATTTGCTCCTATTTTGGTGAAATGCAGGAAAATAGACTTCCTTTTTTTTCATCTCCTTTTCTTTGTTTTAGAATAAGGTTTTCTGCAAGTGGCCATCATCAACTTTATAATAGGCCTAAGCTAAAAACCTCATTTCCTTTAGGAAGTGTATTCGGTAAAATTCAGTCGGGGCGGGGATTTCCTCAGCTTTAGGAGCTCACAGCTCTGGTTCTAGAAAGTTTTGGAGCTTATTTTTCTGGTTATTATAGAGGAAGCTGCAAGTCATGAGCTTTTACAGTTATTGCTCAATATATTTTTGTTATGATACTAATTCTATTAAAATAGAAAGGCAACTGTATGTGAATTGACTCCTATTCTTTGGAAATATTGCTAAAGAAATTTAAACTTTTTCTGGTAAACAAGTAGGAATATTAAGTCAATTTAATAAAATAGCTGATATTTATGTCATCTGCAGTGTTAACTTCACAGAGAATTGAAAATTTTATATAATTTTATTTAAACTATTTGCTTTAGCAAATAAAATGTATGTGTCATTGAGTTTGGCTTTCTCAGTTTTTTTCTTACTAAATTTTCACATTTGAGAAACGGAAAGATACAACTTGTAAATATTTCCCACAGCTGATTTTACTGTTCTTTGTAAACAAATGGCACTCTGAATTGATACTTCTTAACTGGAGCATTTGCCTAGTCTAAGGCAGTGGTTTTCAGCTGGGAATGATTTTGCCTTCAAGGAGCTATTTGGCAATGTCTGAGATGGTTTTGGTTGTCAACACTGAGGGAGAGGTGTGCTGCTGGGATCTAGTGGGTAGACCCATGAACATTGCTACACCCTACAATGCACAGATCTCCAGAAGAAAAAATTACTCACCCCAAAATGTTTGTTGAGAAACCCTAAGCTAAGTGTCTTGCCAATGGGTTTCAGCCCCAGGCAATTTCGCTCTGGATTCAATGTGACCAAAGAAATTGACAGCAAAACATTCTTTGGGGTGAGAGGGTTTATTACCCGGCTTGTTCTCCAGGCGGTAGATTGAGTACTAGTGACTCTGCCTCCGCCCAGAGCACTGGGCCGAGCTCTCTATATAGCGCAATAATAGCTTATTGCCTAAAGGTGTGGAAGCGGTAGCCTAGCAATAGATCAGTTACATCATCAAGTGGTTTAAGTTCAGGGAGGATCCTGGCCATAGGAACCCCAACTTCCCCACACAAAGGAATATTGAAATTGTATTATGAATTTTTAGGAGAATATCTGGGTACTGATCGAGTTGTAGCAGCAGATGTCTTAAGGAGTGACTGAAAGGTGTCATGTCAGTAAAAATGCATAATCTTTGGACGATGTAAGGAAGCAGTTTTAAGAATCAAATTGTGTTAATGTAATCTGGAAAAGATTATGCCGTGCATTCACAATCACATCCACAATAAACAAAAGTTGTGGAGTGAGGATGGGGAAATTATGTGAATGTCTAGGCTCAGGAAGTGTACTGTGGATATTGCCTTTAAATTGGAGAAGCAAAAAAAAAGAAAAGACTGTAATTTTCTTCTGTTTTATTCTTTTGAAGATTTTTTTTATGCCAACATTTCCTATTAAAAAAATTTTTTATTGAAAGTATTTTTTAAAGTGATTTAAGCAAAATGATCTTTTAAAAATTCTTGCTGTTGTAGAATAGAGACCCTGATTACTTACCAGCTGTGGGACACATGGGCAAAACATTTTATATCTTTAAGCCTCAGTTTCCTTATCTGTCAAATGGGGTAATAACACTCAAAGTGTTTGTGAAATAAGTGATGTGGAAGTCCTTTGTAATTATAATTGTTAAATTGCTAATATTGATAGAAATAATGATAATAAATACCTAGCTGAGTTAATAGAAAACAGCCTGCTTTGTTTTTTTTTATTTTTGTAAGTATATTCTTCTAGGCTTCAGACTTTAAGGTTTTCACACTCTGTAGTGTGATAATTTTTGTAGAGCTAAAGCCACATATCTAAATATTTATTTTCTAAACAAATTTCTTTAAAAAAACTGCGTTTGAGTTTACAATTAGCATTTTTATATTATTTTTCAGCTAGTTTGCAAGTTAGGTTTTCAAAGATTCAGAGAAGTGCCTAATGGGTATGTCACTGCTTTTGCAGATAGGAAGGATTGTCTACATCTTTTTCCCCACAAACTGGTGCTAGGAGATAAATTGCATGGCCCTCAGCTCTTTGAGGTGTGTCTAGGATATGATTGTTTTAAGAGTAGCATGTATTTGAAAAGATATGTCGAAACATCACATGTTTTCCAGTTTGGTTTAAGTAGTAGTATTGCAATGTAGAACCTTTTTCAATTTGATTTTTTAAAGTGATTCACTGTAGAAAGTCAATGGGAAAATGCTCCATTCAGAATTTGCTCTCATATCCACTTGACAGGTGGGATATCCAGAGGTTGTGATATGTTGGATGCAAGGTGTGGCTACAGACCAGGAGTAGGACCCAGGTGGAGTTCCCTCAGGGTTTGTTGCTCAGCTGCCAGGTATAGTTGGAGCAGAGCAATATACAGAAGAAGACCCTGGGATCTAGTTCCATCTTCAGTATGGCCTTTTATGTGGCTTCTGGAGGTCACTGATCAGTGACCACTAGTTCCTTATCTCGAAATGAGAGTTAGACAGGATCATTTCTCCTGGCTTTAAACAAGGCCAGAGCAGGGTGAGTTCCTTCATTAGATACAAGTAGTACTGCCACTTGCTGTGCCTTCATAGTGAAAAAATGGTAGTGAAATAATGTATCTTTCCTTTTTGTTCTTCATTCAAATTGGTGAGCAAAGAACCACAGTCACAAAATGTGACAAGATAAATGAAGTTCCAGCCTCAGGCTGATATTTACAAATCCAAATCTAATATATATTACATTGTCTAACAGGTAGCTGTAGGGTAGCTTGAGAATGCAAGACAAAGCAGGCCTTTTGCTTCTTTTTACCTTGAAACATAAAGCAGCAGTAACTAGATATTTCTGAACTTGGAGAGGACTCTTTTTTTAGTCCTTTCCTTCCAGCAAACACTTGATATAGTGAAGGGTGCTTTTCTCATTAGCTTGTCCTACAGCATATAAAATAAGCAACGTATCAGTTATTATAATGTAATATATTTAGGCTTAGTTATTATCAATGGAAACATGACAATTTAAATTGAAAATACCTTTCCACATATTTAAATAGCATTATAAATTAAAAATTCACCCCTTTTCTAGAAGTGAAACTTGAGGTTGGTAGTTTGGTAACATTCTGCTAGGAAGTTCTGCCACCTACTTGTTATTATGAGCTCCCTGAGGAGTGCTTGAAAGGGAGAAAGTTCAGTGTTCCATGGCAGCTTTCCATCTTTCTTTGCCAAGACTTCCTCTTTCAACAGGGAAATGGAAAGAGTAAGAGTCAATTGTTTCCTCTCCTTTTTCTCCCCCCCAAGACAAAGTCATTGGGAACTAGTAAAAGAAGTAGATTTGTTCATTTGGGTTGGATAGCTAAGTTCATTTGAAATGCTGCAGTATTTTCTTCAGTTTCTTTACTAAAACATTAGTTACTAAAATTTGATTCATGCTTTAAAAAAACTGCCCATTTATTTTAGCTCACTTCCCTGGAAAATAAATGTGCTGAATATTTTGATATACTTTCATATAAATAATGAATATTTACATTATACCGTACATAAAAGAAATCTTAAAAAATGCATAACACGGTTTCCCGCACAATCAAAATAGGGAAAAAAAAGTCCCCAGACCGCTTGGGCCGTGTCCACCACCGCTTCCCGCATCCTCTCCCGCCGCCGCCGCTGCCTTGGCTCCTCAGCATGTGTAAGGTGGCGGGGAGCCCCGCCTGAGGTGCCCTAAACACACTGACTGCTGCCTCCTCCCACAAGGCTTCCGAAGCACAGGCCAGCAAAGTCATTCCTACCGCCGCCACGAGGTCTGGGAAGACTGCTGCATGAAATCATCTGTTGCCTGATGCATACTGGCAGCAAATACTGGGAGGCTGGCAGAAGATAACTGTTACTTACCTGTTTTCTCTGTAGAGTGCCCTAAACAACTTGCAATTTTGATGTAGGAAAGGTCACGAGGAGACCGAGGACCCCAGATTTTGCTGATCAGAATGAAACAAATATTGAAAGACTTTTCAAATCTATTGATGGTGGTGCTTTGTGACTATGGTATTTCATAGACATCAAAGCAGTTGATGGTATGAGAGTGGAGATTGTTTCGATGAAAAATTGTAATCCAAAAGATAGAGAAGCCTGGCTCTTCTGTATCAGTGACACAGCCACTTAAATGGACCAGCATGTGTATGGTTCGTTTTGCCCAGTGAATCTCCTTCCTCAGTCTTTTCTTTTTAGGTTTATTTAACAAGAAGATGCTTGACTTATTGGAAACCAATCTGGGATTCATTTCTTTTAAAGTCATGTATTGCTGTTTAAAAGCAGATTGCTCTGTATGTAAAAACAGATCTGCTCTGCTTAGTCACAAAAAAGTTATAAACGTGTCCTTAGTTTTATAATGATAAATAAAAACATCAGAATTTTCCACTTAAAAAAAATGCATAACACTACATACTCCTTTTTCAGTATTCCTGTTTTACAATATGCAAAGCTAGTTACATGGATTAGGACATGGCATTTTTGTTTGTTGGTCTTTTGCTTTTGATAACAGTTTTGGATTAATCTCTCTGTTTTATATTAAGAACATTGGCCAGAGAGTCAGGAGACATAGTAGGTTCTATTCTTAGCATCACTACAAGTTAATTGTATAAGGTTGGATCAACCATCTAATCTCTTTAGGCTCAATTTCTTCATATACAAAGTGAGAGGGGATTTGGCTTAAAAATCTTTATGATCTTTCAGGGTCATGAGTAGTTATAAATCTTAACTTGTGAATTTTTGTTTTTTGAAAGATGTATATTTTTCAAAAGTACTAAAATGGCCATTTTGAAATATAATCTCCTGCTTTCATGTTCCCCACTGTGGCACTATCCTTTCCTCTGGTGCTCCTGCTAACATAAACCTTGACTCTATCTTACCTTTCTGGTTATGTCCTTGTTAGTTGTACTGATTTTAGTTCCCTTTTTGCATTTGGATTTCTTCATGCCTTTTTAAAATGCAAAGACCAGAAGTGGATCCACCAACTATATTGGCTTCTCAACACTGAGTCCAGTGCTTGTATAGCTTTTTATTTCTCCTCAAGAGAGATAGAATTATCTTCTGAATTAAAATCCTCTACCCCTTCTGCTGTGCTATTTGGGAAATAGTGTGATGTTCTGAACATAACATTGGGAGTCAGAAGATGTGAGGCCTAGCTCTACCCCTAATTTGTTTGACAGTATTTTTAGGCCAGTAATTTAACCTCTTGAAGCCCTAGTTTCTTTTCCTTGATATATATGCCCTGCCCTCCTTTACCAGTAGGCTCTGAGGATCAAATAATGTAATAGATCTGATACGTTTTCTAAAGTATGAAGGCTTATGTTCTTGTTGTAATTGTTTCTACTCCAGTATAATATTCTTTCTGAAGCGTTCATGTTTATTGAGCACCTACTATGAGGAGAACCAGTAAGGAGTGTATAATCAGTTTAGGGATTTATATAGTTAAGTGCCATAAAAAAGGTGTAGCTAAACTTTTGTGAAAGTTCAGTTAAATTATTTCTGGCTGAAGGTATTTAATGTCAGCACTATACATACATTTATTTTGTAGGCTATTAAGTATTTTAAAAGCCATTGGTGGACTTAGGCAGGCTTGTTCCGTATTATGCAAGTAGTATTTGATTTTTATTTGTAAACATAGTAACTTGGTTGTTTTCGATAGTTTAGCAACTATTTCTTTTTCTATTGTATTTTTTTACAGTGACTCCAACTCTGCTTACTTTGGTATCATTTGCTAATTTAATTGAATGAAATTACTTTCATTTCCATCTTTTGATTCATTAGTAAAGAGAGGATTACTAGATCAGTTTTGATCCAAGATTTACCCTTTTAAGGTACTTCTTAAAATATTCCTCAAGATTAGTTTTGAAACTTTTATGTGTGACCCTCTAGCCCTGTATGCTTATCTAAAATGTTTCTAGTTTATTACTGAGAATCGCATAGGGTCAAAATCAGGAATTTTCTCTTCTGAAGGACAGACTACACTTACTGCTGTACTCTCATCCTTTAGGCCTCTGTCCATCATAGAAGGAAATCATAGAACTGTCTTACTTGTAGTACTGTCGCTTTGGAACTTCATGGGGTTAGAGACACCGGATCTTGGGATAGGCTTTAGTTCCTTCCTTGCTGGCAGAGTTAAGTTTCTCCGTTAGTCATGCTTCCCCTGGGTTTTTTTTTCCCCCAAGGATTAGACACAAATACTTACACTTCTTTCAGGTTTTTATTGAACTTGCTTTTGGCTCTATGTGTTCTTAGCCCAGTGATCTGGCTATAGCAGTAAAGTTATTTGCATATGCAGGTTAACCTAAAGCACGCCACAACTAAATATTCATGTCCATATATAGCAACTCTTTTGTGCCAGTAACTTAAGTTCTTGAAGCTTGCTTTGCATACCATTGTCTATTCAGCACAGGACCATAGAGTTTGGTACTGTATTATGATTGGTTATACTATTTGGTATATTAACTTCGTATTTTTTCTCTTTGTCTTTAAAGGCAATGTGGCTTTAGATAATCTGCAGATAAAAGAAAATGCTCTGGTAAGTTTTTAAACTATATTGATTACTCAGTTAATTTGGTAAGCTCCTAGAAACTCTTAAGTTACTCAGTATCAGGTAGTAGGTACCAGATAAAGTGAGTCACTCTAAGAAGAATTGCTTGTTTAACTACTTGCTGTAGGAAAACCTGAGATTAAAGATTTAGAGATTTAGAAATATTTTTTCCTGATGATCAAAATAGTGTCTCTTGGAAAGTGGAATGTTTTTCCTTGACCTAGTTTGACTGTATAGCTTTGTGATAGATACTTGCCTTACTGAAGTAGTGTTCTCCAGAATTATCTTTACATACTTTTCAGGTCAATAAGGACTTGATTTTAACAATTACCTAATGAATAATTGTAATTTTGGAAATACTGAGACAGTCCAGCCTTTTAATATTATAGTATTATTAAGAGGTCAAATAGATTTTTTTGGACTCTAGCTCCAGAAAGTAATTCGTGTTATTTATTATTGCGCTAAAAACAAAAAAACAATATTCTCCTCATCCTCTACTCCTTCAACCCGTGCTAGGCTTTAGCCTATTGAACTTAATTTGAGTTTATGAAGTCACTTAAGGATGTTTAATTAGTAGGTCAGAGTTCAACTAACCTACAGTATGTTTTATAGTCCTAGCTTTGACTTCTGGTTGGATTTCTACATGATGAACTGCATAATTCGAGAGAGCCATATATACATAGTGCTTCCATGATGGGTCTCAGGGAATCTGGTTTTCAGGTATTCAATATCCTAGGAGTAAAACTTTTGTCACAAGAAGTAACAGTTTATTCTGTTACAGTGAAAACAGCTTAGCATAGTAGAAACAGCACAGACCTTAACAGGCTGGCAGACCTGGGCTTGAGTGCTAGCTCAGCTTTTTATCAGCTATGTGAAGTTTTGCAAGTTTATCAGTTTCTCTTAGTATCAATTTAATCATCTTTAAAGTGGACTTAATAACACAAAACAATATGATATCTCGGCTTTTGTGGCTTGAGTAAAATTAAAAGTAGAGCCTGGATGGTAGTGGGCACTCAAAATATTTTTCTTTCCCCCCATTTATATAGGATGCTACAACTTTTAAAATTTTATCTGAAATTTTAGAATGTAAAATTCTGTCGCTGCAGATTGGAATAAAAGTTATTTTGTCGTCTATTTTAGAAGGAAATAAGTATAAATAGATTGGTGACAGGATATATATCTCACATACTTAGAACAAATTGTTTGAACTCTTTCTTGATCTAATTTGAATTTTGGTGATAATTAAATATAACACATTATTTTGTAACATTCTCCATTAATTCAAACTAGCTCCCTTTTCCCATTTAAACTGGATTGGTGAGATTTTGCCTTTACTTTGATACAGGTTCTTTACATTTATTCTGTGTGGAAAATATTTCATGAGGATCAAAATGAGTGTAAGACCACACTTCCAGAAATTTATAATTTAGTTTGTATCCTATGTAGTATGAAGTATAATATGAAGACCTTTGAATTTATATCTTTTCTACCCCCTGCCAAGGAGGCTATGTAGAGCTGCTCCCTTATCACCAGTGAGGTTTTTATTTTTCTTTTTGGTCTCAAAAAAGACCTTTCATCAAAAGCTATAAGTATTTGTTCAATTCCTATCCACCTAGAATGCTTGAGCAATCAATTGAATAAATTGGTTATTTTAGTTAATTGTTATGTAAAGTACTGTGTTTCAGTTACCAGATTTCAATAGTGTTACTATAAACGAAGGTGTACCTAACAGAGGGGCTATTCTGTTGGTTGGTTTAATTTTTAATAATTCTAAAGACTCAAGTGATCATTATGAATATCAGTTATTGTTTAGTACTTTGAATAAGTTATTTGTACTTTCTAGTGGTTTGGAACCTAGATAAGTGAAAGTTTATTACTGTTATTGATTGGTATTGTCAGTAATTTATCTAAAGTAAATGCTAATTCAATATATTTACCAATTATGTTGGGAATATGCCTTTTAAGATCGTTTTGTTTACTCATTTATTAAATATTTTATTTGAGAGAATTTTTGTTCAGTTGTTTTTAACTTACTAAGGTGGAAGGGCTCTTCCTTTTCCTATTATAATATTTCAGATACACAATGTCCATCTCTCTTAAAAGTTCATGGAATTTCTGTCTGTCTTGTTTTGGTTTATTAAAGCGAGTAACCAATTTACCAAATTACTTTCTTTAAAACAAACTCTTTTAATATTGCTCCTTTTATAATTTTGTTTCTCTTGTGAATTCTTTCTTCAAAATTTAAGTTAATAAAAACCTTTTTTCAGCTCTAAAACGTTATTTGTCAGTTACAGAAATGCAGAAAATTTGTTTCATGGTTTTTCCTTAGAGATGATTGTGTATTTAAATGATGATACAAAGGTGATTTTGGAGGTGCTTAATAGTTTAAGATGTCTTCAAATTTTTTCTTCCCTTTGAAGAGTGAATTGGATGTTCCTTTTAAAGTCAAGGCTGGCCAGATTGGTAAGTATTTCTTTCTTCAACTGAGTTATTCTTAGTCCTTTTAGTTTTTATTTTTCCTGTGTTATTTAACCTAAAACACCTTTTTTAGCTAACAACAAACTAAAGATTGGGGAAGGTTTTAGCCTATGTTGATAGAGTTTTTGGAGTTCCGGGCCCAAAGCCCATTACATATAATATGTGCCTATTTCAAGAAGCATGGAATATTCTCTCTAAAAATGGAAGGAGATTTGAACTGCAATGATACTTTTCAAGGCTTTGGTTCTACCACACCAAATATATCTTAATTTTCAAAGTCAATGTCCAAATATTATGTGTTTTTTCTTATATGTGAAAGTAGTATACTTTACAACTATTAAATAAAACTTAAGTGTGGCCCCTCATGTTTTGTCCAACCATTTCTCTGATACATTATGCAGAAGTGTGGAATAGAGGATATGTCTTGGTAAGTAGAAAGTCTTTCTCTTATAGGAAGATCAGCAATAACTAAGCAGACATCTTTGTTGAAGAACTTTTTCAATAGGAAGTTTCACCTGCAGTCTTCTCAACTAGGTCATGCCTCCTGGTTTTCACTTTAAAAAAAATATAACCCTAGATGACTGATGCCACTGTCTTTCCTTCTACCTCCATCACACTGCTACTTCACCACATCGCTTTCCTTCTTCATTTTATATTCAAGGATGGCTTTGTCTTTCACTGCTCTGTCATCTCTTACCAATTACTTGCCTACTCTTTGAGTCCATTTTATACCACCTATATGTGTTCATTTTAATATAGAGTAACATTTTCATGTTTCATTTCTTCAAACAGGAGACACTATTTGATTGAATGAATCCCTATGGCACACACCATCTTTTTTGTCTGTAATACAGAACCTTGTGCTGTGTGAGGTGGTGATGGTTAACAGTGTTCTAGAAGTATTGTGGTCGTATATGCTTAATTGAAATCCTAGAGTGAAGGTTTAGCCATCTATTAATTCTTCTGCCTTTGAGATATTTATGCACATATGCTCTGAATGAGACTATTGAAATAGCTATGGGAAAGGCAAGAATGAGTATGTTATCTTTATCTTCAAGGGAGTTTTGGAGATCTAAAATTAATACATGGTATTCAAATCACATTTCCAGTGTGTTTTATTTGTTATATTTGACTAAAAAACTTAAAATAATTCATTATATTATTAAAACGATTAATATTTTGGAAGACTTTTTTTTTAATGGTTCAAAATGTGTTTTTTTTTGCTATTAAAGTATTATAAGAATTTAATGGCTTCTTTCAGGGTTACTCATTGAATTATGAGGAACCCTTTACATATATATGCAAGGCGTATTATCTTTATCCCTACTTTTGCTTTATGAAATGTTTATATTAGTTATTAAATTTCTGGTAGGTTAAAATATCACACCTAAAAGAATCAGTGTGGCTAAATATGCTCAAGAATGTTTTGCTTTTCTAAGAGCTGGACATATTTGTGGGTACTCCTCAATTATCCTTTTACTTAAAAATTAAAATAATACCGTATTCTATAAAAGGAAAGCAGTAATAAAACTAACAATTCCAGTGGAAGTTAGGAAAATGAAGGATGAGAGGATAATGGATTCGGGTAAATATAGAGAAACAAGGTTTGGGGAACAGATGATCCCATTTTGGTATGTTAGTTGAGGGGGCATTTCCCCCTTTTTTAGCATCATGCTCACCAAGAAGGCAGTCAAGTCAATTTTTTAGGAGTTTATGAATTAATTACAAATATAACTCTCCATTTTAAATATAGATGATACTCACTATAAAATCATAAGACTTAGAAATGACCCAGAAGTATTAGTATTCTGCCATTACCTCTAGCCTCACTGACATGGGAGACATTTAAGAAACTCAGCAGGTTTACAAACTGAAGGAAAATAAAAATTTCAGTGGAGAAATAATTTAAGACTTTAATAACCCTGGGAATTGATTCCCAGGTAAAACTGGTTTACCTTCATAAGCCCTCCAGGTGAATCAAAACGTCTTCTCTTACAGTGCATTATTTTTATTTATTCTTCAGCTTATTAGCCTATTTAACAATTCTTTGAACTTTGAGCATTTTTATTTAAAAGTGCCAGTGATTCTCGTGATGTAAGTAGCCATTCATATACTAGCAGGACTCAGGTGAATCAGATTGTTTTCTGTCAAGAGTATTGAACAGCAGCACCGAGAGAACTATATATAGCTTTATAGGATTATTATTTTTTAAGTTATGAAAAGAGAAGGTATTTTAATTTGGAACATGTGAAATCTGGGGGTAGGAAAGGTTTGGATGAAACTGCTCTAGGGCTGTTGAGAGCAGATTGAGACATTAGCTGCCTGGAGATCTGGAAAGAAGGCATACTTGGAGACTGGAAAAAGTAAAGAAATAAATGTGAAAAGATCCCAAAGACAAATTCGGCCCATTTCAAAATTTAGCTGAGAGTATGCCCTCTTGTCTTCTCTCTCCTGCCTTTTCCCATAAAACTCCAAACTTGGCTTAGTGACTGGACCATAGTTCATTGTTATTATGAGTGAAAAAGTTTGGGACTGAGTTTCCTTTTTGTCAAAATTGAAATAATAGTTGCTGCATTTTTATAGCTTGGGAATATTAAATGAACAGATAGTTATCAAAAAGTTTGAAAAGTATAAAACACAATGTGAATTGTTACTTCTAATAGTAATATAATATGGGAAAGATCTTTGTAAATTTCAGTGTTGGAGTTTTTTCTTTTTTTTATGAGTGATATATGCATGAAGGGTTTTGTTACACTTTTTCTCTTAATGAAAAGTGAAAAATATGTATTTTTTTGAGCATCCTAATGAGAACTTAAGGTTTAAATTATGTTTCTTTAGATAAATTAACTTTGAAGATTCCTTGGATGAACCTTTATAGGGAAGCAGTGGTTGCAACCCTAGAGGGATTATACCTGCTTGTGGTCCCTGGAGCAAGTATGTTATTTTAGTTTACAACCATTCATTTGGTAATACCACAGTGAAATTACATTGTTTACCTGTGTTAAAATTTTTAATGTGCTTAGTAAATAAAAGGTAAATAATCATATACATATATGCACATACATACATTTTATATATATACGCATTTGTATGTAAATTATTTTTGTGTTATTGTTGGAAAAAATTTCAACCATTTGGTAAATTTATTCTATTTTCTGTGAGTAATTATTTTGTAACTAAAGTTTCCTATTAAGTTGGACTGCATTAGATTTACTTTTGGAAAATGAAATAAATTTTTTTAAAATGATTAATTGATTTGTTAATTTATGGATTTTAAGATTAGAAAATTTTTCCCCCATTTGTTGCTTCTGATTTTGAGTGAATATTCTCTCAAAACTGTGTGTAAAATAGGTAATTTTTTTCATTACAAATTACACTATTTTAATTATATTGAATGTTTTAAAGTAGTGATGTTTAATATCTTTATTAATTTCCTTAGTTATAAGAATAATAGAATGTTAAGAAAATTTTGTGTTTTTAATGAAAAGTTACTCATTTTCTCAACCATAAGACAAACACAATTTTTTTTAAATATATTTTGCTTTCCAGTCTTTACCACATACATATTTGATTTGATGCCTTATCACATATATATATCGTGGATCTGGCTTTTCACTAAATATGTATATTTTTATGTTTCACAGTTTTTATGGTGATAGTGAAATTTTGAAAAGCTTTTATGGTGTTCCATTGTGGATTGCCTACTGTTTTTCCCTATTGCAGTGAAAATTCTAAACACCTCCTTCTTATAGATATCTAGTTCTTTTGTGTTATTTTCTTAGGATACAATATCAGAAATGAACTTGCTAGATATAAAAGATATATATGTTTTATGATTGTTGGTAATACTTCTTGAATTACTTTCTGAAAGTCTTTTTATCCATCTTCAGTAACATTAGCTGGTACTGGATATTGCATGTTTTTTGTAGTTGTCAAAGTTTTACCCACTCAGGTATAGTAATTGGAAGTTTTCTGATGTATTTTCTGCCCTCCTCTGTTCCTTCCTTTTACCTTTCTACACACCTTTTTCCTTTCTTCATTTCTCTCTTTGATTCCTTTCTCTTCGTCTTTTCCTTTTTGATATAAAACTTTGTAAGTAAATAGGAATCATTTATGTTTGAACTCCCTGTAAAACTGAAGAATGCAACTTTTTTTGATTTACAAAAAAATGACTTCAATTACACACATACAATCATAATGAGGCTGAACTTTTCCTATTTATTAATTGCTTTTCTTTGTGAATTACTGATATATTTTTAGGTATTAAATATGATGCTGAAAAAGAAGAAAAATCCTTGCAAGACATTAAACAGAAAGAGCTATCCCAAATTGAAGAAGCCCTTCAAAAAGCAGCAGAGAGAGGTAGAATAAGTTTGTGTTTTAGATAAACTTAGATATACCTGTATTTTAGATTTATTATACTATAAAGAGGATGCTTTTATAAGCCTTCATAAGGTTTAGTTCCAAAGAAGGAATCTTGTTTTAAAATCGTATTTCAAAATATTGATTATAAATATTTTAAGGACTCATATTTAGGATCATCTCCTTTTTCTGTGATTATTTTATCTCACTGCCAGTTTCATTATCCCACTCTCCTTAACCAGTCATTTTTGCTGTGCTACTTTATGGAGACTTTCCAAGTTCTGAGAGTTACTGCAGGCTCTTTGTCTTGGCCAAATGTTAATAGGCTTTTTGTCTGCGTTTTTACCTGCATCCTTGGAAGATAATGAGGTTCAGCATATTCATATAATAAAGAAATGTTGCGAGGAAATGGTGCTGTGATTCTATTTCTAGCTGTATTCCTTTATATAGGATTTAAAAAAAAATTCTCTTCTTCAAAGGGAACCCTCCTACACTGTTACGGGGAATGTAGATTGGTCCAGCCACTGTGGAAGGCAGTATGGAGGTTCCTCAAAAGACTAAAGATAGAAATATCATATGACCCAGCAATTCTCTTCTGGAATTTTACCTGAAGAAAACAAAATCACTGATTCAAAAAGACACATGCATGCCAATGTTTATTGCCACATTATTTACAGTGGCCAAGATATGGAAGCAACCTCAGTGTCCATCAGTAGATGAATGGATAAGGAAGACGTGCCATTTGCAACAAAATGGATAGACCTAGAGGGTATTGTGCTAAGTGAAATAAGCCAGGCAGAGAAAGACAAATACTGTATGATTTTGCTTTTATGTGGAATCTAAAAAAACAAAACAAATGAACAAAACAGACTAGACTCACAGATACAGAGAATAGACTGATGTTGTCATGGGGGAGGGTAAAGTTAAGGGAATAGATGCACAAAATCGATATTATGGTATAAATTAGCCACAGGGAATATAGTCAAGGATTTTGCAATATCATTGTATGTTGACAGATGCTAACAACACTTCCTGGGTGAACATTTAATAGTGTAGGTAACTGTTGAGTCACTGTGCTGTATGCCTGAAACCAAAATACTATTGTATATTGTATACTGTATTTCAATAAAAAAGTTGATTCTTCAGATTTCAATATTTTAACATCTTGCCTTAAGTTTTAATGTTTTGTTTTTATCTAAAAATATATCTGATGACAGTTTTGGTGTTGTTTAAGGAGCAAGAATGAGGATAAGATGAAAAAGAGTAGTCAGTGGCATGATGAATTAAAGGACTTTTCCACACCTCCACTTTGCTTTTCTCTTTCAAGTAAAATCATACCCTGATGGCTGATTGGAGCATGAGAATTACTAGTATTTACGAGTATTTTACATCATTTTTGTGACATTTGGTTGGCATGCTTTTATATTTCTGTGATGAAAGAAAATAATACTAGAAATGCTAAGGCATTTCTCTAATAGTCTGTCAAGATATATGGCAAATGTTGAGTTAGGAAAGACAGGAATTGTATTTAGATATAAGAAATTGCTGACATTTAACTGAATCAACAAGAACTACTTCTTAAACATAACTTGCTCATTAAAATTCCTTATCAATGATTCTAATTCTTTTTTCCCCAAAGTATTTTCTTTTATACAGAATTACTGATTCTATTACAAAAATTACTAAAATACTTAAAATATGGAGGCTCTCTTAATGGAAGAAAATTTTTTTTATTTTGCCATTATTAATATACAATTACATGAGCAACATTATGGTTACTAGACTCCCCCTATTATCAAGTCCTCACCATATACCCCATTGCCGTCACTGTCCATCAGCATAGTAGGATGTTATAGAATCACTACTTGTCTTCTCTGTGTTATACTGCCTTCCCCGTATTCTCCCACCCCACCCCCACCCTCGCTACATTATGTGTGCTAATTGTAATAGCCCTTTTTCCCCCTTAACCCTCCCTTCCCACCCATCTTCCCCAGTCCCTTTCCCTTTGGTGACTGTTAGTCCATTCTTGGGTTCTATGAGTCTGCTGCTGTTTTGTTCCCTCAGTTTTTTCTTTGTTCTTATACTCCACAGATGAGTGAAATCATTTGATACTTGTCTTTCCCTGCCTGGCTTATTTCACTGAGCATAATACCCTCTAACTCCATCCATGTTGTTGCAAATGGTAGGATTTATTTTCTTCTTATGGCTGAATAATACTCCATTGTGTATATATACCACATCTTCTTTATCCATTCCTCTACTGGTGGACACTTAGGTTGCTTCCATTTTTTGGCTGTTTTAAATAGTGCTGTGATAAATATAGGGGTGCATGTCTTTTTCAAACTGGGCTGCTGCATTTTTAGGGTAAATTCCTAGGAGTGGAATTCCTGGGTCAAATGGTATTTCTCTTTTGAGTTTTTTGAGGAACCTCCATACTGCTTTCCACAATGGTTGTACTAATTTACATTCCCACCAGCTGTATAGGAGGGTTCCTCTTTCTCCACATCCTGGCCAACATTTGTTGTTGTTTGTCTTTTGGATGTTGGCCATCCTAACTGGTGTGAGGTGATATCTCATTGTGGTTTTAATTTGTATTTCTCTGATGACTAGCGATGTGGAGCATGTTTTCATGTGCCTGTTGGCCACCTGAATTTCTTCTTTGGATAAGTGTCTGTTCAGCTTCTCTGCCTATTTTTTAATTGGCTTATTTGCTTTTTGTTTGTTGAGGTGCATGAGCTCTTTATATAATTTGGATGTCAACCCCTTATCGGATATGTCATTTATGAATATATTCTCCCATACTGTAGGATGTCCTTTTGTTCTACTGATGGTATCCTTTGCTGTACAGAAGCTTTTTAGTTTGATATAGTCCCATTTGTTTCCCTTGCCCGGGGGGATACGTTCATCAAGAAGTTGCTCATGTTTATGTCCAAGAGATTTTGGCCTATATTTTTTTCTAAGAGTTTTATGGTTTCATGACTTACATTCAGGTCTTTGATCCATTTTGAGTTTACTTTTGTGTATGGGGTTAGACAATAATCCAGTTTCATTCTCTTACATGTAGCTGTCCAGTTTTGCCAACACCAGCTGTTGAAGAGGCTGTCATTTGCCCATTGTATATCCATGGCTCCTTTATGTTATATTAATTGACCATATATGCTTGGGTTTATATCTGGGCTCTCTATTCTGTTCCACTGGTCTATGGGTCTGTTCTTGTGCCAGTACCAAATTGTCTTGATTACTGTAGCTTTGTAGTAGAGCTTGAAGTCAGGGAGCATAATTCCCCCTGCTTTATTCTTCCTTCTCAGGATTGCTTTGGCTATTTGGGGTCTTTTGTGGTTCTATATGAATTTTAGAACTATTTGCTGTAGTTCATTGAAGAATGCTGTAGGTATTTTGATAGGGATTGCATTGAATCTGTAGATTGCTTTAGGCAGGATGGCCATTTTGACAATATTAATTCTTCCTAGCCAGGAGCATGGATGAATTTCCATTTATTAGTGTCCTCTTTAATTTCTCTTAAGAGAGTCTTGTAGTTTTCAGGGTATAGGTCTTTCATTCTCTGCTTCCATGGCCATGTTCTTCCTTATTTCATGTAATACTGGTTCACCCCTGTTTCTTCATACTCTTATACGTAATTGCCATTATAAGAGAGTAGGTACTCTATGTTCATAGTGTTTTCTATTTAATGATGGTAAAGTTTTCACATGCTGCTTGTTTGTGATATGTATTAGTATTTTTAATAAATAATAAAATCATTGAAAGTCTTGTAGCAAGGAAGAGAAGCCTAATTTTACAGATTATGAATAACCAAGAGTAGACTGTCTATATTTTTTATATTTTTAATTAGAAGCATAGGACTTCAATCACCTTCATAGAAATTCCTCTTTAATTGACTGTTGGTATTATGCAGATAAGTAGATGCTTAAATATTTTTTGGTTGTGATTTTTCTACATGCTTTTTAACATTTTTATCATTTTTCTATACTTTCAGAGTAACAGTGTTCTCATAATTATTTACAGTTGTTCATAGCCAAGGGCATATAAATGTTTCTTATGTCTTCCCATGTGATACAAGTTTTCCAGCCAATATCAGCCTCTGCAAAACTGTATATGATTCCTTATTGCAGAAACAGAGCTCAAAACTCTCAACCTTGACTGGAACATAGAAGTACAAAATATTGCTATTGAACTGACAAAACCTCAGGTAAGATTCAGCTGTCCATTTTCGACTTTGATTAGCCTTAAGTCTCAAGTGCTTTGGTTCTGTGTGATTATTCCTTCTCCAGTGCTCTGGTGTTTCTTTTGGTTTGTTACACAGAGATTTGACTCCAGATGGAAGTCAAATGATGGTCCACAAGAAAACATGTAGTTCTAGACACAACTATATACTATGTCAGTAATTAGAGATACCATATTTCATTGGGCATTTTACACTTTAACATATTTGAAAACAGGATGAATATCATCATTGGTAATATGACAGTTTATTGGCAGTTTCTCTTATAGTGGAACTTAATGATATATATAATCATATAATATATAATTATAATTACACATAACTTAATATTTATTAGATGGTATGTTAACTTTTGATGAAACATTGATTTACCAAGAATCTGTGATATTCACTACTCAGGAAATTTGGAGTCTCACTAGTCCAAAAATACAATAAAATTTGGTGTTTATTCATGTGTGCAATATAATAAATATAACTTTGTTTTTGTTTTCACAGTACCTAAGAATGATTGACCTTTTGGAGTCAGTGGATTATATGGTTAGAAATGCCCCCTACAGGAAATACAAGCCTCATTTACCACTTCACTCCAATGGTTGACAATGGTAAGTTAGAATTTTTTTTTTTAATGGGAAACATATAGTCATATAGTTAGGGACTCTCAGAGTTAAGAGACCTTTAAAGTTGTGTTATGAAGCCCTTTATTTTTATACACTTGAGAGGAGTATCTTTTTTATTATGTCTTTGTTTCTTTATATTTATTTATTTTATTAATGTATCATTGATATATAATCTTATGCTTAGATTTCATCTGAGCAACATTGTGGTTACTACATTCCCCCCTATTAATCAAGTCCCCACCATATACCCCATTACAGTCACTGTCCATCAGTGTAGTAAGATGCTATAGAATCATTACTTGTCTTCTCTGTGTTGTACTACCTTACTCTTGCCCCCCCCACATTATGTGTGGTAATCGTAATGCCCCTTCTTCCTCCTTCCCCTCCCTTCCCACCATCCTCCCCAGTCCCTCTCCCTTTGGTATCTGTTAGTCCATTCTTGGGTTCTGCTGTTTTGTTGCCTCAGTTTTTGCTTTGTTACTATACTCCACGGATGAGCGAAATCATTTGGTACTTGTCTTTCTCTGCCTGGCTTATTTCACTAAGTATAATACCCTCTAGCTCCATCCATGTTGCAAACGGTAGGATTTGGTTTCT
This sequence comes from Smutsia gigantea, assembly GCA_032199065.1. Taxonomy (NCBI): domain Eukaryota; kingdom Metazoa; phylum Chordata; class Mammalia; order Pholidota; family Manidae; genus Smutsia; species Smutsia gigantea. The sequence continues at coordinate 131,168 of JAVSCE010004298.1, forward strand.
TATGGCTGAATAATATTCCACTGTGTATATGTACCACCTATTGATGGACACTTAGCTTGCTTCCATATCTTGGTTATTGTAAATAGTGCTGCAGTAAACATAGGGGTGCATATGTCTTTTTGAATCTGAGAACTTGTATTCTTTGGGTAAATTTCTAGGATTGGAATTCGTGGGTCAAATGGTATTTCTATTTTTAGGTTTTTGAGGAACTCCACTTTGCTTACCGTAGTGGTTGAACTAGTTTACATTCCCACCAGTAGTGTAGGAGGGTTCCCCTTTCTCCGTGTCCTCGCAAGCATTTGTTGTTCTTAGACTTTTTGATGCTGGTCATCCTGACTGGTGTGAGGTGATGTCTCATTGTGGTTTTAATTTGCATTTCCCTGATAATTAGCATTGTGGAGCATCTTCTCATGTACCTGTTGGCCATCTGAATTTCTTCTTTGGCGAATTGTCTCTTTATATCCTCTGCACATTTTTTAATCAGGTTATATGCTTTTTGGTTGTTGAGGCATGTGACTTCTTTATATATTTTGGATGTTAACCCCTTGTTGGATATGTCATTTACCAACATTCTCCCATACTGTAGGATGCCTTTTTGTTCTGCTGATGATGTCCTTTGCTTTACAGAAACTTTTTAGGTTGATGTAGTCCCACTTGTTCATTTTGCTTTTTGTTTCCCTTGCTTGAGAAGGTGTGTTCAGGGAAAAGTTGCTCATATTTATATTCAGGAGATTTTTGCCTATGTTTTCTTCTAAGAGTTTTATGTTTTCATGAGTTACATTCAGGTCTTTGATCTATTTTGAGTTTACTTTTGTGTAGGCTGTTAGACAATAATCCAGTTTCATTCTCTTGCATGTAGCTGTCCAGTTTTGCCAACAGTAGTTGTTGACGAGGCTGTCAGTTCCCCATTGTATATCCAGGGCTCCTTTATCATATATTAATTGACCATATATGGTTGGGTTTATATCAGGGCTCTCTAGTCTGTTGATTGGTCTATGGGTCTGTTCTTGTGCCAGTACCAAATTGTCTTGAATACTGTGGCTTTGTAGTAGAGCTTGAAGTCGGGTAGTGTAATCCCCCCAGCTTTATTCTTCCTTCTCAGGATTGCTTTGGCTATTCAGGGTCTTTTCTGGTTCATATATGAATTTTAGAACTATTTACTCTAGTTCATTGAAGAATGCTATTGTTATTTTGATAGAGATTTTGAATCTGTAGATTGCTTTAGGCAGGATGGCCATTCTGACAATATTAATTCTTCCTTTCCATGAGCACCGGATGTATTTCCATTTATTGGTATCTTCTTTAATTTCTCTCATGAGTGTCTCGTAGTTTTCAGGGTATAGTTCATTCACCACCTTGGTTAGGTTTAGTCCTAGGTGTTTTATTCTTTTTGATGCAATTGTGAATGGAATTGTTTTCCTGATTTCTCTTTCTGCTAGCTCATCGTTAGTGTATAGGAATACAACATATTTCTGTGTATTACTTTTGTATCCTGTAACTTCGCTGAATTCAGATATTAGATCTAGTAGTTTGGGAGTGGATTCTTTAGGGTTTTCTGTGTACAGTATCATGTCATCTGCAAACAGGGACAGTTTAACTTCTTCTTTACCATTCTTGATGCCTTTTATTTATTTCTGTTGTCTGATTGCTGTGGCTAGGACCTCCAGAACTATGTTGAATAAAAGTGGGGAGAGTGGGTGTCCTTGTCTTGTGTCCCATCTTAAAGGAAAAGCTTTCAGCTTCTCACTGATAAGTATCATGTTGGCTGTGGGTTTGTCTTATGTGGCCTTTATTATGTTGAGGTACTTCCCTCTATACCCATTTTGTTGAGAGTTTTTATCATGAATGAATGTTGAATTTTGTCAAATGCTTTTTCAGCATCTATGGAGATGATCATGTGGTTTTTGTCCTTCTTTTTGTTGATATAATTGATGATGTTGATGGATTTTGTAATATTGTGCCATCCTTGCATCCCTGGGATGAATCCCACTTGATCATGATGGATGATCTTTTTGATGTACTTCTGAATTCAGTTTGCTAATATTTTGTTGAGTATTTTTGCATCTATGTTCATCAGGGATATTGGTCTGTAATTTTTTTGTGGTGTCTTTGCCTGGTTTTGGTATTAGAGTGATGATGGCCTCATACAGTGAGTTTGGAAGTATTGCCTCTTCTTCTACTTTTTGGAAAACTTTAAGGTCCCTGGGTATTAGGTCTTCTCTAAATGTCTGATAAAATTGAGCAGTGAAACCATCTGGTGCAGGGGTTTTTTTCTTACATAGTTTTTTGATTACCAATTCAATTTTGTTGCTGGTAATTGGTCTGTTTAGATGTTTTGTTTCTTCCTCGGTCAGCCTTGAAAGGTTGTATTTTTCTAGAAAGTTGTCCATTTCTTCTAGGTTATCCAGTTTGTTACCATATAATTTTTCATAGTATTCTCTAATAATTCTTTGTATTTCTGTGGTGTCCGTAGTGATTTTTCCTTTGTCATTTCTGATTCTGTTTGTGTGTCGACTCTCTTTTTTTCTTGACAAGTGTAGCTAGGGGTTTATCTGTTTTTATTTTCTTCAAGAACCAGCCCCTGCTTTCATTGATTCTTTTTATTATTGTATTCTTGATTTTATTTATTTCTGCTCTAATCTTTATTATGTCCTTCCTTCTACTGACTTTGGTCCTCATTTGTTCTTCTATTTCTAGTGTCGTTAATTGTGAGTTTAGACTGTTCATAAGCAATTGTTTTTCTTTCCTGAGGTAGGCCTGTGTTGCAATATACTTCCTTTTTAGCACGGCCTTTGCTGCATTCCACGGATTTTGCGGTGTTGAATTATTGTTGTCATTTATCTCCATATATTGCTTGATTTCTGTTTTTATTTGGTCAGTGATCCATTGGTTATTTAGGAGCATGATGTTGATCTTTCATGTATTTGTGGGCTTTTTCATTTTCTTTGCATAATTTATTTCTAGTTTCATACCTTTGTGGTCTGAGAATCTGGTTGTTACAATTTCAATCTTTTTGAATTTACTGAGGCTCTTTTTTTGTGGCCTAGTATATGATCTATTCTTGAAAATGTTCCATGTCACTTGAAAAGAATGTGTATCCTGTTGCTTTTGGTGGAGTGTTCTATAGATGTCTGTTAGGTCCATCTGTTCTAATGTGTTGTTCAGTGCCTGTGTGTACTTACTTATTTTCTGTCTGGTTGACCTGTCCTTTGGAGTGAGTGGTGTGTTGAAGTCTCCTAAAATGAATGCATTGCATTTTATTTCCCTCTTTAATTCTGTTAGTATTTGTTACACATATTTGGGTACTTTTATGTTTGGGTACATAGGTATTTATAATGGTTATATCTTCTTGTTGGACTGACCCTTTTATCAGTATATAATGTCCTTCTTTGTCTCTTGTTACTTCCTTTGTTTTGAAGTCTATTTTATCTGATAAAAGTATTGCCTCTCCTGCTTTTTTCTCCCTATTAGTTACATGAAATATCTTTTTCTGTCCCTTCACTTTTAGTCTGTGTATACCTTTAGGTTTGAGGTGAGTCTCTTGTAGGCACCATATAAACGGTCTTGGTTTTTTATCCATTCTGTTACTCTATGTCTTTTGATTCATGCATTCAGTCTGTTTACATTTAGGGTGATTATTGATAGATATTTACTTATTGCCATTTCAGGTTTTGGATTAGTGGTTACCAAAGGTTCAAGGGCAGCTGCTTTACTATCTTAACAGTCTAACTTAAATTCGCTTGTTTGTGCTATTGTAAACACAATCTGAAGATTTTTTTTTCTCTTTTCTTCCTCTACTCTTTACGTGTTAGGTGTCATTTTCTGTACTCTCTGTGTATCCCTTGACTGACTGTGGGTAGCTGATTTAATTTTGCATTTGTTAGTAATTAATTGGTCTGCTTCTTTACTGTGGTTTTATTTTCTCTGGTGACAGTATTTAGCCTTAGTCATACTTCCACTTAGAGCTGTCCCTTTATAATACACTGCAGAGATGGTTTGTTGGAGGCAAATTCCCTCAACTTTTGCTTATTTGGAAATTGTTTAATCCCTCCTTCAAATTTCAATGATAATCTTGGTGGTTAGAGTATTCTTGGTTCAAGGCTGTTCTGTTTCATTGCATTGGATATATCATGCTACTCCCTTCTGACTGGTAAGGTTTCTGCTGAGAAGTCTGATGATAGCCTAATTGGTTTTCCTTTCTAGGTGATCTTTTTTCTATCTCTGGCTGCTTTTAATAGTCTGTCCTTATCCTTGATCTTTGCCGTTTTAATTATTATATGTCTTGGTGTTGTCTTCCTTAAGTCCCTTGTGTTGAGAGATCTGTCCACTTCCATGGCCTGAGAGACTATTTCCTTCCCCAGATTGGGAAAGTTTTCAGCAATTATTTCTTCAAAGACACTTTCTATCCCTTTTTCTCTCTTCTTGCATTTCTGGTGCCCGTATAATGCGAATATTGTTCCATTTGGATTGGTCACACAGTTCTCTTAATATTCTTTCATTCCTAGAGATCCTTTTTTCACTTTCTGTGTCAGCTTCTTTGTATTCCTGTTCTCTAATTTCTGTTCTGTTTACCATCTCCTCTGCCTCATCTATTCTGCTTTTAAATCCCTCCATTGTATGTTTCATTTTAGCTACTATATTTTTTAAGGAGTCTATCTCCCTCAAATCATCCCTTAGCTCTTGAATATTTTTCTGTACCTCCATTAGCATGGTTATGACTTTAATTTGAATTATTTTTCAGGAATATTCTTGAATTCAGGTTCACTGAGTCCTCTTTTTAGTGTTTGAGGGATTTTGGTTTGAACATGGTTCTTCTGCCTTTTCATAATCCTACTGAATAATGAGAAATACTAGGTTTGTGCAGGCCGCACCCTCTAGTGCCCAACAACTCTGCTCTTCTGAGCTGTCCAGCACCTGGACTGATGGTAGTGGTCGCAGGGGAGTGGTACCAGTGCCTACCCTAAAGAGGGAGCTCTTTCCTGCTTCCTGGCTGCAGTGCCTGCCTCCACTGTCAGGGACAGTGAGCTGGGCATGAGGAATAGCCTCTCTGTTAAGTCTGTGTAGTTGCCGTAGGCGGGGCTGCCCTCTGGCTACCCCGACAGTGTGATGGCAGTGTCAGCAGATTGGCACGCAGGTTCCAGCCAGGAGGATGAAGCAGCAGGCTGCTTATCGCTGAGGAGGCCTCAGGGCTGTGTTTCCAGCCAGGTGCATGAGGCGCCTGAAGCTCCTGAAAGTTCCCAACCTGCTGGGCTGAGTGTGCTGGGCTAATTTTGTCCACCTGTTCCTTCTCCTGAGCAGCAAGCTATGTGTAGTCCTTGCCCCTTTAGCAGCCCTCTACTGTTGGGAAGTTTTTGAAAGCACCTGTCTTTCTTTTATCCCAGAGCATTCGGTTGTGGGAACCTGTTCTCCCCAGTCGGCTGGGATCTCAAGTCTGTGACTTTGCTTTTCAACCCCTCTATCTCCAGAGCACATGCAATGTGGGTTTGTGTTCCTGGAGTATATTTCTAGGGCTGGGTATTTAGCAGTCCTGGGCTTCTACTCCCTCCCTGCTCTGTTTCTCTTCCTCACTCCAGTGAGCTGGAGTTGGGGGAGTGCTTCAGTCGTGCTGGGTTGCGGCTTTGTTACTTTACCCTTTTCCAGAAGATGTTCTCTTTTTCTAGATATAGACTGGCTGGTGCAATCTTACTTCTGGTCCCTCTTTTAGGAATAGTTGTATTTGCTGTATTTTCATATTATCTGTGGTTTTGGGAGGAGATTTCTGTCTCACTTCTCATGCTGCTATCTCTTTTCAAATCCCACTTGTTAACACATTGTCTTACACTCCTGCTCTCAGTTCGTAACTTGGCATTCAAGACTTTCAACATTTTTTTATTTTATTGCTCTTCAGTCACCCACATGGACCAAGTATGAAAACCATATTGAGATACTGTTAACTTTGCTAACAGGTCATTCTGTGTCTTTATGATTTTGCTGAGGCATACCGTTTCTTGGAGTGGTTTGGTTTTTCTTAAACTTTTTTATTTAAATGTACATTAACAAAATTTGATTTTTAGGTGGAAATATGCAAAAGATTCTGTTCTTGAAGTTCATATAAGAAGGTACACACAGATGTGGTCATGGAGTAAGAAAAAAACACAGGCAATTGCTTAAGAGTTATAAAAGTGCCTACAAAAACAAGCTAACCCAGACTAAAGTTCCAGAAGAAATACAGAAACAAATTCAGATATATTTTGCTAATATTAATGAAAGCTATTACTTGTTAAAATCACCGTTTAATGTTAATTCTTGTAAATTTAATTTTAATTAAAATACAATTGTATAAAAAACATAACTCTGAGAGAATTTTAAGGCAAAGTGCAGAGTGTTTTTCCAAGTTATTTTCTTCTTTAAAAAAACCTTTCTCTCTGAATTAGGGATTAAAGATAGCGGCGTGAGAGGTGAGACAGAGGCGTCCTCCTAAAACCTCATATAATATGAAAATAAAGCTACTACAACTACTCTTGAAAGAGCAATGGGAAAGAGGATGGCAACAAACTGCATACACCTGGAGACAAGAGCAGCCCTCACCGAAAAGGGTAAAGTACTAAAGCTGTGGTCCTGTGGGACCCAAGCCCTTCCCCCACCCCAGCTCACCAGCAGGAGGAACAGGAATGGAGCAGGGAGGGAGTGGAGATGTGGGACTGCTGAATACCTAACTCTGGAGATCTGCTCTGGGAGCACAAACCTGCATTTCATGGTGCTTGCATGATACTCTTGTAATTAGGGGGTTGGAAAGCTAAGACAGGCAGAATTCCTGGAGAGACTAAGAATCCAGCTACTTGTGAAAGCAGGGATCCATACCCAGCTGCTCGGGGACAAAAGAAAGGTGGGCAGTCTGAGAGACTTCCTAACAAAGAAGCCCTTAGCAAGAGGGCTGCTAAAGGGGCGAGGATTGCACGGAGCCTACTGCTCAGGAGAAAGGACAGGCAGACAAAATTGTCCGGGTGCACTCTGCCCAGCAGGTTGGGAGCTTTCACGATCTTCAGGTGCTCCAGCTCCCTGGCTGACCACACAGCTCCAAGAACCCTTTCTGTGACAGGCAGACTAGTGCGCCTTTCTTCTGGCCAGCCCCACCGGGCTTGCAAACCGGGAAATCCTTCCCAGGTGTTAGGCCAGCCAGAGGGAAGATCTGTCTACAGCAGCTAAAAAATGCAAAGCACAGAGGCTTATACCTGTGCGCTCAGCCCACTGGTTCAGGCAGTGGAGGCAGGCATAGCAGCCAGGAACCAGCAAACAGCCCTTTCCTCCCCGGAGGCACCAATACCACTCCCCTACAATCCCCGCATTGCTTCAGGGGCTGAGCAGCTCCAGAGAGTAGAGCTTCTGGGTACTAGAGGGCGCCATACACAAATATGAAACGCCAAAGGAACCTGGTCCAGAGTAAAATTATGAACACAACTCCTGAGAAAGATTTAAATGGTATGGACCTTATGACTCTCCCTGAAAGGGAGTTCAAAATAAAAATCATTAACATGCTCATGGAGGTACGGAAAGATATTCAGGAACTCGAGAATGAATTCCGGTCAGAGATCCAATCATTGAGGAACACAATGGATGGTATTAAAAGCAGATTGGATACGGAGGAGGAGACAATAAATGAAATAGAAACTAGAGAAGGGGAATACAAAGAAGCTGAGGCACAGAGAGAAAAAAGGATCTCTAAGAATGAAAGAATATTGAGAGAACTGTGTGACCAATCCAAACGGAACAATACTTGCATTAAAGGGGTACCAGAGGAAGAAGAGAGAGAAAAAGGGATAGAAAGTGTCTTTGAGGAGGTGATTGCTGAAAACTTTCCCAATCTGGGGAAGGAGATAGTCTCACAGGCCATGGAGGTGCGCAGATATCCCAACACAAGGGACCCAAGGAAGAAAACATCAAGACATATAGTAATTAAAATGGCAAAGATCAAGGATAAGGACAGACTATTAAAAGCAGCCAGAGAGAGAAATAGGATCACATACAAAGGAAAACCCATCAGGCTATCATCAGACTTCTCAGCAGAAACCTTACAGGCCAGAAGGGAGTGGCATGATGTATTTAATGCAATGAAGTAGAAGGGCCTTGAACCAAGATTACTTTATCCAACAAAATTATCATTTAAATTTGAAGGAGGGATTAAACAATTCCCAGATAAGCAAAAGCTGAGAGAATTTGCCTCCCACAAACCATCTCTACAGTGTATTTTGGAGGGACTGCTATAGACGGAAGTGTTCCTGCAGATTAATAGCCTTCACCAGAGGTAATAAAACCACAGTAAAGAAAATAGAACAGCTAATTACTAAGAAAATGCAAAATTAAATTAACTATCCCAAAGTCAGCTAGGGATAAACAAGCAGTACAGATTATGATACCTAATATATAAAAAATGGAAAAGTAAGAAAAAGGAGGAAGGAAACAAAGAAACACAAAAAGAACCTTTAGATTGTGTTTGTAATAGCATATTAAGTTAGTTGTTAGACTTTTAGATAGTAGGGAAGTTAACCTTGAACCTTTGGTAACCACGAATCTGAAGCCTGCAATGCCAATAAGTACATAGCTATCCATAATCACCCTAAATGTAAATGGACTGAATGCCCCAGTCAAAAGACATAGAGTCACTGAATGGATAAAAAAACAAGACCCATCTATATGCTGCCTTCAAGAGACTCACTTTAAACCCAAAGACATACACAGACTAAAAGTGAAGGGATGGAAAAAGATATTTCATGCAAACAACAAGGAGAAAAAAGCAGGTGTTGCAGTACTTGTATCAGACAAAATAGACTTCAAAACGAAGAAAGTAGCAAGAGATAAAGAAGGACATTACATAATGATAAAGGGGTCAGTCCAACAAGAAGATATAACCATTATAAATATATATGCACCCAACACAGGAGTGCCAGCATATGTGAAACAAATACTAACAGAATTAAAGGAGGAAATAGACAGCAATGCATTCATCTTAGGACACTTCAACACACCACTCACTCCAAAGGACAGATCAACCACAGAAAATAAGTAAAGACACAGAGGCACTGAACAACACACCAGAACAGATGGACCTAACAGACATTTACAGAACTCTGCACCCAAAAGCAGCAGGATACACATTTTTCTCAGGTGCACATGGAACATTTTCCAGAATAGACCACATACTAGGCCACAAAAAGAACCTCAGTAAAGTCAAAAATATTGAAATCCTACCAGCCAACTTCTCATATCACAAAGGTATAAAACTAGAAGTAAATTTTAGAAAGAAATCAAAAAAGCTAACAAATACATGTAGACTTAACAACATTCTCCTAACTAATTATTGGGTTAACGACCAAATCAAAATAGAAATGAAAGAATATATGGAGACTAATGATAATAACAACACAAAGCCACAACTTCTGTGGGACGCAGCAAAGGCAGTTCTAAGAGGAAAGTATATTGCAATCCAGGCCTATTTAAAGAAGGAAGAACATTTCCAAATGAATAGTCTAAAGACACAATGACTGAAATTGGAAAAAGAAGAACAAATGAGGCCCAAAGTCAGCAGAAGGAGGGACATAATAAAGATCAGAGAAGAAATAAATAAAATTGAGAAGAATAAAACAATAGAAAAAAATCAGTGAGACCAAGAGCTGGTTCTTTGAAAAAATAAACAAAATAGATAAACCCCTAGCCAGACTCATTAAGAGAAAAAGAGACTCTACACACATAAACAGAATCAGAAATGAAAAAGGAAAAATCACGATGGACCCCACAGAAATACAAAGAATTATAAGAGAATATTATGAGAATCTATATGCTAACAAGCTGGAAAACATAGAAGAAATGATGGACGACTTCTTAGAAAAATACAACCTTCCAAGACTGACCAAGCAAGAAACAGAAAAACTAAACAGACCAATCACCAGCAATGAAATTGAATCAGTAATCAAAAACTACCCAAGAACAAAACCCCTGGACCACATGGATTCATCTCTGAATTCTATCAGACATATAGAGAAGAAATAATACCCATTCTCCTTAAAATTTTTCAAAAAACAGGAGAGGAGGGAATACTTCCAAACTCATTCTATGAAGCCAGCATCACTCTAATACCAAAACCGGGCAAAGACCTCACCAAAAAAGAAAATTACAGACCAATATCCCTGATGAACGTAGATGCAAAAATACTCAACAAAATATTAGCAAACCGAATTCAAAAATACATCAAGAGGATCATACACCATGATCAAGTGGGATTCATCCCAGGGATGCAAGGATGGTACAACATTCGAAAATCCATCAACATCATCCACCACATCAACAAAAAGAAGAACAAAAACCACATGATCATCTCCATAGATGCTGAAAAAGCATTTGACAAAATTCAGCATCCATTCCTGATTAAAACTCTCAACAAAATGGGTATAGACGGCAAGTACCTCAACATCATAAAGGCCATATATGACAAACCCACAGCTAACATCATATTTAACAGCGAGAAGCTGAAAGCTTTTCATCTAAGATCGGGAACAAGACAGGGATGCCCACTCTCTCCACTGTTATTCAACATAGTACTGGAGGTCCTAGCCACGGCAATGAGACAAAACAAAGACATACAAGGCATCCAGATTGGTAAAGAAGAAGTCAAATTGTCACTATTTGCAGATGACATGATATAGTACATAAAAAACCCTAAAGACTCCACTCCAAAACTACTAGAACTAATATATGAATTCAGCAAAGTTGCAGGATACAAAATTAACACACAAATCTGTTGCTTTCCTATACACTAATGATGAACTAACAGAAAGAGAAATCAGAAAAACAATTCCATTCACAATTGCATCAAAAAGAATAAAATGCCTGGGAATAAACCTAACGAAGGAAGTGAAAGACCTGTACTCTGAAAACTACAAGACACACTCCTAAGAGAAATTAAAGAGGACACTAACAAATGGAAATGCATCCCATGCTCTTGGCTAGGAAGAATAAATATTGTCAAAATGGCTATACTACCTAAAGCAATCTACAGATTCAATGCAATCCCTATCAAACTACCAACAGCTTTCTTCAATGAACTGGAACAAATAATTCTAAAATTTATATGAAACAACAAAAGACCCCGAATAGCCAAATCAATCCTGAGAAGGAGGAATAAAACAGGGGGAATTACACTCCCTGACTTCAAGCTCTACTACAAAGCCACAGTAATCAAGACAATTTGGTATTGGCACAAAAACAGACCCACAGACCAGTGGAACAGAAGAGAAAATCCAAACATTAACCCAGACATATACAGTCAATTAATATTTGATAAAGGAGCCTTGGATATACAGTGGGGAGATGACAGCCTCTTCAGCAGCTGGTGTTGGAAAAACTGGACAGTTGCATGTAAGAGAATGAAACTGGACTACTGTCTAGCCCCATACACAAAGGTAAACTCAAGGTGGATCAAAGACCTGAATGTAAGTCATGAAACCGTAAAACTCTTAGAAAAAAACATAGGCAAAAATCTCTTGGACATAAACATGAGTGACTTCTTCATGAACATATCTCCCCGGGCAAGGGAAACAAAAGCAAAAATGAACAAGTGGGACTATATCAAGCTGAAAAGCTTCTGTACAGCAAAGGACACCATCAGTAGAACAAAAAGACATCCTACAGTATGGGAGAATATATTCATAAATGACGTATCTGATAAGGGGTTGACATCCAAAATATATAAAGAACTCATGCACCTGAACAAACAAAAAGCAAATAATCCAATTAAGAAATGGGCAGAGGACATGAATAGACACTTCTCCAAAGAAGAAATTCAGATGGCCAACAGGCACATGAAAAGATGCTCCACATCGCTAATCATCAGAGAAATGCAGATTAAAACCACAATGAGATACCACATCACACCAGTGAGGATGGCCAACATCCAAAACACAAACAACAACAAATGTTGGCGAGGATGTGGAGAAAAGGGACCCTCCTACACTGCTGGTGGGAATGCAAATTAGTTCAACCATTGTGGAAAGCAGTATGGAGGTTCCTCAAAAAACTCAAAATAGAAATACCATTTGACCCAGGAATTCCACTCCTAGGAATTTACCCTAAGAATGCAGCAGCCCAGTTTGAAAAAGACAGATGCACCCCTATGTTTATTGCAGCACTATTTACAATAGCCAAGAAATGGAAGCAACCTAAGTGTCCATCAGTAGATGAATGGATAAAGAAGATGTGGTACATATACACAATGGAATATTATACAGCCATAAGAAGAAAACAAATCCCACCATTTGCAACAACATGGATGGAACTATAGGGTATTATGCTCAGTGAAATAAGCCAAGCTGAAAAAGACAAGTACCAAATGATTTCACTCATATGTGGAGTATGAGAACTGAGAAAAAAACTGAAGGAACAAAACAGCAGGAGACTCACAGAACCCAAGAACTGACTAATAGTTAAGGGAAAGGGACTGGGGAGGATGAGTGGGAAGGGAGGAGCAAGGGGGAAATAGGGACATTACAATTAGCAAATGTAATGTTAGGGGGGCACAGGGAGGCCTGTACAACCCAGAGAGGACAAGTAGTGACTCTGTGGCATCTCGCTACGCTGATGGACAGTGAATGTAATGGGGTTGGTGGGGGGGACCTGATGAAGGGGGTAGTTTAATAATCATAATATTGCACATGTAATTGTAGATTAATGATCCAAAATAAATTATTTAAAAAAAGGGAAAGAAAAAAAAGCATACATTGAATTTAGAAAATATGGTCTTCGTATAGCGTCTAATAGAGGGATAATTGAGTTGGAAAGTGCAAAACGTCCACTCAGGTGGGTTTACAGAAAGGAGGTCATATGATAATGCATTAAAGCATCTTGTGGAATGTGATTTTAGGAAAATATTCACACAGTCTTTCTAAATATCTGCCTGGGTGTGTCTTCTTTATTGAATTCCCCTCTCCTTTCCACTTCTGCCCTCTCTACTCTCTCTCTGTCAGCTTTTGTTCTTTAATGGTTTTTAGTTCTATTCTGTCATGAGAGCAAAGTGGGTTTGGTTACCACTGTCCAGTTCTAGCCCTGACTCAAAGTCAATTTCTTAAATCCAGTGTCTATCACTATCTAACCATGTGCTTCTTAATTCAAATTTTAGAGAAAGCAGTTGGCTTAGGTTTGGTAAAGAGCCCAACCCTGTCAAAGAAAAATCCAGGTTGTCTGGCCTCCTACAGCAGTATGTTTCCAATAAAGAGGTGGTACAAGTAAAAAAAAAAAAAAAACAACAAAAAACCTTTCTCTCTTATCCTATTATCAGATTAAATGATGTTACTGTAAACTATTTGGAGAAATGTGTTTGATTTTATAATAAGGTTTAGAAAGTCAGTATCAGAGCTGTTCAAATATGTGTTTATTATTAACTGGATATGTATTATTACTTCTATTAGTGAGTTTTTTTAAGAGTTCAAAGTATTATTTATAAAAAAAAACAGCTTTTATTCCTCAAGATAGAAAGTCTTATTTACATCCTTTTGAAATAAAAACATACTGAATACATAATTTGCTTAATACAATCTGATCTTCATTATATAGCTACTTCTGCCACCAATTCATATGTAAAGAATTAATTGATTTCCTACTATTTTAAGTGTGTGAGAATCATTGGATATATAATCACTAATATTATATGTTAGAAAAAGCATCAAATTTCTCACCATCTCAGTTGTGGCATTTTAATATATAAAATGGGAACAGTGTCTTGTCTTACAGAATTGTTATACTTGCATGAAATAACATATAGAGCACCTGTATGTTATCATATCATACATACACACAGGTCACCCGGTATATGTAGTTTCTTCTTACATACTTTTATGTAGATTGCCCAAATCAGTGTCTACTTTAGCTTACTTGTTCATTTGCAGAATTTTACGTTCTTACGTTTTGTGTTTTGTAGTGATGCTTTTAGTACAATGGTTGTAAAATAATGTAGAACAGAGAGAGTCAGAAGTAAGAACCATAGTCCCCTTCCCAAATATTGTTCCATTTGCATATATGGTTATCTGTGTATTATAATGGTCTCTCAAATTCTTATTTTCATATTGTATTTAATGAGGATTTATTTTCTTGGAAAACTTATTTCCCATATTGTAAAAATTTAAAAGCCAAGTGTACATTCAGATTTATACTTTTATTAGATCATAACTACTGTTTGTTCATGGGCTAGATTGACCTAGAATTCAAAGAAGAAAAAAAAAATCTAATGCCATATTCCTGTTTTACAAGTGTCTCTTTGTTTATAGGATTTGGAGAAGACTTTGGATGTTTTTAACATAATTTTAGCAAGGCAACAAGCACAAGTAGAGGTAACCATCTTTATTAGCTGATTTTATATTTAAATGTACTAAAACTACATTAAATCTAGGATCAAGAAATCTTAAATTTCATGGGAAGTTGTTGAGATTTACTCAAGTGAGAATGATAGTTGTGTTTTCATGGTTTAATTTAGTCTCAGGGGTAAAAAAAATTTGAATATTGGGGAAAAATTGCACTGTCACAAAAGAAAATTAAAAAAAATTTAATGCAAAAAATTTGAAAATCCCCAAAAAGAAAGTAAATAAAAGTCATCCATAATCCTAGGAACATAGAATGTTAACATTTTGACATATAGTCTTCTAGTTTTTCTCCCATGCATAGGTACCTACTGATTTATGCTTTTTAGCCACCATTTCTTTTACTTTATTCCACTTTACTTTAGCCACCATTTCTTTTGCTTTGTTCTGTCTTCCCTCCCTTCCTTCCTTCCCTTTTTCATTCCTTTTACCTCACTCCCTCTTCCTTTCCTCTTCATTTCTTTTTTTCCAAAATTGGAATCAATATGATTATGATGTTTTATTATTGCTTATTTATCCCACTTAGTACTTTGACTGCAGTGTTCCGTGTCATTTCTTTTATTCTGTAACATAATTTTTTTGGTCATTAAAAAAGTAAATTACAAGTGCAATACAACTCATTATAAAAAAGTTATGAAATACATCCACACACACACAGAGAAAAAAATATCTGTAATCTCACACATTAAAGATAACTACTGTTAATACCTGTCTGTATATTCTTTTAGTCTTTTGTATTCATGGATCTCCATACATATATTCATGTTTTTAAATGGGATTAAAGCATATGCACTTGTTATTAATTCATTACTCAGCAAATGCCTATTTTAATAGCATTATGGTTGAGTGTAGATTCAGAAGTCAGGTGTTCTGAATTTTGATGCCAGCTGTGAGTTCTTGTGTGACCTTGGATTGGCTGTTTAACCTCTCTGTGCCTTAGTTTCCTTATTTGTAATATAGGATTAACTCATAGTACGTACATCAAGGGTTATTGTGAGGAATGCATGATAATCCATGTAAAGCACTTAGACTGTTAAGTCCATGGCACTTAGTAATTACTAAATAAGTGATTTTTTTCCATCATCGTTATCATTTACATTGTCACATAAAAGTGAACAAAACAGACAAAAATCCCTTACATCTAGGAGGAAGAAGGATAATAAAAAATATAAATACAAATACAGTAAAAAGAAATATAGAGAGTTCTGGGCTAGGTAGTGATGGTGATGGGGGTTGCAATTTTTAATAAGCTTTTTGAGAAAGCTTCACTAAGAAGGAAGTATTTGAATAAAGACCTGAAGAAGGTGAGGGAGTCAGCCAGAAAAATAGCAGAGGGACAAGTGTACCAGGCAGCAAGAGTATAGCAAGCTGAAAGGTTTTGAGATGGGGGTTGTTTGACTCTTCAGGGAACTAAATAGAGTGGTGAGAGAAAGGAGAGTGGGGGTTAATCTCATCAGTGGTTACATCTGACATAATATTAAAACCAGGGATAAAAGTTTTTTTTAGAAATTTAAATAGATATTTGGGAGGGGGAAACTTAAATGTTGTGGTTGGTTCCTACATTATCTTAATGCCATTTAATCAACATACTATTTTTAAATTCCTTAATGATTTTTTTTCAAAATAAACATTTTTTATTAAAGTTTATAAATATTATCAAAAAGTTTTTATGGGGGATAAAAAAAGATGGTAACAATTAAAAAATTTAGTGCCTGCCCTTTTTAAACTATCAGTTTAGCTAAAAAGCTGTTCATGAAATGTTCAAATATTGTACAGCTGTTCCTGTATTCAGATTTATAAAGAACTGTTCATAAATCCATTTCTTTATTAAGTCCAGTATCTAAGAGAGGGTTGATATTACAGTTTCTGGTTGCATTTTCCCTAAAAGAATTGTAGTCGAGTGTAGAGCTTTGTGAGCCCAGATGATACATATTTAATTGGGTGTCTTTTCCAAAAGAGCTCAGTTTCATTTGCTTGTGAAACTGTAGAGGCAGTAAAATTTCCTGCTTGATGATCTCTGCTGTTGTTGAGAAAACTCTGGTATAGTCCTCTCAGCTGTAATTCTGCACATAAGAAGCACTAGAGAATTAAAAAAATTAGTGATGCCTTGAGTCCACTTCCTCAAGATTTGATTTAATTGGTGTGTGGTGGGATTCGGGCATTGTTTTTTCCTTTTGTTAGTGCGGCCCGTATTGAATACCGGTGAACTATGGTTTCTACAGTAGTTGATTTGTCATTCACTTTCAGTTTGCAGATTCAAATAGGGCCTGAATGTATGTACTCATCTATGGCTTGTGACAGAAAGTTTACATTTTCTCCATGCTTAGTCTTTAAGTTCACCAACATTACTAGGCTCCTCCTGAATTGCCAGTAGTGTTAATAATGCTCTTTCATCACTATTTTTTTTTGAAATGTAGAGACCTTTACATAGGTTGGGTGATTTCTCTGTCCTGAAGATACCTGTCTGTTGTTGAACTATGTAGCCTGTATCCAAATGCTACATTTGACTTTTTTGGAAACAGCTTTCAAGTTTTTATTATTTTTTATTTTGATTGCTTATTCTCATTAATATTTTAACCTTTACAACTTCTGTAATTATAGAGCACAGATGGAGTTAGTTCCATTTAAAAAAAGTCTCAAAACTAAAGACAAACACAGCAAACACTGGGATTAATAATACTGTGCCCACATCTGAAATGAATGCAAAATATTGGTAGCTAAGAATTGATATACTTCTGCTGAGGCTTTGTATTCATGAAAATTTTAAAATAGAAAGTTTAGTGATAAGAAAGAAAACTAATAACATTTTTCTTGAAGTATTTGCTGGTACTGCTTATCATGAAGAATAAAAAGGCACACTAACTTTAACTTTCTGACTGCTAAAAATAGATTGGTAAGCTTGACAGAGATAGGACTGAACTATAACTTTGATCTTTGATAGTTTGTGAGTAGATGTAGACCCATTCCTTTAATATTTATTTAAGTTCTAATTGTTGGAATTTATTTAACTTAGTTTAAACTGAATTATCACTATTCACACCTCTTCTCTTTACTATGGAATTCAACTGTTTTAATTTCTGTTTTGGATGATTTCACTTTCTGTTACACAGGGTGGCTTGCAATATGTTGCTAATTCACTACCGATTTAAAATATTTTAAATATTAAGTGGGGAAATTACTAAAGTTTACTTTGGGAATGAGAAGATAGAGTCAAATTACTTATCTCCTTTATTTTCTGTATCTTTCTGTTTTTTGGTTTGATATTCATCTGTGTTTCACTGAAAAGTGGGCAGAAACAAGGAGCAGCATAAAATCAAACCAGAATTTATTTAAAAAAGAGGATGAAATGAAATACAAGGACTCTGTTTTTTACTTATATTCCACCCTCCTCTCCTCACCATGTCCATAGTTAGCAAGCTGGCAATGTATATGAATTCTGAAATACGATTGTTTTAAAGTAATATTTTCTTGAGTGTGGAAGCATCTTCCTTTCAGGGAACTTTTCATTTTATTAGTCTGCAGTCCCAGTGGCTCCTTAACTTAAAAATTTGGAAGACATACTGGTTCAGAAAATTTTCACATTGAAACCTTTACTACATTCCTGACAAAGTACAGATTCAACAAATGCAATCAGTAGGTATGGAAAGTAAATTATAAAGTAACAGTGGGACTACATTAACCAAATCAGATCGAGCATCATTTCAGAAGGAATTGACTTGTTTTCCTGATGTTTTTAACCTAATGTAGTCTGAAAAAAAATTAACCATTGTTCTTATCTGGCTATACCTGAAAATGAAGAGGGCATTTATTCTTTAATTAAATTAAAAAATTATTATTTTCTAGGTGATTCGGTCTGGGCAAAAATTAAGGAAAACGTCTACTGACACAGGCGAGAAATGAGGCTGGTTTAGCGGGTTTTGGGGTAAGAGGGAATCTAAGAAAAAAGATGAAGAATCTCTGATTCCTGAAAGTAAGTTCCAAGACAGATAATTTATTGAACACTGATAAGAAATACTTATAAATTAAATTTTAGCCAGTTTGTTGAATTTTATTTCAGACTACTTCTGAAATAAAAGTACCTCAGTGTAGTAAATAAGTAAATACATCAAGCTGGAATATTTCTGTTCATTTTTGAGAAAAATTATTGATGTGAAATTTCATTAAGTTTCAATTCAGAAGTCTCAACATTTTAGCATTCCTTATTATTACTTTTTATGTGGATATTTATTTAGACGTTTCATTTAATTTTTAAAATACTTAGGTAATTCTAAAATCCTTATATGAAATCTGAATTTCCTTAATGGTGTGTCTGCCTTTTCTTCACCTAAGCAAGCAAATAAATGTTTGTTTTAACTAGTCAAAGTAGTGTATTAGAAGAAATTACTTGGCTGTTTTTGCTGTCTCATTTCTATTAGTTTTAGCACACTTATTAGTTGGTTTAATTTTTTTTATTGTATCTGTAAAAGTGATGCAATGGATTTCTTAAAATACTGTCCTTTCTTTGTAGCTATTGATGACTTTATGACTCCAGAGGAAAAAGATAAGCTCTTCACTGCTATTGGTTATAGTGAAAGCACCTTACAACTTAACTACCCAAGCAGGTAATTACTTGGGTGGTCTAAGAGATATTTTACTTCATTTTACTATATTATCTTGAATTGGGTTAAACAAGTTACTGATTTTTAAAGTAACTGATAAAAATATGTTATCATATATTTCTGCTTTACTATTCAATGTTTCCAGTCAGACCATACCAGCTAAAACTCTCTCTCCAACTTCAGAGTTAATAGTTATAGTGAATGGAAGAATAACCTGATAAAAAGCATGTATTATAGAATTAAAGTGTATCTTTAAAATAAATTTTTTTTTAATTGTGAAATGTAACTCATATATAAGAGAGAAAGCAAAACCAAAATTGTTCATTTGGTTTATCACAAAGTGAACAGCCATGTTTTTTTGAGAGAGTAAAAAGTATTAGAGTAAATTCTTTAAATGTCTGTTGGAATATGGTTCTGGGATTTTCTTTGTTGGGAGGTTTTTTTTTAATTAAGGTATCATTGATACGCAATCTTATGAAGGTTTCACATGAGCACCACTGTGGTTTCAACATTCACCCATATTATCAAGTGACTTCCACCCCATTGCAATCACTGTCCATCAGCATAGTAAGATGCTATAGAGTCATTACTTGTCTTCTCCGTGCTGCACTGCCTTCCCGTGACCTACCTATACTGTGATTGCTAATTATAATGCCCCTTAATCGGCTTCTTCTTCCCTCACCACCCACCCTCCTGGACCCCTTCCCTTTGGTAACTGGTAGTCCCTTATTGGAGTCTGTGAATCTGTTGCTGTTCAGTTCGTTCAGTTTTGCTTTGTTATACCCCACAAATGAGTGATATCATTTGGTACTTGTCTTTCTCCACCTGGCTTATTTCACTGAGCATAATACCCTTTTGTTGGGAGGTTTTTGATTGCTGATTCAATCTCCTTACTCATTATTGGTCTATTCAGGTTTTCTATTTCTTCATGATTCAGGTTTGGTAGGTCATACATTCCTAGAAGTAATCTTTTTTTTTCTAAGTTATCCAGAATGTTGGTATATAGTTGTTCTGGGTAGGGTCTTATCCTTTGTATTTCTGTGGTATTAGTTGTAATGTCTCCCCTGTCATTTATACTTCTATTTATATACATTTTTTTCCTCTTTTTTGGTTAGGCTAGCCAAAGGTTTGTTAATTTCATCATTTTAAAGAACCAGCTCCTGGTTTTGTCAATCTTTTTTTCTGTTGTTTCCTATTCTCTATTTCATTTCTTTTTTTTTTTATTGAGGTATGGTTGATATATAGTCTTATTGGTTTCAAGTATGCAATACAGTGGTTCAACAGTTACCTACATTCAGTTTCATTTATTTCTGTTCTAATATTATTATTTCCTTCCTTCTTGTAACTTTGGGCTTCGTTCTTTTTCTAGTTCCTTGAGATGTAAAGTTAGATTGTTTTTGAGATTTTTGAGATTTGAGATTTCTTTCTTCTTGATGTATTCATTTATCACTATAAATTCCTTTCTCAGAATTGACTTTTCTAAATTCCATGAGTTTTGGTGTGTAGTGTTTCCATTTTCCTTTTTCTATTTTTGTCCCCTTTTAATTTATTCTTTGACCCATCAGTTATAAAGGAGTGTGTTAGTTTCCATGTAGTTGTGGATTTTATAGATTTCTTCTGCTAAGATTTCTAGTTTCATTCCATTCTGGTTGGAAAAGATGATTTGTATCTTCTTGAATTTTTTAAGACTTGTTTCATGGCCCAGTATATGATCTATCATAGAAAATGCCCCATGTGGGATTGAAAAGGTGTTTATTCTGCTGTTGGGTGGAATGTTTTGTGTATGTATCTGTTAGGTTCCTTTGGCCTATATCATTGTTCAAATACATTGTTTTGTTATTGATTCTCCCTCTGGATGATCTATGGTTGAAAGGGAGCTGTTGAAGGCCCCAACGAATATCCTATTGCTATTTATTTTTCGTTTTAGTCGTGTATTTACTTTATATATTTAGGTGTTCCAAAGTTGGGTGCATGAAGATTTATAATTGTTACATGTTCTTGATGGATTGATACCTTTAACATCATACAATGACCTTCTTTGTCCCTTTTGACCATTTTTAACTTAGTCTTTTTTTTCTGATATGACTACCCTTATTTTTTGGTTACTGTTTTCTTGAAATACCTTTTTCTATTCTTTAATTCTCAGTCAGTGTGTGTCCTTAAAGCTAAAGTGATTTCTTGTGGGCAACAAAGCATTCAATCTTTTTTTTAAAAAATTCATTCTGTCATTCTGTGTCTTTTGATAGGAGAATTTAATGCATTTACATTTAAAGTAATTATTTATAGGTAAGGACTTACTATTGCCATTTTACTAATTATTTTCTGTTTTGTGGATCTTTTGTTCTTTGCTGCCTCTCTTCCTGTGTAGTTTGATGAGAATCTTCTCCCTCGTTCTCTGTTCTACCTCTGTCTTGACCTGTCAGTTTTTGGCCAGGTATTTTTTTCTCGGTGTCTTGTTAACTCTCCAAAGCCTTGTTAATTTTATATTTTGCCCAGTTTTTGAGCCAGAGGATTGGTCTGAATTTGTTTGCTTTAGTGAAAGTTGCTGAATTGAATCTTTATGCCACAAAACACTTTATCAAGTTTTATTTTATTACCTCTAAAATTAAGAGAAATGAATTTTGGACCTTTTGTAAATGTCCTGTTTGAACAAGTAATTTTGTATTGAATTTTCTAATGTTCTTTTTTACAGTGAACATATTGATGCCCAAACCTATAATACTGTTTTTTAGATCACTGTGTAGTTCAACAAATTGGAATCAGAATAACTTATTAAAGAAAGTAATAATTACAGTTCAACAATTTTTTTGTTTTTTTAGTATGTGGCCTATATAATGACACTGAACTTAGTAAGCACCTCTGTTATGATAAAAGAAAAGAAAAATATGCCAGAAATACTAAAAATTCAGCTAATTGGCCTGGGCACTCAGATATCTCAGCGACCAGGAGCACAAGCACTTAAGTAAGTTTTCAAAAATATATTATTTCAATTTTTATTTCTAGGTATAACTTCAGGCCAAAAAAATAGTTATTTAGCATTAAAAAACTAATTAATGTAATTCTTCTCTAATTTCTTTTCTTTTTATGTGTCAAGATAGTCTTTTTATATTTGAACTTGTTCTGGTATGGAGTTATATGAGGAGGTCATCATTTATTCTACCCTCCTTTCTTTCCTTCACAAATGTTTATTGGATACTGTTGAATTTATAAATTCAAAACTATGATGGCTATGCATAGGAAACAATTTCTGTTTTTAAGAAGTTTATACTGTACTGTAGTTGATAAGAAGGGATACACAGAAAGTTAATGATTTAGGAACTGTATATTTTTGGCTGCTCATAGGTGAGAAGGTTCTGAAAAATTAAATACTTAAGAGTTTTTAATTAAATACTTATAGTATATTGCACAAGTCAGCTATGGAAGAGAATAACTTGGCTTGGTAGAATTGGGGCTAAGGCCAGCTCAAGGGAAAGGACTAGGAGAAGCAGAGATAAGGGTGTCCGGGTGGCATGAAGTAGGGAGATGAGTTTCATGAGTTATGTATAGTTGTTATTCATACAGCAATGAGCAGAACTTATGCAGTGTTCGAGAGTTGGCCAAAGTGGGTTTTTCTTATGGGTGAGTAGGACTTAAGAACAAACAAAACAAAACAAAAAGCCCTCCAGATTGTACCTCCCAGTAACTGAATGCCAGGCTAAGGAGTTTGGACTTCACCTCTCGGTAATGGGCTTTCAAAGGAGAGTTTTGAAAGGAAAATTTGTATTTTAACCCATCACATTGCAAAGGATCTTATTCGTATTACTACTTTTTTCCTCACTGGAATGTAGGTTGGAAGCAAAATTAGAACACTGGTATGTAACAGGCCTGAGACAACAGGATATTGTTCCATCACTTGTGGCTTCAGTTGGTGATACTACATCATCTTTGCTTGAAATTGAATTTGAAACTAATCCAGAGAATAGTACTGCTGACCAGACTCTGGTTGTTCAGTCCCAGCCTGTGGAGGTCATCTATGATGCTGTAAGTGCAAGGAGAAAGTGAATCTTTATCAAAGCCATCTTATACTTCTAGCATGGCCTTTTTATTTTTCCTCTTTTATTTATCTGCTTAGCAGCTAAGTTTACTAATGCTTTTTTCTTGTTGTAAATGCAGTACATGTTTAGCAGTTAATTTTGGGTTTCATGTGCTACCATTTTTTGCTGCTGTATTTACCTATGCTTATGTTAAAATTTCAGAAACCTAGTATACTATTTAAAAAGTGTGTGTTTATTGTACCAGCTACTCCCAAATAGTTATATACTGACTTCCTACTCCAGTTCATTGTTGCTGTTTTTCTCTTTCTGCTTGATGTTTGGAACCATTTAAAAGAGCATTAGGAGTAATTAAAAGAATTTTAAATGCTATTCCCATGAGAACAAACTACATTGGCATTTAGATGTTATTGAAAATGCTGGCTCAAATTCTGTGTCTATGGCTCCATCTTTTTTTCAGACTCTCTTAATATATATAAGGTAGTCAACAGGCTATGCATGGTTCACTACTCATTGCATCACTTGTAGGTTGACCCAACCCTTTTGTTGAGATCCCTGGCTTATTTTTACTTTACAGTTTAGAAATGGATTCATGGTATGGATGGGAGGCATTATATGAAGACTCCAGAACTCATTGTGTTCTCTCATTTAAAACAAAAATTAAATTGTAGTAAAATGCACATAACAATTTACCATCTTAGTCATTTTTAAGTGTATAGTTCAGGAGTGTTAAGTGCATTTACACTTGTGCATCCAATCTCCAGAAGTCATTCTATCTTGGAAAATGTCTGATTTTTTTACATTCAAGTTTTGGGTGTTGGTAAGGGCCGAATAGCTTTCCTTTTTCCTCTCTAAACTTCAGAATGCAGGGGAATCCAGTTGTAGTATAGCAAACTGGAGATTCATCATTTGGCTGATTGGAGGCTAGAAGTAGAAGTAACATCCATTGCTACATCAGCATGGCACCATAGAACATACTTAAGGTCACTTTAATGGTATGTATATATTTTTTACCTCTCCAGTAAGCTTGCTTGAGCTATTACTTTTTTCAGGTTCTCTTTCACTCCAGAGAGAGATCCAGTAAAGCATAATATCTTAGGTGGTACCTCCTCAGTTCAAAGCCACAACTGTTTAGAATTGAGCTGAAATTTAAAAATTTATGAATTTATGTAAAGTACTGTGTATAACCTGATTATATTTTAAATTATAGAAAACCAACATTGCAGTGGTTGAATTCTTTCAATCCAATAAGGGATTAGATCTTGAGCAAATAACATCAGCTACATTGATGAAACTGGAAGAAATTAAAGAGAGAACAGCTACAAGTAAAGATTTTGACTGTATAAGCACCAACTAATTCAGAATTATGTCTGTTGTAGTGTAAATATTGTGTTTTTAAAAGTATATGTTGCTTTATTCCTTAGTTGTAAACTCACTGTGATATACAGTGGAGTTGCATTTTTACCTGAAGTAAAAGTACAAGAATTACACTAAGTCAAATATATGTTAGACTGAGAAAGAGAATAATGTGAGGCATAGATGATTCTGTCTGCTATTACCTTTGGGATCCTGTGCTTCAGATTGAGTTTGAGATGGAAAACATCCCCTCCATCTCAGTTCTTAAGAAACTGTTCACCATTCTGTGTGTGAATCTGGTTTTAAAGATACATACTTTTATACAACATGGCCTCTAAACTCAAGCCAACTACTTTATCTCTTTGCTAACTAAAGAAATTATAAATTATTCTGTCTCTGGATAAAATAACTAGCTATGTTGGGTTTACTGTACTGTGCAGTGATACGGTTGTTTCCAATTGGCCACCTGTAATTTCACCTTACTAATTGAGAATCTAGTCTGTGAGCAGAACCAACACTCTTCCTCAAGTTATGTTCTTACTCTTGTTAGTAGTACAATTACTTATTTCAATTTGACCATCTAATCTGTCATTATTTCTTCTTTTAGGACTTACACATATTATTGAAACTTGAAAAGTTCTTGATTTAAGGATAAATCTGAAGCCTTCTTATCTAATAGTTTCACAGACAGGTTTTCATCATAAAAACTCAGATCTTCTCATTTTAGATTTTGGTACTTTTCAGGTAGGCATATATGTATTTCTCTCTGCCCATTTTTGCCCAGGTTGGTAGCCAGCTATCTGGTAGCTTACTGTTTTTCCCTTAGCACTCACTTAAACTAAACCTAGACTTATTTATTCTTAGTAATTTGTCAAGTTAGCTTAGACTGAATATTTGTATAGCCATGAATATGTTATGGCTATTAAAAAAACAAGCCCTAAAATTTTCTGCAGTGGTAGCTGATTTGACATTGGGAATGGGATTACTCCTGTGTTTTCCTAATTGGATAGAAGCACTCCTGGTTTTCTGCACTCCTGGATTTCTAGAGTTCAGTTACACTGTGTCATTTGTTAATTTATATATTTTAACTGTAGGAAATAATGCATATATGAATAAGTTTGTTAAATCACCATCAGCAACTAATGAGAGTAAGAGAACTCTTAAAGCTTTGGGTATTGAACCTCTTAGAAATGCAAGCCTCTGAGAAAAAGTGAATATTTAAAAAAATACGGCCTCTGAGGTTGATCCTTACTTCCTGTGGGGAGAAGGAAAAGGAAGAGAGAGATAGGATGTGAATTCTAGTGGCCTAACTATTCTGGTGATGTAGTGAGGAGAAAAAGGAACGAATTCCGCTATTTCATGGTGAAGAGTTTCGAATCAGTAACAGAGTTGCTGAGCCATAGTGAGGATAACTCCTGAGAGCCCAGAAGAGCTGCTTATTTGAAGTAGAAGGCTGTGTAACCCATCTCCTAACTAATGCAAATGTGCTGAGCGCATATTACCCAAACGTGTTAGAGATGTATGCTGAAATGTGATATTCCTAATATTTGCAAATATCAGAATATTAAGCAAAATGTGAATTCATTAAGGGCAGTGTTTTCATTTTAGTTAGGTTTTAAGAAAACACTAAGTATATTTATCTCTATTCTTTTCTGCTTAAAAAACTGATGTTTGTCCATTTCAGCTTAACAGTAAAGATCAACGTTTGCAGAAGACTACTAATTCATCTCTGGAAGAAATAATGGATAAGGCATATGACAAGTTTGATGTGGAAATAAAAAATGTACAATTACTCTTTGCAAGGGCAGGTAAACTTGCTGAATTTTTAGGATATTGAAATTATGTTGAATAGCTTTGGTAAATATACATTTATATGTGCATGTATATCAACCCTGACAAGATTTTGAACACATACTTGTTGGTCACTTAAGAAAACCATATAGGGCCCATCAGTGCCTATCACTGCCACAGGTACAACTAAAGATGAAAATGTGGGTACTTGGCACTCTACCATCTTAGGGTGCTTGGCACCATTTGAATCTAAGTCCAGTCCTTGCCTTTTTTTTTCTGTAATGTGATCATGAAACTGCCAAGAACACAAAATAGAAGTTGCAGTTGGTTCCTCTGCCCCAATGCTTTTGTGATATCTCAGTGTTTTCCCTTGCTGCCTTTATTTTTAAATAATTTTACTATATTAGTCTAGTCTTTTTTTAAGTAGTATTACATCTACTTTTGTAGATATCTGAGAAGTAAGCATATTGTCTCAAAACCCTAAAGGTAATTAATTTAATTATTCTCTAAGTGGTTTGGTGTTTTCCACTGCCTGAGTAACTACTGCTGGTTCTCTATCCTTCTTTAGTTTCTAGAAGCAATATTTGCTAAATATCCTTAAATACATCACCTTGTAGTAGGTCATTAGAGGAAAGGATATAATCTCTGTGTGTAGTGTATACTTTAGTAGCAGTGATGAGGTTTATTAAAATGTAAATATATAATGCCCTACTTAGTTTTTATATATTAGGAGGCATCTCATTCCTTGAACCGAGCATTAAAACTGCCTTTTCTTTTGTATGTACTTAGAAGTTTGAATTATAAGTGCTAA
The DNA here is from genome assembly GCA_032199065.1 of Smutsia gigantea. Classification (NCBI taxonomy): domain Eukaryota; kingdom Metazoa; phylum Chordata; class Mammalia; order Pholidota; family Manidae; genus Smutsia; species Smutsia gigantea. The sequence goes on from JAVSCE010004298.1 coordinate 158,133, forward strand.
AAGATAGTCATTGCCATCAGTTACAGTATGTGTAAGATTCTGTTAGTCATTGGAAAAATCTGTCTGAGACCTTTTTATTTGGAGAAAAGTGATTTTATCCCTTTTTGTTATAAAATCTTGCTTGATAAAAGTCACTTTTGCTTTAGAATTATGTGCTAAACTAGTGTAATTGCACTTAGGAACCCCAGAAATGTCTTTTTTCCTTGTCAATTTTTTTTTCATTTTTTCACTGCACCATCCCCTTGATCACTAATTCTGGAGTGAAGGCAATAAATTCTTGGATTTTTTCCAGTTTGCCTTAAAATGCAAGATGTTATGTAAACATTCTCCAAATAAATATTTACAGTTATGTTTTATATAACAGTCTTTAACTCCTGTCAATCTTATTTAAAACATACAAGGTCATTTAAGTTGTTTATGCTGAAAGAAGTAAAAATTGGTATTCATTGAATGTTTGTTTATTATTTTAATAAGTTGCAGTTTTCTACAGAATATCTGATAATGTAAAAGTAAGTAATACATAAAAAGTAGTCACTTAACTAAAAAAAAATTTTTTAAGGGGAAAACTGGAAAATCATCGATTTCAGCATCCATCAACTATGCATATATTGCCACCCTAGATATTCATGTTGAGTTGGCCAAGGCAATGATAGAAAAAGATGTGAGAACGGCCAGGTAATGTATGAGTTTCCTTAACATAAAATCAGCAAGATGAAATATATCTGCATCAGTTACTGGATTTTAAGAAGCAAAAGGCTAGATTTCTTCAGGACAAAAAAGTAATGATTATCTTATAGCAGAAAAATATTTTTAAGAAAATGTTTATTTGAATTATATATCACCTTTCTTATTGAGAAGTATTTGGACTTTTACATTCTATAAAAGTTGTTGATCTGTATTTTTGAATGGATCAAATCCAGGGTTCTACATCAATAAAATAAAATGTTCTAAATTAGGTTAGGTGCTCCTTTGATTATGAAACCATATAAAATCTTGAGAATAATCTAAGGGAATGAAGAATAAAAACTGAATTATGAATTTAAGTAAATAATTATGAAATATTTATGCTGCTTTCTTAAAAATAGCCTTATTGAAGTGTTACTGAGTTTCAGTAAGCAGTATCTGTTTAACGTGTACAATTTGATAAGTTTTGACATAGGTGTGTATCTCTGAAGCCATCATACAGTCAGGATAATGAGCACATCCTTCATCCCCAAAAGTCCTTGTGTATTCTCTCTCCCATTCCTACCTGCTAACTCCTCACCCCTTAATTTCCAGACAACATAGATTTTTTTTGACACTATAGATTTGTTAGAATTTTCTAGATTTTGATATAAATCCTCAATAATTATACAAAAGATTCAGTTTCAACTCCTTTTTGTTTGACTTCTTTCATTCAGCGTAATTTGAGATTCATCCATGTTGTTTGTATCCGTAGTCTTGATAGCCTTTATCAAATGGATATTAAACCAACCTTGTATTACTAGGTAAACCTCATTTGGTAATGATGTATTCTGTTAAAATGTTCTTGGATTTGGTTTGCTAAAAGTTTGTTTTGAAGGTTTACATCTCTGGTTATGAACAATATTGGTCTGTGCTTTTATTTTCTTGTTTTGGTATCAGAGCATCAGGGCAGTGGTATCCTCATAGAATGAATTTTCTGGAAGTAGAATTAGTACTCTTTCTTCTTTATATGTTTCATAGAATCACCAGTGAAGCCATTTGGGACTAGAGTTTTCTCTTTTTAGGGGAGGGTTTTTAACTACAAATTCAATTTCTGTAATAGATAAAGGGCTACTGAGATTATTTATTTCTTTGTGTGATCTTTGGCGGCTGCCTTTCAAGGATTTGTCCATCTTAGTTGTTGAGTTTACTGTCATAAAATTTTTAATACTATTTCTACATTACCTTTTTTAATACATGTTGAATTTGTAATGATGCCTTTTCTCACTTCTGATTCTTAGTAGTTTAAGCCTTTTCTCTTTTTTTCTTCACAAATCTGGCTAGAGGTTTATCAATTTTGATGATTATCTTCTGAAAGAGTCAGCTTTGGTTTCACTTATTTTCTCTATTGTCCTTCTGTTTTTGTATTTCACTGATATCTACTCCATTTTTATTATTGCTTTTTTCCTTCTGCTTACTTTGGGTTTTATTTCCTTTAGTTTCCTTGTTTCTTATGGTAGAAGCTGAGACCATTGATTTGAGAACTTCTTTTCTAATATAGGCAGTTAGTGGTATAAATTTTCCTTCAAATACTATTTTATTGTACCCCAGACATTTTGAAACTCTTAAGTCAGTAAGCTGCAATATTTGTAGGTCTTTCCTTATTTGTTTTCTATCTTTCAACTGTCCTTTGTTGACTGATGTTCAGTGTCTTTGAAATCATTGACTCATGTACATTTTACAGTTTTTAGTTATTTTAGGTTGGAGGGTTTAATCCAGTCCTATTTTGTCAGGCTTTCAGTTTTGCATAATGTTTCAGAAATAATAAAGAAGAATTTTAGATTTTTATAGGGATTTTCTATTTATGGAGTGCTTTTGCAGAACGTTCAATCTTTTGAGATACAAACAGCCAGCTGGCCTCTTTTGAACATGAGTGGTTTGTGGATTGTACAGAAAAATAAATTTTCATCTAGTGGTTACGCATCTGTCAACTTGAACTCTTCACAGCTTAGTTAGGAAGTCAAAGATAACCAGCTGAAAGAGCGTTAAGAGCAGCAAAGAGCTGCCACAGAACTACTGAGACAAAGCTAGGCAGTTATACTAAATAGGGAAGCAGAAGAGAAGCAGGTATGGAAAAGTAAGCAACTAAATATGAAAGCGCAACAGTGATTCAGCAGTGAGTAAAACAGATGTCCTCATGGAGCTTATATTTAATCAGAGGATACATAGAATAATGTACATTTGATATGTCAGGTGCTGGCAATTGGTGTGAAAGGAAATAGAGCAAGGTGAAGGGATAGAGAGTGATGGAATAGATACTCTTTGATATTTATAATGAGAAATCCTGGATATGAGGAACTAATTAAAATATGCGTAGTGATTTGGTTTTAAAAAGTAGACGATTGTGTTTGAAAGTATTTTCATAAAAATGAGTTAATTTTCAAAGGTTTGGTTGTTTATGAAGGATACATTTAAGTTATCTGGAAACTTGGCTCACATAGAATTTCCCATTCCCTGACAAATGTTGACTAAATGAGGCATTAATATTATTAGATTTAAAAATGTCCAAAGTAACTTTGATTCAACAATGTAGTGTCTTCCCCAATCCAGTCCCCCCTCCATGATGTAGAGAAGCTGGACTTTAAAATCTTACAGCTGAATTGTATTTTTTAGGTTTAAAGTATCAGGAGGGCTTCCTTTGATGCATGTGAGAATTTCTGACCAGAAGATGAAAGATGCGCTGTGTTTGATTAACAGTATACCCCTACCACAGAAATCATCTGAACTGTTTCCAGAGAGACAGGTAAAGATATAATAAAAATGCTAAATCTCTTTACATTTGTGTTCATGGTGAGAGTCTTTTCATCTTTCTTTGAGCTGTTTTACTTTTCAGTATATTTTTAGGGCCAGTTTCACTTATTTGATACACTTGAGAAATTTAGTGTTGCTGATGCTGAACAAAACCGCATGTGGCATCGAGTAAATACAGATTGTGGCTGATTGTCATTGCTATTTCAGAGGTGTAGAAATCAGTTTTAGGAAACTGTAAACAAATACATAAATGAAAGGAAAAAAATGGTCAAATTTGTGAAATGTGTTTTTTAAATAAAGTGAGTTCTAGAAATCTTTAAAATGTTGCAAAATCAAGTGATTAGTATATAATTTTCTTATATGTTAGACTTAAAAGTTCTAGATCACTTTAATTGGAATTTATCTTTACAACATCAAATAAATGTTGGATTTCTGCTTAGTTTGAAGTGGAACTTGAGACAAACAACTAATGCTGTTTCCATTTTCCAGGAGTAATCTGTGATAAAGATACACAATTAATATTGTCATGAACAGCAGCTAAATGACACATAATGAGAAATAGACTTAACCTATCAGAATTGTACATAGTTCTGCCCTTGTAAATGCAGATGGTAGTCTTAATAATTAGTAAACTCCAGCTAATCACCAGTTACTTGATTGCTTAATCTTGTTGGAAAATGTGTTTTGTGTCTGTACGTGTCTTTCTATCTCTCCTTATCCTTTACTGTTTTTCAGTATTTCTCTTATTTATGTATATTTAATCCTGTTAGATCAGTATGTTAAGAAAACTTTTTGTATTCTTTGCTAGGTATCCTCAATTCCTGTTATTTCACATAGGACAAAAGGCCTACTTGGTACATCACTTGCCAGATGGAGTGGAATCAGGTAGGGAAACCAAACCTATAAATTGGTATATAAAAATAAGATTTCCAGGAAATAAAGGAATTTTGAGAGTGTTGTAGTAATTTACTGGTTTTAGTTCTAATTGTACTGCTCACCAACAGTGTAATTTCTAAGTCACTTTGAAGGCCAAGTTTCTTCATCTAAATGAAAGGATTTTTGTGATTGACAGCCCTTAAGATTCTAAATAAGATACTTTTTATGCCTCAATTTCTACCTGATCCTTTTCTCTAGCTTTGGCCTATGTGATCTTTGATTATGAACTAGAATGTAAGCTTCATGAGGACAAGGATCATGTCTGTACTGGTGGTCACTCTGGTGTCCTTCGTGGGTCATAACAGACTGATGTATGATAGATGATGCCCAATAAACATTTCAGAATACTGAATCAATGAAGTAAAGTTCAAACAATCACAACTATTAAAGAAAAATTGTAGGGTGGTTTGATTTTATATAAGATTATCATATGCCAGGTTGAGTCATTTTGTGAGACTTAGAAAAATAATGAAACTATATTCTGATTCTGAATGTGAAGATTATATTTCATAAATGAATTTTACTTTTAAGAGATTTGATTGTTTTATGTAGTTTTCAGTGGATAATCTCTCCAGTCAAATGAGTATCTCCTTCTTAGAGTCTGATGATGAGTATTTTGATGCTGAAGATGGAGGCACACAGACTGGTCAAAGTTTGAGAGGATCAGAACTAAAAAAAGTTGCAGAGGGCCCAAATGAGGAACTCATTAATCTCTTAGTAAAGTTTGAAATTAAAGAGGTATGTATATTTTTTTGTCCATAAAAAAATATGTTCTTACTACCGGTATTGTTGTAAACTTTCTCATGCTAGACCAAAACATTAAGTATATTAAAAACATGGTACTCTATATTCTCTTCTTAAGTATACTAAAAATGTGGTTCTCTGTTTTCTCTACTACCCAACACACACACACACACACACACACACCACACCACCCCCCACCCCAACACACACACATACACACACACACACACCACACCACCCCCCAGACCCCCACGAAAATGAAATGTTATTTTGTAAAACTGATAGACGAGTGATCTATAGCATATCTGAAGTATTCTGAAAAAGCTCATAGCTCTTAATTAGGATTTCCTTTCCTTTAGAAATTTCTGAACCTGGCTGAATGGCAAAGGCATTTTAGCTTCACAAGTGTGCATCATAGGACTTGGTAGGATCTGCGTGTGTTGACTTTGTCTTCTGTTGTGGTGTCGTAAGAAGCAGCTTTGTAAAAGCACTTATAAGTGTTTAAAAACAAAAGTTTCAGAAGGAATGTGTGTTTGTTTTAGGGACAGTCAATTGTCATGAGATTCTTCTGCTTTATTCCAAGCCTCAGAAAAAAATGCACTCTTATTTGGCTGCAAAAGAAAGGGTGTCGTTAGGAAACAGGCCGCAGACGGAGAGATGTGTGTGCGCGCTCCTGCCTAGAGGACCGCGGGCCTCCTGGGGCCTGTGCCTGCCCATCAGCAGCACCATCGCTGTCAACATCAGAAATATTAGCATAATGTTGTCATAATGGCCGTTTTGTGACCTAACCTCTCTTTCCCATAATGCTGGCTTTTTCTTTTTTCTTAAATCACAGAAGTCACTAACAAATATTTTGTAGACTGTCAGGGTGGGTAAAGGATGAGGGAGATTGGATCCTCTTCTGATTGCTTTCACTGGAGTTTGGTTACAAGTAAGTGAAATAGGAGCTTTTAAGTGTATTTATGAAAACTTATAGAAAACAGATAGACCTGGATCTAGGAAATAATTTATTGCTGAATTCTCTTTCAATAAGAAAAGGTTTTAATCTGAGCGACAGGGTTTGTCATTGTCACAACAGTTGAAAAGAGCCAGTGACATTCACAAGGTTTTGTGAACTTCCCAATGTCTGACCTGTTAATAATTCTGTATTTCAGCTTTGCTCCTCCAGCTTATATTTATTTAGTCTTAGGGTTTAGGATTGGCACCCACGAGGAACCAAAGATTCTAGGTAACACACCTGAATCTCTTTTTTTCTCCCATTTGGTTATTTTACTTTATAAATTTCTCAGAAAGTAAAGAATAAAACTAAACATTATTTAAAAGACAGAAGTCACGACCTGTGTTTTCCTTCATATCAGTTTGAAGAAGGTCTTTGTATATTAGAAATATAGTTTCATATATTTCTGGTATCTTGTATATTTAAATTTTTTATTTTACTATTCTTATGACTTCATACAGAAATTTACATCTTATTTTGCATATTTTCAATGGAAATTACACTAATAAATAGTTGCAATTGGCATGTTACCTGGTAACTGACTAAAAATTATGAACAATGTTATTGTAAATATGCCTAAAACATGGCATGTTCATGTTTATTTCACTGAAAACTGTTTTCTTGATGTCTCAGATTTATGATTCTGAACATCAACTTTTATTCTGTGGTATATTGCTTTTAGAACCTTTTCACATAAATAATGTTATGTAATCTAGACAAACTGCTAACATTTCCGTTATTGAGACAAGTGCCTTGTTCTTCTGTCTGTTAATTGTTTTTAGGTGCTGCCACCAATATTCTGTGTTATGCCTGAAATCTAGGGAACTAAGCTTATTAGGATTATATGAAATCTAAAATAGTCTCTGAATATGGGATTGCATGTGGCCTTTCTGCCACTTATTTTGACCCTTCAGAGAATCATATCCCTTTAGGTTGTGTTCCCAAGAGTTGAAGTTTCTGGAAATCTGACTTCAAACAAATGAGGTATTTATTACTCCTTACAGAAAGAAAAGGAGAGTTATTTGAACAATATAATAAGACCTAGAGTATTTTGTGCAAGGGAATTATAAGTAATTGCATAATGAAAGATACCATATTTTGAATATTTGGATAGAGTATGATGTTTAAGGCCAGCAAAAAACAGCATTCATTTCAAAAGGGCATAATTCTGTAGTGTTCTTCAGTTTGTGGTTCTAGCTCACATGTTGAGCCGTGCTCTGAAAGAATGTGCAAGGTTTCAAGGTTGGTCCATTCTGGGGAGGCAGCCCTTGATTTGGTCAACCAGCCAGCCAGCCCTCCCTTCTCCCATCCTCCCTCACTTCCATGTAGGGAGAGTAGGTACAAACGAATGTGAAGTTGTGCTAATCCACTTAACTGAGGAAAGTGGCTTCTGGTTGGGCTGCTTTAACAGCATAAAGTTGCCAGTTTTAAGTTTTTCGAGTAGAAGGATGCTTTTATTTCCCATACAGGGTGGCATATTTGATAAGGAGTGTTGTAAGTTGTAAAGTTAGATGGGGTAAAGGAAAGATAGATGTTGGGATTTATTCTTGATAGTCTGTTTTCTCTGAAGTAAGAGGCAGAGTCAGTCAGTGGCTTAAAATGAGAGCATGTAAAATCAGTAGAGGGCTTGAGGAACTAAGTGAAGATTTGGGTTCTTTACTATGAGGAATTGGGAAGTAGGTATATTAACCTACTAAATACAGGCATTTTGTTTTCTTTGATAGAAAAGCATTGCGAGTTGTGCACCTGAAACTGATACACTATTGTATGTCAGCTATACTCCAATGGAAGAAAAAAAAGTTGCCAGATAGTTACTGGCCTAGTTGAGATTTAAAAAACAAAAATCTTCCCTGGTTAGGATGACTTATAAAAACAGCAGCAGCCTAAAAGCAAAGGCTGGTGGTTTGATTGGTATAAAATTATTGTTTAGGAGAATGCTTATGGAAGAAAGGGATGAAGAATTTATTTATTTATTATTATTATTTTTTTAAATATAATTTATTTTATTATTATTAATCTACAATTACATGTGCAATATTATGGTTATTAAACTACCCCTTCATCAGGTCCCCCGGATGAAGAATTTAGAGCAGGACTTTTCAGCTAGTGTCCCATGACTCAGGTACAGGTATGTGGAGATACTGATCCCCTCAATTCAAGGGAATATTCAGGAGTGGCAGAAGCCGCAGGGCTAGGATCTTTAGAGAGCTACTTTGTCTATCTGAAATGCTCAACAAATAGAGTATTCTATATGTATCATGACATAAATAGTCGGGAAGCACTTTTGTATAGAACTGGTGAGGGAAGTACTGAAGTGTTGTACTCAGTACTTCGTAGTTGGTCAAAATGTGAAGTCAGGAGAGAATGAACAGGTAGGGAGTATGGCTTCCAAGGCTTTGCCTTCTCAGATTTTCTCTTCTCTCACACTCTGTTTCTGTTTCTTAGTAGGTGGTGGTTGATTTTGTTTCCTCTCTCTTATTGCTGTCTTATGTTAGAACTACCTTCCAAATACTCTTTTAGCTATTTGTTTCTATATTCAGAACTTCACTTTTATGAAAGTAGATAATTCATTGAGTGGTTTTATTTCCCTTCAAGTAGATAATGTTAAAATATGTATTTTTGGCCTTGATATTATTGGCGAATTTCCACGTGGTTGTCTTACAGTTACTTCAAAATCAAAATATTCAAACTGAATCCCTGTGTTCTCTTTCTCATTAACTTCATTTCTGATAGTAACTTAGGTTTCTTCCAGTTATCCACTCAGAAGGCCTCAAAACTGTCATTGTTTTTTTTTCTTCATTAGTCTATGATTTCTTTGTCTTAAATAACTCACATTTGCCTTTCCTGCCTCATTTCACTCCACTCTTAAACCCCTAAAAAGCCCTTTACCCCCATCACTGCAGAGTTTTCTCCCAGTCTCTCAGCTTTCCCTTCAGCCTACTCCTATCAGCAACTTCTCAGTTAAATCTTCATAAACTGTGTAAGCAGGAATGTAATTCCTCACTTACTGGTTGGTGATTTGACTCCAGCTTATTCTCTCCTACTGAAAAAACAAAACCCACACCCTAACATTAGAGTATTTAGATACTGCCATTTCTTGCCCATGGCTCAGCATTGTGTGAATCAAAGGGTTTCTCTGTCTACCATCACCATGTGCATCCTTCTTGGTTTGCCTTGAATGTCATCTTTTCTGGGAAACCTTTTCCAGTGACACCAATTGCTTTCTCTTCTGTGTTGCTATTTATTTCTATCACTAATAGGAGTTTATATTTGGGTTATTTGTATTGTTTGTCATACTAAATTATGAGCTTCTTGAGGACCTTACCTATATTTTATTTATATGTCTGTCCACAGATCCAGCTTACAAAGGAGTTACTCTGTAAATATTTGAGCAACTGGACATATACCATATAAGTCAAAAATTTTCATCCTATCTTAGCACACTGTAATTTGGTAACACCCTGTTTCCAGTACCATTCCCTGCTCCTCACAAGGATGTACTCACTGCTGCTTTGAGGTTATTCTCTTGAAAGAGTCTGTGTAAGTCACAATTTTTGTGTTTTATTTTCATTTTTCCTGATAACTTGTTTAAGCATCAGCTTTATTCATTAAGAAAGAGATCAAGTCATTTTAAATATTGACAAAAAAGTTAGTTCAAAATGTTCAATGTACTCCTGTAAAGATTTCAGTTCTTATTTAGCAGTATGGTTTAATTCTACATTTAGCTCTTACAGATTGTTAAATTTGAAAAGGATATTTGGCATGTCAGAGCAGATATCTTTACACATATAAAAATGTTAATCATCTTTAAGTTGGCTTCTATCTCTTTAAGAAAAGAGAGAACTCACAATTCATTGGGTTCCAATCTCCACGGAAACCTGGAGGCCAGTTCAGTTGAAGTTCAGTTTTGGAAACTAGATGTTTCAATAACTATAATCTCTGAGACTAGTTTGTAAACTTGAAGCTTTGAAACTTAGCAAATTGATTACATTGAGGAAGGATCAAGAATGAAAGGTTGTGGAGGTTTGTTTTCCTTGTACATTGTTTTTTACTTTGTATTGACACTATTCAGTTAACACAGCAACACTAATTACTGTATTTCAATGATGAAAGATTTTTGTGAAATGGATAAAATTTAAGTAAGTTCAGAAACAACATGGCTTCAACTCTCAAATTTGACAACTCCATTCAAATTTGACAACAGATGCCATGTGTCATTTCTAGTTACTAAGGAGGAATTTCATGCCTCACCAAGATGCCTGTAAAAGTCACACTAGCATACGTTTGATTTGTATAGTAATCCGTTACTAACAAAGTTGGGTCCTAGTGGAAAAATAAAGGATATTCTGTTCTCATTTCTGATACCTCTAAGAAATTCTTGTACTTTGATTTCAAAAGTGAGTGGCAAATGATTGATTTCTAAAAAGTCAAAGCATACAGAAACTTGTAACACAAAAGATGAATGCTCTCAACCCAGTGCTGTAAATTTCTACCCTATAATTTCAATCCCAAACTAAGGGTATGTTTTGTTTTTCCCCATCATATATAAACATAAGTTGTTTTACAAAAGAGTGTATTGTAACAGATCCCTCTTTAAAAAAATGATCTGTACATTCTATCAGTTTGTGCAGAATCTACCTCATTTTAAAAGCCTGTTTAGCAGTTTTAGAGTGTATGGTAATTTTGTCTTTTTTGTAAAAATTAAAGATTGATCACAAAAGGGAAAAAACACCTTAGTTCAAATTTTCCCTTTCACTGCTATCCTTCTCAGTTCTACATAAACCTTGTAGAGTTATTATTATTTCAAAATAAATGTTCCTTATTTTGAAAGTTTCAGTGAACTAAATGATGAGAAACTAAATGCAAACAGTATGAATTTGAATAAATGTTTAGGTTTATATATTCAGACTATCTGAAAAAATACAGTGTTTTAAAATGTTTATAAAGGTCTGGCATGTCCGTGGTGGTGGTATTTATTTATGTTTTATATTTTTTAAATATGGTTTTTAATTCGTAACAGCCAGTTTTGAGTCTTTGCTCATCCAGAAATGAGGTGTCTTTCCACTTAGGAGGATTATCTTTTACATCCTGTTGTACATTTTGTAGTTTGTTACACACAGGTCTTTTTTGGTTGATTCTTTTACATTTTTTTGATAGTATATATTTTGTGCAATTGATCATTCACAATGTCTTTATATTTTATATTTTATGTTGGGACAAATTCCACAGTCCAGGCTTCCATAGGAGAAATGTTAGACATTTATGTGGCGTGCCCTGTGATTTGTAGTACTGCCTTCCTAACCAGTTGAAACTGACTGCCACGTGCTCTTCAGGCCTGCCAGGGTAGATACACTGTTGATTTTGCTACTGGCCATTATGATGTCATAATCATGGCTAAAGCAGCAGACACTCTGTAGTATATGGAACTCCACCCAGTTTGTACTGATAGGAGACCTAAACAGATGTTAGTTAGATGTGTTTTTCTTTGGTGACTAATACTTAGGGATTTTAGAAAAATTTAAACAAGACAAATAGAATAATTAAGTTCATTGAGTAATAGAAACCTATTATTTGAGAGAGATTATTTTTTTTCCAAAAGAAGAATGTCTAGTACTAGAAATTAGGGAACTGAAATACCCAGCACCCCAAACTCCAATCCTTCATATTGGGGAAGATTCTATAGAGTTATTTGCCTTTTGTTTTGAAATTTTTAAAAACTTCCTCTACTAGCAGCCGAATGAATGGAAATTAAGGTAACTGGACAATATTTTAACGTATTCAATTATGATTTTTTTGAAGCACTATTGATACACAGCCTTACATTAGTTTCAACTGTGTTACCCACATTATTAAATCCTCACCAGCACTACTGCAGTTACAGGCAACAGAGGAAGATGCTACAGAATCATCGCCTATATTCTCCATGTTGTACTACCATCCCCGTGACCAACTTATATTTTGATTGCAAATTTTTATAGTTACTTGCTTTCATAGTTTTTGTGCCAAAGAAAAGTAGTCCTTTATTTCTGTACTTTAAGATTCTGTAGGAACAGTTGATTTTTATGCCCTTCTTTGACTCTAAGGTAATTTCATTGATTTCTAGGCATAAGAGAAGGTCTTAAATATTATACGCCTAATGTATGTAACTGCTCTAGAAAAGGAAAATTCATTTATTATTATTAGTAGCCATTGTGATATGTACTCTGCTCTCTACTCTCATTTAATTCTTAAAGCAGTTTTATGAGGTAGATACTACTGTAATCCCAATTTCATAGATGAGAAATAGTCTTTAGGAGTTTAAGTATTAAGTAACTTGCCGAGGGTTACACTACTAGCCAAAGGTAGACTTTAAGACTGAGCCTAGATCTTTTTAGTACAAATGAATGACACTTACTTTTGCTTGGCGATTTACTCCTTTTTGTCAGTAATCCACTTACATGTGGAAAATTACCTTTCCTGATTATCTCTCAGTATCCTTGAATGTTTCATTTTCCATAATGTTTTCCCATAGGTGTTAGATTTCCTCTAGCTTTTTTGATTGTCATTGTAATATAATTTTCTCTGTCTTCCTGGAGTATTTTGAAAATATTTTAAAAGATTTCTTAGTCTTGAAATCTTCCTCTTGGTGTTTGGTCCTATAAGCCCCTATAACTGAAAATTGGGCTACGGTAGATGTTCATGAACTCTTAGATATTATTATTAGATAATTTTAATGTTACTGGTACTCTCTTTCCTATCTTAGTGATTGACATCACACTATTCTTAGTCACCCAAGCCAGAAATACAGCAGTCATTTTTTACTTTTATCCATTCATTGATTTTACTGATTAATGCAGTGTAAAAAAGTACTCATTGAGTGCCTACTGTATGCCAGTCAGCAGTTTTTAGTTGCTGGAGGTCAGGCAGTGAATGTGGCAGAGGTTACTGCTTTTTTGGAACTTGAGTTCTAGTAAAGGGATTTGTACAATATACAAGAAATAGGCTAATGAAATAATTTCACTTACTGGCCAGTCAAGAACTTTACAAAAATATATGATTTGAGAGATGGTGAAAAGGTGGTCCTTTAAATGGAGTGTGTGTTAGTCCAGGTCCTCTGAGAAACATGACACAACAGTATTAAATGTGCCAAGATGTTTTTTTTTATTTTTTGGTAAAATACACATGACTTAAAACACACTGTTTTAACCATGTTTAAGTGTAGAGTTTGGCGTTAAGTCCATTCACATTGTTGTGCAGCCATCACCCCCACCCGTGTCGGGAGCTTTTATCTTCCCCGGGGAAACCCTGCACCCACTCAGCACTGACTGGCATTCTCCCCCTCCCCCTAAAGACTGGCACCCACTATTCCATTTTCTTTGTGAAGTTGATGACTCTAGGCATGTCATATAAGTGGAATCATACAGTTTTTTTCCTTTTGTGACTGACTTATTTCACTTGCTTAATTTCATCAAGGTTTATTCATGTAGCATGTATCACAGTTTCCTTTTTTTTTTATTTTTTAAGAGCAGTTTTAGGTTTGCAATAAAATTGAGAGGTAGGCATATGAGAGATTTCTCATATATCTCCTCCCCCCACACATGCATAGACTTCCCCATTATCAGCATCAATCACCGGTGGGACATATTTACCAAGGATGAACCTAAATTGACTCATCATAACCACTCAGAGGTCCATAGTTTACCTTCGGGTTCACTCTTGGTATCCGTATATTGTATGGGTTTGGACAAATATGTAATGGCATGTATATCATCATTATAATAATCAAACTGTTTTCAGAGTGCTCTCCAAAACCCCTCTGTGCAATCCCTATTTATTGCCCCCTCCACTCTACAGCCGCTGGTCTGTTTTTGTTGCCATAGTTTTGCCTCTCTAGAATTTCGCAGAGCTGGAAGCATACGGTATGTAGCCTTTGAGATGGGCTCGTTTACTTAGCAAGTGCACTTACGGTTCTCCCACATCTCTTCATGGCTCGGTGGCTCTTGTCTTTTGGGCGTGGATTAATATTCCATTGACTGGGTGCAGCACAGACATCCTGAGGCACATCTTGGTGTTCCCAAGTTTTGCTAATTATGAGTAAATCTGCGGTAAACATCAGTATGCAGGTTTTTGTGTGGATTCTTTCCTTTCTAAGGCTGAATAATACTCCGTTGTGTGTATGCCACATTTTGTTTATCCACTCATCCACCAATGGACACTTGGGTTGCTACCGCCTTTTGGCTCTTGTGCATAATGCTGCTGTGTGCATGTACACATATATCTGTGTACAGGGATCTGTTTCTGTTTGAGTCCCTGCTTTCTTGTAGGTATATAACCAGAAAAGGAATTGCTGTATCGTATGGTAATTGTATGCTAATTTTCTGAGGAATTGCCATAGCCTTACATTACTTACCCACCAGCAGTGCGTAAGGGTTTCAGTTTCTCCACATCCTTACCAACATTTGTTATTTTGTTTCTTTGATAATAGCCATCCTTATGATTAGGAAGTGACATTTCATTGTATTTTTTACTTACATTTCCCTAATGAAGTCACTGAGCATCTTTTTATGTGGTTATTGGCCATTTATGTATCCTCTTTGGGGAAATGACTATTCAAGTCCTTTGTTTTTAATTGGGTTTAATGCAGTTTTTCGGGTTCTGTGATGTTTATCCTGAAAGTCCATTAACTGTTCCATTTCCTCTGTGCTCTGATAACATATCTGTGCTTGTTTCTTTTAGAATTTTTAGTGAATTATCTGTAATTACTTATTTCATCTTGAGTTCCTTAGTCAAAAAGAATTCAAGTGAATCTTCTGTTAGTAGTTAGCAATCTGTCTTCTCAATTTTGTTGTCTATCCAGGGTGGTTTGCCTTGATTATTGGTCTGTTTTCATGTTTTTATTTTATACTTAGCCTCCTAAAAATGAGTTTAAGTGTTGACACTTTCACAATAGTTCATTCTGAGTATAACTTCCTTCTTTCTATCAGGTATCAGCCGGCACGTTATTTATTTGCTAATAAGTTTTTCAAGTTTCCCTCCTTCCTTATCACAACCGCGTTTATTATTAAAGAGTGTGTTTCTGCTACCAGTAAAAGCAGAATTCTCTCTTTAAGAAAATGTAGTTTATTTTGTGCACTCTGCTAATGTAGTTATGAGCTCAGAATAATGCCTACAGGGGAGAACACCAATCATGGGAATGAGATTTTGACTGCTCAGACTGTGTAACTATATGTGCATATTACTTTGCTATGAGTAGTAGTAGTAGTAGTTACAAAGCATTTAGATGGTAGGAGAGAGTATCCTCTCAGGCACTTAATTTAATATTCTTAAACTGACACATAATAAATAAATAACATTAAAAGAAAGTTAAAAATTTTAAATATGCCCTAAGTAATGTCCCTCTCGTACAAATATTAAATTTTTTCTATTTATATGAAAAAAGATCAACAGTAGACATTTTTCTAGTTCATTTTCTGATCATTTCTAAAACTTAGAGAAAAGTGTGAAATCTTGTTCCTTTAGAGTTATGTAAAATTCATAATTTTTTATTTAAACAGGTATATTTATCATTGGTACTAAAGGTTCATACTAATAAGAATGACTATTTCTAAACTGTATCACAGTTCAGGAGTTCCTGAAAATTATATCCATTATCTAAGTGGATTTTTACCCCCCTTATGCCCACATAAACTTAATTTATAATGCAAATTGCCAAATCCTAACCCTTATTTTTAGTTTTTGAAAGCTGGCATGTTAGCTATTGTGCCTTTTCTGTGCAAGGTTTACTATTAAAGTGGCGTATCCTACAGCAATACCCGGAGTACTTGGTGTGCCACCACAACAGCATAAAATAAAGTGATTGGCTCAGACCAGTACAAAGAGGGGCACTATTGTGGTTTCAGTTTTGAAACAATGTATAATAGCAAACCAGTCTTAATGTGGCCTAGAGAACAGATATATCTAGTACCTATTTGCCTTCGTTGTAAATTAGATCAGCCAATAATTTTTAAAGAAACAAAAGACCAGATTATGAGTTCATTAAATAGCAAATAGTTCAGAACATTCTTTATTAATCCTTTGTGTTTCTTTTGCTGCCTTCATAGTGTAAAAATGTAGTACTGGTGTTTATTTCTTTTCATGAACTTCTCTTTTCTCAGTTCACAATAGAGCATGAATTTGTATTCTCTTGGTGGGAATAGCTCAGGTAATATGGGATGTTATTTTGCATTTAATGACTGCAAGATATAATTCAGAGAACAGTTAGTGGTATTCAAACACACACCACACCATACACCACCTTTCCCTTACTCCCTCCCAACTCCAGCTGGACAGACAAAATTCACCAAAGCCCAGAGCAGAGTTAACCATGTAAGAGTTCATTGTTTTGGCTTTGGGGCATAAACTGATGGAAAAGAGATTGAGTTTAGTAAATTATGCTGTGATCACTTCTTTGTAAAATCACTTACAAATACATGTCCTCAGAATTTATTTGTCCTGAAAATGCTACTGGAAGTAAAGCTATTATAGTAGTGAATTATTGCTACATATATTATAGCATAAAGAAAATAGTTACTTACAGGCTGTTGATGATGGTCATTTCCTTATATGCTAGTTGTAACTTCGTTCAAGTTATTTATTAAAAAATTTGGAATGCAAGTGAAGGAAAATGTTATAATTATATACTGAGTTACAGAACTATAACTGGCTTTGAATCCACTATAATTTGTTTTAAAAGTAAACCACTTATTTTCCTTGTTTTTTGTTACAAATCACTTGTATTATTTAACCTCTCAACTGATGCTAACAAGGTGGTATGAATGCCAGGAGGTAATTAGAGATGAGAAAAAGTTTGTAATTTTTTGTTTTTAACCAAGTCCACAGAGTCCTGAATCTAGTTCTCAGGTTACCCTTATTTAATTCAGTTCACGAAATTAGCCCAAATAGGCCAGACCTAGAAGCTTCGAGAAAACCAATATACAGACATTTAGAATGGAGATACTCTATACCAGAAATGAGATCACAGACCTTTCCCAGAGAGAATCAGCAAAGACAAGAGAGGACATGTATGGGAAGGCCGACCCAGGAGAATTACATTGAAGGTTGCTGCCTGCCATCAGACCTATCAACCAGAGCCCAAAGTACCTCCACCCAGGTTCTTTTATGTGACCCCATCAATTCCTTTCATTTTTTTAGCCAGTTTTTGTTGGATTTTTCTATTATTTGTAAGTAACCAGAAGATTCTGGATTGGTACAATGGCCCAGAACAGATTATGTAGGGACTGTGAGCCAAAGAGGAGCAGGTTAACTCTGGAGTTGGTCATTCTAGACATAAGACCAGAACAGTGGTTCTCCAGAATCCTAATTCTGAGGGGAGGACTCAGGAGGCACATGGAGGGTGGGAAGGATAGGAATTTGCATCCTCCACTCTTCCTATGATTATTTCTTAAGTAAAAAATTTTATCTACATTTTTACCTGGTTTCTGCATAATACATAGCTTGAGGAAAGGATGCTGATTTTTAGATGAGTTTAAAACAGTGTGCTAGGCCTTCTGGGGGCACTTTTGCACTTTTTCTGATAGGGAAGAACATCCGTTCAAAATGACTCTGGGCGTGGGGCAGGGAGCACAATCAGCGCTCCTGTATTCCATGCCCAGCAGATTATCATCTTCTCCAGCAGCCATGAGGGCAGCCACTGCTCCATTTAATAGGTGAGAAAGGTTAGATGACTTTCCCAAGGTCACATTGCTCAGGCTTAGACAGGCTCACGGTTCAGACTCAGGCCCCTCTGACTCCATTCCTGTTTCCCACTGCTCAGCACTAATTCACTAGTTCAGATATATTGTATAGAGTAAATAACTTATTTATCTTACTGCCCTTGCAAAGATGGTCTAATTTAGTGGCCTGTGATTTTTTTTAAATTAATTCTCTAGCATTTTCTGAAAGCTCTAAATTATTACTGATCAAGAGGATTTGGGAAATCAGAAATCAGGTTATCATGACACCTTTAATTGTACACATATTAGAATTTTATTTCTTACATTCTGTTGGGTCTGAGTTTAGAGACCATAGGAAGGGGAGAGATAGAGTTTAGTGCGGCAGCCAGACAGGCTCTGGTTTCGTGGTTATGTCTTCAGAAGATAAAATTTTTAACAGATAGTCTGCATTATGTGGGAATGATTTGTGCTATAGGGATTCCTGGAGTTCAGGAAAATTTTGCTTTATTTTATATGATAGAAAGACTCATTTGATATTAAAAAAAATTTTTTAATGCAATTAAAAACAAATCATCTGTTATGGTCCAGAAGAAGATGATCTACGGCCATACTTGAACATCATGGTCAATATGAGCCTCCTAAAGAATTTAGGCTTTCAGGAGAATCTCAGTGAAGACTCTTCCCTGAAATTATATGATATATATGTTAAGAATGTGGCACTATGACATTCTTATTTACAGAGATTTGAATTTACTAAACAAGTCTTTATTCTTTATTTACTTATTTATGCAAAACTATTTTTTACACAGTAATATTTGATCATTTGATTGTTCTTTGCATTTTTGGTTTCAGGATAACTAGAGAACTGCATCCCGTGGTGTAACAGAAACAGACCCTTTGGCCATGCCAAGGTTACCTTCCTGCCCCGAGCACTCGCCCTGTGGAGGGTCGGCACAGAACCACCGTGCATCAGGACACCCACCCACGAGCTGCTTTCCGCAGCATGGCCGTCATTCCCAACATGGTCATCACCACCACCGTGATACACCCCTCCCACCTCTTCCAGGCTCTCCCTCCCCTAGTGATCTTTTCCCTGTGGAAAGCCCTCGGCAAGCACAGCCACCTTGGGGCACAAACAGTAGTACCAGCTACCAAGACCAGGTATGTGGAATTTCATGAGCTTTTCTTAGGAAAGAAAAGCCAACCCAGTGATCAATTGTGCATAATAAATTAGTTATTTTTCTTACTGCCTTGCAAAGATGGCCTCACTTAGTGCCCTGTGAGTTTTTTTTTTTAAATTAAGTCTCTAGGATTTTCTGAAAGTTCTACATTATTACTGATTAAGGGGCCAGGGATTTGGAAAATCAAAAAATTTACCTATTTTTAATATTGGAACTTTAATAATCCTTTTTTGTGTTTTTAGTTTAATACAGGTGAATTGATCCTTGAGATTTTATTTCAATATATTTCGCTCTTAGCCTGGCCTTCGCTGTATCCCACAGATTTTGCAGTGTTGAATTATTGTTGTCATTTGTCTCCATATATTGTCTGGTCTCTGTTTTTATTTGGTCATTGATCCATTGATTATTTAGGAGCATGTGTTGTGGGCTTTTTCTTTTTTTTTTTTTGAGTAATTTATTTCTAGTTTCATACCATTGTAATCTGAGAAACAGGTTGATACAGTTTCAATCTTTTTGAATTTACTGAGGTTCCTTCTGTGGCCTAGTATCTGATCTATTCTTGAAAATGTTCCATGTGCACTTGAGAAGAATGTGTATCCTGTTGCTTTTGGATGGAGTGTTCTGTAGATGTCCATTAGGTCCACCTGTTCTAATACATTGTTCAGTGCCTCTGTCTCTTTATTTATTCTCTGTTTGGTTGATCTGTCCTTTGGAGTAAGTGGTGTGTTGAAGTCTCCCAAAACGAATGCATTGCAATCTATTTCCCCCTTTAATTCTGTCAATATTTGTTTTACGTATGTAGGTGATCCTGTGTTGGGTGCATAGATATTTATAATAGTTATATCCTCTTGTTGGTCTGACCCCTTTATCATTATGTAATGTCCTTCTTTATCTCTTGTTACTTTCTTTGTTTTGAAGTCTATTTTGTTGGATACAAGTACTGCCACTCCTGCTTTTTTTCTCCCTATTAGGTATATGAAATATCTTTTTCCATTCCTTTACTTTCTGAGAAACATGACATAACAGTATTAAATGTGCCAAGGTGTTTTTTGGTAAAATACACATAATTTAAATTACACTATTTTAACCATGTTTAAGTGTAGAGTTTAGCGTTATGTCCATTCACGTTGTGCAGCCATCACCCCCACCTATGCTGGGAGCTGTCATCTTCCCCAGGGAAACCCTGCAACCACTCAGTACTGACTGGCATTCTCCCCCGCTCCCTAGAGACTGGCATCCACCATTCCATGTTCCTTGTGAATTTGATGACTCTAGGCATGTCATATAAGTGGAATCATACAGTTGTTTTCCTTTTGTGAGTGACTTATTTTACTTGCTTAATTTCATCAAGTTTTATTCATGTTGCATGTATCACAATTTCCTTTCTTTTTTAAGGTTTTATTTTTTAAGAGTAGTTTTAGGTTTGCAATAAAATTTAGAGGTAGGCATGAGAGATTTCTCATATATCTCCTCCCCCCACCCATGCATACACTTCCCCATTATCAGCATCAATCACTGGTGGGACATTCTTACCAAGGATGAACCTAAATTGACCCATCATAACCACTCAGAGATCCATAGTTTACCTTATGTTTCACTCTTGGTATCATACATTGTATGGGTTTGGACAAATATGTAATGGCATGTATATCATCATTATAATAATCAAACTGTTTTCAGAGTGCTCTCTAAAAACCCTCTGTGCAATCCCTGTTTATTGCCCCCTCCACTCTGCAGCCGCTGGTCTATTTTTGTTGCCATAGTTTTGCCTCTCCAGAATTTCGCAGAGCTGGAAGCATACGGTATGTAGCCTTTGAGACGGGCTCGTTTACTTAGCAAGTGCACTTACGGTTCTCCCACATCTCTTCATGGATCGGTGGCTCTTGTCTTTTGGGCGTGGATTAATATTCCATTGACTGGGTGCAGCACAGACATCCTGAGGCACATCTTGGTGTTCCCAAGTTTTGCTAATTATGAGTAAATCTGCCGTAAACATCAGTATGCATTTTTTTGTGTGGATTCGTTCCTTTTTAAGGCTGAATAATACTCTATTGTGTGTACGCCACATTTTGTTTATCCACTCATCCACCAATGGACACTTGGGTTGCTTCCCCCTTTTGGCTCTTGTGCATAATGCTGCTGTGTGGATGTACACATATATCTGTGTGCAGGGATCTGTTTGAGTCCCTGCTTCTTGTAGGTATATAACCAGAAAAGGAATTGCTGTATCGTATGGTAATTGTATGCTAATTTTCTGAGGAATTGCCATAGCCTTACATTACTTACCCACCAGCAGTGCGTAAGGGTTTCAGTTTCTTCACATCCTTACCAACATTTGTTATTTTGTTTCTTTGATAGTGGCCATCCTTATGATTAGGAAGTGACATTTCATTGTATTTTTTACTTACATTTCCCTAATGAAGTCACTGAGCATCTTTTTATGTGGTTATTGGCCATTTATGTATTCTCTTTGGGGAAAAGACTATTCAAGCCTTTGTTTTTAATTGTGTTTAATGCAGTTTTTCATGATCTGGGATGTTTATCCTGGAAGTCCATTAACTATTCCATTTCCTCTGTGCTATGATAACATATCTATGCTTGTTTCTTTTAGAATTTTTAGTGAATTATCTGTAATTATTTATTTCATCTTGATTTCCTTAGTCAAAAAGAATTCAAATGAATCTTCTGTTAGTAGTTAGCAATCTGTCTTCTCAATTTTATTGTCTATCCAGGGTGATTTGCCTTGATTATTGGTCTGTTTTCATGTTTTTATTTTATACTTAGCCTCCTAAAAAAAACTGAGTTTAAGTGTTGACACTTTCACAATAGTTTATTCTGGGTATAACTTCCTTCTTTCTATCAGGTATCAGCCGGCAAGTTAATTATTATTCGCCAATAAGTTTTTCAAGTTTCCCTCCCTCCTTTTCACAACCGAGTATATTATTAAATAGTGTGTTTCTGCTACCAGTAAAAGCAGAATTCTCTCTTTAAGAAAATGTAGTTTATTTTGTGCACTGTGCTAATGTAGTTATGAGCTCAGAATAATGCCTACAGGGGAGAACACCAATCTTGGAAATGAGATTTTGACTACGCAGACTGTAACTAAGCATATGTGCATATTACTTAGCTGTGAGTAGTAGTAGTAGTTACAAAGCATTTAGATGGTAGGAGAGAGTATCCTCTCAGGCGCTTAATTTAATATTCTTAAACTGACACATAATAAATAAATAACATTAAAAGAAAGTTAAAAATTTGAAATATGCCCTAAGTAATGTTCCTCTCATACAAAAATTAATTTTTTTCCATTTATATGAAAAACGATCAACAGTAGACATTTTTCTAGTTCATTTTCTGATCATTTCTAAAACTTAGAGAAAAGTATGAAATCTTGTTTGTTAGAGTTATGTGAAATTTGTAATTTTTTATTTAAACATAGGTATATTTATCATTGTTACTAAAGGTTCATACTAATAAGAATTACTTTCTAAACTGTATCACAGTTCATGAGTTCCTCAAAATTATATCCATTATCTAAGTGAATTTTTTAACCCCCTTATGCCCACATAAACTTAATTTATAATGTTAAATGCCAAATCCTAACCCTTATTTTTAGTTTTTGAAAGCTGGCATGTTAGCTATTGTGCCTTTTCTGTGCAAGGTTTACTATTAAACTGGCGTATCCTACAGCAATACCAGGAGTACTTGGTGTGCCATCACAACAGCATAAAATAAAGTGATTGGCTCAGACCAGTACCGAGAGGGGTGCTATTGTGGTTTCAGTTTTGAAACAATGTGTAATAGCAAACCAGTCTTAATGTGGCCAAGAGAACAGATATATCTAGTACCTATTTGCCTTCGTTGTAAATTAGATCGCCAATAATTTTTAAAGAAACAAAAGACTAGATTATGAGTTCATTAAATAGCAAGTAGTTCAGAACATTCTTTATTAATCCTTTTTGTTCCTTTTGCTGCTTTCTTAGTTTAAAAATGTAGTACTGGTATTTATTTCTTTTCATGAACTTCTCTTTTCTCAGTTCACAATAGAGCATGAATTTGTAATCTCTTGTTGGGAATATCTCACGTTATATGGGATGTTATTTTGCATTTAATGACTGCAAGATATAATTCAGAGAACAGTTAATGGTATTCAAACACACACCACACCATACACCACCTTTCCCTTACTCCCTCCCAACTCCAGCTGGACAGACAAAATTTACCAAAGCCCAGAGCAGAGTTAACCATGTAAGAGTTCATTGTTTTGGCTTTGGGGCATAAACTGATGAAAAAGAGATTGAGTTTAGTAAGTTATGCTGTGATCGCTTCTTTGTAAAATCACTTACAAATACATGTCCTCAGATTTAATTTGTCTTGAAAATGCTACTGGAAATAAACCTATTGTAGTAGTGAATTATTGCTACATATATTATAGCATAAAGAAAATAGTTACTTACAGGCTGTTGATGATGGTCATTTCCTTACATGCTAGTTGTAACTTTGTTCAAGTTATTTATTAAAAAATTTGGAATGCAAGTGAAAGAAAATGGTATAATTATATACTGAATTACAGAACTATAATTGACTTTGAATCCACTATAATTTGTTTTAAAAGTAAACTGCTTATTTTCCTTGTTTTTTGTTACAAATCACTTGCAATATTTAACCTCTCAACTGATGCTAACAAGGTGGTATGAATGCCAGGAGGTAATTAGAGATGAGAAAACATTTGTAATTTTTTTTTTATCCAAGACCACAGACTCCTGAATCTAGTTCTCAGGTTACCTTTCGTTGAGTTCACGAAATTAGCCCAAATAGGCCAGACCTAGAAGCTTCGAGAAAACCAATATACAGAGATTTAGAATGGAGATACTCTATAGCAGGATTGAGATCACTGACCTTTCCCAGAGAGAATCAGCAAAGACAAGAGAGGACATGTATGGGAAGGCAGACCCAGGAGAATTACAGGGAAGTTTGCTGCCTGCCATCAGACCTATCAACCAGAGCCCAAAGTACCTCCACCCAGGTTCTTTTATGTGACCCCATCAATTCCCTCCATTTTTTTAGCCAGGTTTCGTTGGATTTTCTATTATTTGTAAGTAACCAGAAGATTCTGGATTGGTACCATGGCCCAGAAGAGATTATGTAGGTATTATGAGCCAAATAGGAGCAGGTTAACTCTGGTATTGGTTATTCTAGAAATAAGACTAGAACAGTGGTTCTCCAGAATCCTAAGGGTTCTGAGGGGAGGACTCAGGAGGCACATGGAGGGTGGAAAGGATAGGAACTTGGGTGCTCCACTCTTCCTATGATTATTTTATTTATTATTTATTTTTTATAATTTATTTTGGTATCATTAATCTACAATTACATGTGCAATATTATGGTTATTAAACTACCCCCTTCATCAGGTCCCCCCCACCAACCCCATTACAGTCACTGTCCATCAGTAGTGAGATGCTATAGAATCACTACTTGTCTTCTCTGAGTTGTACAGCCCTCCCTGTGCCCCCCCAACATTACATCTGCTAATTGTATTGCTCCTTTTTCCCCCTTATCCCTCCCTTCCCACCCATCTTCCCCAGTCCCTTTCCCTTTGGTAACTGTTAGTCCGTTCTTGGGTTCTGTGAGTCTGCTGTTGTTTTGTTTCTTCAGTTTTTTTCTTTGTTCTTATACTCCACATATGAGTGAAATCATTTGATACTTGTCTTTTTCGGCTTGGCTTATTTCACTGAGCATAATACCCTCTAACTCCATCCATGTTGTTGCAAATGGTAGGATTTGTTTTCTTCTTATGGCTGAATAATATTCCATTGTGTATATGTACCACATCTTCTTTATCCATTCATCTACTGATGGACACTTAGATTGCTTCCATTTCTTGGCTATTGTAAATAATGCTGCGGTAAACATAGGGGTGCATCTGTCTTTTTGAAACTGGGCTGCTGCATTCTTAGGGTAAATTCCTTGGAGTGGGATTCCTGGGTCAAATGGTATTTCCATTTTGAGTTTTTTGAGGAAACTCCATACTGCTTTCCACAATGGTTGAACTAATTTGCATTCCCACCAGCAGTGTAGGAGGGTTCCCTTTTCTCCACATCCTCGCCAACATTTATTGTTGTTTGTGTTTGGATGTTGGCCATCCTCACTGGTGTGAGGTGATATCTCACTGTGGTTTTAATTTGCATTTCTCTGATGATAGCGATGTTTAGCATCTTTTCATGTGCCTTTTGAATTTCTTCTGAATTTCTTCTTTGGAGAAGTGTCTATTCGTGTCCTCTGCCCAAATTTTAATTGGATTATTTGCTTTCTGTTTGTTAAGGTGCATGAGTTCTTTATATATTTTGGATGTCAACCCCTTATTGGATACATCATTTATGAATATATTCTCCCATACTGTAGGATCTGTTTTTGTTCTACTGATGGTGTCCTTTGGTGTACAGAAGCTTTTCAGCTTGATATAGTCCCACTTGTTCATTTTTGCTTCTGTTTCCCTTGCCCAGGGAGATATGTTCATGAAGAAGTCGGTCATGTTTATGTCCAAGAGATTTTTGCCTATGTTTTTTTCTAAGAGTTTTATGGTTTCATGACTTACATTCAGGTCTTTGATCCACCTTGAGTTTACCTTTGTGTATGGGGCTAGACAGTAGTCCAGTTTCATTCTCTTACATGTAGCTGTCCAGTTTTTCCAACACCAGGTGCTGAAGAGGCTGTCATCTCCCATTGTATATCCAAGGCTCCTTTATCAAATATTAATTGACTGTATATGTTTGGGTTAATGTTTGGATTTTCTATTCGGTTCCACTGGTCTGTGGGTCTGTTTTTGTGCCAATACCAAATTGTCTTGATTACTGTGGCTTTGTAGTAGAGCTTGAAGTCAGGGAGTGTAATTCCCCCTGTTTTATTCCTCCTTCTCAGGATTGCTTTGGCTATTCGGGGTCTTTTGTGGTTCCATATGAATTTTAGAATTATTTGTTCCAGTTCATTGAAGAAAGCTGTTGGTAGTTTGATAGGGATTGCATTGAATCTGTAGATTGCTTTAGGTAGTATAGCCATTTTGACAATATTTATTCTTCCTAGCCAAGAGCATGGGATGCATTTCCATTTGTTAGTGTCCTCTTTAATTTCTCTTAGGAGTGTCTTGTAGTTTTCAGAGTACAGGTCTTTCACTTCCTTCGCTAGGTTTATTCCTAGGTATTTTATTCTTTTTGATGCAATTGTAAATGGAATTGTTTTTCTGATTTCTCTTTCTGTTAGTTCATCATTAGTGTATAGGAAAGCAGCAGATTTCTGTGTGTTAATTTTGTATCCTGCAACTTTGCTGAATTCATATATTAGTTGTAGTAGTTTTGGAATGGAATCTTAGGATTTTTTATGTACAGTATCATGTCATCTGCAAATAGTGACAATTTGACTTCTTCTTTACCAATCTGGATGCCTTGTATGTCTTTGTTTTGTCTGATTGCTGTGGCTAGGACCTCCAGTACTATGTTGAATAACAGTGGAGAGAGTGGGCATCCCTGTCATGTTCCCCATCTTAGGTGAAAAGCTTTCAGCTTCTCGCTGTTAAGTATGATGTTGGCTGTGGGTTTGTCATATATGGCCTTTATGATGTTGAGGTACTTGCCGTCTATACGCATTTTGTTGAGAGTTTTTAATCAGGAATGGATGCTGAATTTTGTCAAATGCTTTTTCAGCATCTATGGAAATGATCATGTGGTTTTTGTTTTTCTCTTTGTTGACGTGGTGGATGATGTTGATGGATTTTCGAATGTTGTACCATCCTTGCATCCCTGGGATGAATCCCACTTGATCGTGGTGTATGATCCTCTTGATGCATTTTTGAATTTGGTTTGCTAATATTTTTTTGAGTATTTTTGCATCTCCGTTCATCAGGGATATTGGTCTGTAGTTTTCTTTTTTGGTGAGGTCTTTGCCCGGTTTTGGTATTAGAGTGATGCTGGCTTCATAGAATGAGTTTGGAAGTATTCCCTCCTCTTCTATTTTTTGAAAAACTTTAAGCAGAAATGGTGTTATTTCCTCTCTATATGTCTGGTATAATTCAGAGGTGAATCCTTCTAGTCTGGGGGTTTTGTTTTTAGGTAGTTTTTTGATTACCGATTCAGTTTCGGTGCTGGTGATTGGTCTGTTTAGTTTTTCTGTTTCTTGCTTGGTCATTCTTGGAAGGTTGTATTTTTCTAAGAAGTTGTCCATTTCTTCTACGTTTTCCAGCTTGTTAGCATATGGATTCTCAGATTATTCTCTTATAATTCTTTGTATTCCTGTGGGGTCCGTCGTTATTTTTCCTTTCTCATTTCTGATTCTGTTTATGTGTGTAGATTCTCTTTTTCTCTTAATGAGTCTGGCTAGGGGTTTATCTATTTTGTTTATTTTTTCAAAGAACCAGCTCTTGGTTTCATTGATTTTTTCTATTGTTTTATTCTTCTCAATTTTATTTATTTCTTCTCTGATTTTATTATGTCCCTCCTTCTGGTGACTTTGGGCCTCATTTGTTCTTCTTTTCCAATTTCAGTAATTCTGTCTTTAAACTATTCATTTCGGAATGTTCTTCCTTCTTTAAATAGGCCTGGATTGCAATATATTTTCCTATTAGAACTGCCTTTGCTGTGTCCCACAGACGTTGTGGCTTTGTGTTGTTGTTGACATTAGTCTCCATATATTCTTTGATTTCTGTTTTGATTTGGTCATTAACCCATTGATTAATTAGGAGAATGTTGTTAAGTCTCCATGTATTTGTGAGCCTTTTTGATTTTTTTCTAAAATTTATTTCTAGTTTTATACCTTTGTGATCTGAGAAGTTGGTTGATAGGATTTCAATATTTTTGACTTTAGTGAGGTTCTTTTTGGGGCCTAGCATGTGGCGTATTTTGGAAATTGTTCCATGTGCACTTGAGAGGTGTGCTTTTGGGTGTAGAGTTCTGTAGATGTCTGTTAGGTCCATCTGTTCTAGTGTGTTGTTCAGTGCCTCTGTGTCTTTACTTATTTTCTGTCTGGTTGATCTGTCCTTTGGAGTGAGTGGTGTGTTGAAGTCTCCTAAAATGAATGCATTGCTTTGTATTTCCTCCTTTAATTCTGTTAATATTTGTTCACATATGTCAGGGCTCCTGTGTTGGGTGCATATATATTTATAATGGTTATATTCTCTTTTTGGACTGACCCCTTATCATTATGTAATGTCCTTCTTTATCTCTTGCTACTTTCTTTGTTTTGAAATCTATTTTGTCTGATACAAGTACTGCAACACCTGCTTTTTTCTCTTTGTTGTTTGCATGAAATATCTTTTTCCATCCCTTCATGTTTCGTCTGTGTATATCTTTGGGTTTGAGGTGAGTATCTTGTAAGCAGCATATAGATGGGTCTTGCTTTTTTATCCATTCTGTTACTCTGCGTCTTTTGATTGGTGCATTCAGTCCATTTACATTTAGGGTGATTATCGATAGATATGTACTTATTGCCATTGCTGGCTTTAGATTCGTGGTTACCAAAGGTTCAAGGGTTGCTTCTTTACTATCTAACAATCTAACTTAATTTTCTTGTTAAGTTATTGTAAACACAGTCTAATGTTTATTTCTCTCCCTTTTTATTCTTCCTCCTCCATTCTTTATATACTAGGTGTTTTATTATTTGCCTTTAGTTTGTATTTGGATCATCTGCTTTCTTTGCTATGATTTTATTTTCCCTGGTGACGTCTTTTTAGCCTTAGGAGTGCTTCCCTCTAGAGCAGTCCGTTTAAGATATCCTGTAGTGGTGGTTTATGAGAGGCAAACTCTCTCAACCTTTGCTTGTCTGGAAATTGTTTAATCCCTCCATCATATTTAAATGATAATCGTGCTGGATACAATATTCTTGGTTCGAGGCCCTTCTGTTTCATTGCGTTAAATATATCATGCCATTCTCTTCTGGCCTGTAAGGTTTCTGTTGAGAAGTCTGATGATAGTCTGATGGGTTTTCCTTTGGAGGTGATCTTTTTTCTCTCTCTAGCTGCCTTTAATACTCTGTCTTTACCTTTGATCTTTGCCATTTTAATTATTATGTGTCTTGGTCTTGTCTTCCTTGGGTCCCTTGTGTTGGCAGATCTGTGGGCTTCCTTGGACTGTGAGATGATTTCCTTCCCCAACATGGGGAAGTTTTCAGCAATTATTTCTTCAAAGACATTTTCTATCCCGTTTTCTCTCTCTTCTTACTCTGGTACTCCTATAATGCGAATATTGTTCCGTTTGGATTGGTCACACAGTTCTCTTAATATTCTTTCATTCTTAGAGATCCTTTTATCTCTCTCTGCCTCCGCTTCTCTTTATTCCTGTTCTCTGATTTCTATTCCATTAACAGTCTCTTGCATCTCATCCAGTCTGCTGCTAAGCCCGTCGATCGCTTGTCTGATTTCTGCATTGTCTTTCCTCAGTTCCCTCACTTCCTCCCTCAGCTCTTGCACATTTCTCTGTAGATCCATCAGTATGGTTATGACTTTTATTCTGAATTATTTTTCAGGAAGATTGTGCATTTCCATCCCTTCAGGCTCCCTCTCTAGGGTTGTCTGGTTGATCTTAGTCTGGACTATATTCCTCTGTCTTTTCATGGCTATAGAAGTGGTCGCTGGTAGTTGCCACGTATGTCAGCTGGGTCTTTAAGACCCCCTCGCGGGGTGCCGTGTTGTCTCAGGTGTAGCTGCAGGCTCTGTGCTCTCCTGTATCTTCTGGTCTCTTTTTTAGGAATAGCTGTACTTGTTGTATTTTCATAAATACATACGGTTTTGGGAGGAGATTTCCGCCACCCTGCTCATGTCGCCATCTTCCCGGAAGTCAAATTAACCTTCTTATGCAACATTTCAACTTCTAGGAATCTCACTTATTGCAAATACATGAGTCTAGCTTTGTTTTAAGTCTTCATGCAGAGTCCCTCATTTGATTTTTCTCAAGAATCCTTGCTGCTGTACTGGACCTGTGGCTTGACATGGTCCCTATGATTATTTTTTAAGTCAAAAATTTTATCTACATTTTTACCTGGTTTCTGCATAATACATAGCTTGAGGAAAGGATGCTGATTTTTAGATGAGTTTAAAACAGTGTGCTAGGCCTTCTGGGGCCCTTTTGCATTTCTTCTGATAGGGAAGAACATCCGTTCAAAATGACTCTGGGCATGGGGCAGAGAGCATAATCAGAACTCCTGTATTCCATACCCAGCAGATTATCATCTTCTCTAGCAGCCATGAGGGCAGCTACTGCTCCATTTAATAGGTGAGAAAGGTTAAATGACTTTCCCAAGGTCACATTGCTCAGGCTTAGACAGGCTCACGATTCAGACTCAGGCCGCTCTGACTCCATGCTTGTTTCCCACTGCTCAGCACTAATTCACTAGTTCAGTTATATTGTATATAATAAATAAGTTATTTATCTTACTGCCCTTGCAAAGATGGTCTAATTTAGTGGCCTGTGATTTTTTTAAATTAATTCTCTAGGATTTTCTGAAAGCTCTACATTATTACTGATCGAGGGGATTTGGGAAATCAAAAATCCGGTTATTATGGCACCTTTAATTCTACACATATTAGAATTTTATTTCTTACATTCTGTTGGGTCTGAGTTTAGAGACCAGAGGAAGGGGAGAGACAGAGTTTAGTGCGGCAGCCAGACAGGCTCTGGTTTGGTGGTTATGTCTTCAGAAGATAAGATTTTTAACAGATAGTCAGTCTGCATTATGTGGGAATGATTTGTGCTATAGGGGTTCCTGGAGTTCAGGAGAATTTTGCTTTATTGTATATGATAGAAAGACTCATTTGATATTAAAAAAAATTTTTAATGCAATTAAAAACAAATCATCTGTTATGGCCCAGAAGAAGATGATCTACTGCCATATTTGAACATCACGGTCAATATGAGCCTCCTAAAGAAGTTAGGCTTTCAGGAAAATCTCAATGAAGACTCTTCCCTGAAATTATATGATATATATGTTAAGAATGTGGCACTATAACATTCTTATTTTCAGAGACTTGAATTTACTAAACATGTCTTAATTCTTTATTTACTTATTTATGCAAACCTATTTTTTACATAGTAATATTTGATCATTTGATTGTTCTTTGAATTTTTGGTTTCAGGATGACTCGAGAACTGCATCTAATGGTGTAACAGAAACAGGCCCTTTGGCTATGCCAAGGTTACCTTCTTGCTGCCCCGAGCACTCACCCTGTGGAGGGTCGGCACAGAACCACCAGGCATCAGGACACCCACCCACGAGCTTCTTTCCGAAGCATGGCCGCCATTCCCAACATGGTCATCCCCACCACCGTGATACTCCCCTCCCACCTCTTCCAGGCTCTCCCTCCCCTAGTGATTTTTTCCCTGTTGAAAGCCCTCCGCAAGCACAGCCACCTTGGGGAGCAAACAGTGGTACCAGCTACCAAGACCAGGTATGTGGAATTTCATGAGCTTTTCTTAATTTCTTAAAATCGTGGTTCCTTTAGGAGGAAAGAAAAACCAACCCAGTGATCAATTGTGCATAATAAATAAGTTATTTTTGTTACTGCTCTTGCAAAGATGGCCTCATTTAGTGCCCTGTGATTTTTTTTTTAAATTAAGTCTCTAGGATTTTCTGAAAGTTCTAAATTATTACTGATTGAGGGGCCAGGGATTTGGAAAATCAAAAAATTTACCTATTTTTAATATTGGAACTTTAATAATGCTTTTTTGTGTTTTTAGTTTAATACAGGTGAATTGATCCCTGAGATTTTATTTCAATATTTTTCCCTCTTAGCATGACCTTCGCTGTATCCCACAGATTTTTGCGGTGTAGAATTATTGTTGTCATCTGTCTCCATATGTTGTTTGGTCTCTGTTTTTATTTGGTCATTGATCCATTGATTATTTAGGAGCATGTTATTAAGCCTCCATGTGTTGTGGGCTTTTTCATTTTCTTTTGAGTAATTTATTTATAGTTTCATACCTTTGTGATCTGAGAAATGGGTGGGTACAATTTCAATCTTTTTGAATTTACTGAGGTTCTTTTTGTGGCCTAGTATCTGATCTATTCTTTAAAATGTTCCATGTGCACTTGAGAAGAATGTGTATCCTGTTGCTTTTGGATGGAGTGTTCTGTAGATGTCCATTAGGTCCATCTGTTCTAATATGTTGTTCAGTGCCTCCGTCTCTTTGTTTGTTCTCTGTTTGGTTGATCTGTCCTTTGGAGTAAGTGGTGTGTTGAAGTCCCCCAAAACGAATGCCTTGCTTCTATTTCCCCCTTTAATTCTGCCAATATTTGTTTCACATATGTAGGTGATCCTGTGTTGGGTGCATAGATATTTAGAATAGTTATATCCTCTTGTTGGACTGACCCCTTTATCATTATGTAATGTCCTTTTTTATCTCTTGTTACTTTCTTTGTTTTGAAGTCTATTTTGTTGGATACAAGTACTGCAACTCCTGCTTTTTTTCTCCCTATTAGGTATATGAAATATCTTTTTCCGTCCCTTTACTTTCAGTCTGTGTATGTCTTTGGGTTTGAAGTGAGTCTCCTGTAGGCAGGATATAGATGGGTCTTGTTTTTTTATCAATTCAGTGACTGCGTCTTTTGATTGGTGAATTCAGACCATTTACATTTAGGGTGATTATCGATAGGTATGTATTTATTGTCATTGCAGGCTTTAGATTCGTGGTTACCAAAGGTCCAAGGGTAATTCCCTTACTATCTAGCAGTCTAATTTAAGTCACTTCATATGTTATTACTAACACAAACTAAAGATTGTTTTATTATTTTCTCCTTTTTCTTCCTCCTCCATTCTTTGTATGTTATGAATCATTCTGAACTCTTTGTCTTCCCTTGGGTGACATCTTTTTAGCCTTAGGAATACTTCAATCTATAGGAGTCCCTCTAAAATGCACTGTAGAGGTGGTTTGTGAGAGATAAATTCTCTCAGCTTTTGCTTATCTGAAAATTGTTTCATCCCTCCTTCAAATTTAAATGATAACCTTGCCGGATAGAGTATTCTTGGTTCAAGGCTCTTATGCTTCATTGCACTAAATATATCATGCCACTCCTTTCTGGCCTGTTTCTGTTGAGAGGTCTGATGATAGCCTGATGGGTTTTCCTTTATATGTGATCTTTTTCTCTCTTTAGTTGCTTTTAAGTCTGTCTTTGTGCTTTATCTTTGCCATTTTAATTATTATATGTCTTAATGTTATCTTCCTTGGGTCCCTTGTGTTGGGTGATCTGTGCCCCTCCATGGCTTGATATACTATCTCCTTCCCCAGATTGGGCAAGTTTTCACCAACTACCTCCTCAATGACACTTTCTATCCCTTTTTCTCTCTCTTCTTCTTCTGGTAACCCTATTGATCGAATTTTGTTTCATTTGGATTGAACTGTGTGTTCTCTCAATATTCTTTCATTCTTAGAGATTCTTTTTTCTCTGTGTGCCTCAGCTTCTTTGTATTCCTCTTCTCTAATTTCTATTCCATTTACTGTCTCTTCTACTACACCTAATCTGCTTTTAAATTCCTCAATTGTATGTTTCATTTCAGATATGGAATTTCTTGATGATTGAATCTCCATCTTAAATTCATTCCTGAGTTCTTAAATATTTTTCTGTACCTCCATAAGCATGTTTATGATTTTTATTTTGAACTCTCAGGAAGATTGGTGAGTTCAGTTTCATTTGGCCCTTTTTCTGGGGTTTGTGAGATTTTGGTCTGAACCATATTCTTTTGACATTTCATATTTCTATATGGTACCCTCTGTTGCCCAGAAGCTCCAGTCTCTGGAGCTGCTCAGCCCCTAGAGTGAGGTTGGCGGTCGTAGGGGAGCGGAGCTGGTTCCTGGGTTGCGGAAAGAGCTGTTTCCTGAATCCTGCCTGAAGTGCCTGTCTCCTGTATGAGAGCCAGTGGGCCAAGCCCACAGGTGTAAGCCTCTGTCTCTGTGTCTCTAGCTGTTGTAGGCGGCGCCCCCCTCTGACTGGCCTGATGCCAGTGCAGTGACTGCCGGTTTGCCAGCAGGTGCCTTCAGGCCAGTAGGAAGGCTCAGCAGGCTGCGTGTCACTGTGGGCGCCCTAGGAGCTGAGTACACAGCCAGGGGGATGGAGCCCCTGAAGCTCCTCAAAGTTCCCAATCTGCTGGGCAGAGTGCACCCAGACAACCTTGTCGCCCTATCATTTCTCCTGCGCAGCAAGCTCCGTGTAAACCCTGCCCCTTCAGCAGCCCTCTAGCTTCTAGGAAGACTGTCAGATAGCCCGCCTTCCCTTACTCTCAGAGCAGCCAGGTGTGGATCTCATCCCCCACAAATGGCCAGAATCTGTTTCTCAAGCACTCCACCCATCCCCGCTCCCCATCCTCCAGAGCACCACACAGCGTAGGTTTCTGCTTCGAAAGCAGACCTCCAGGGCTAGGTGTTCAGTAGTTCTAGGCTACCACCCCCTCCCCGTTCCGTTTGTTTTCCTCTCATCAGTGAGCGTGGGTGGCGGAAGGGTTCAGGTCCCGCTGGATCAAGGCTTTGGTACGTTACCCTGTTTCGTGAGGTCTGCTCCATTTGTGAGGTCTGAATGCAGTCTGGTGCAGCCTTCTTTCCTGTTGCTATTTTAGGGTTAGTTGTATTAACTATATTTTCTCACTATCTGTGGTTTTGGGAGGAGTTTTCTGTCTCACCTCTCATGCCATCTTGAATCTTCCTGAGATTTTATTTCAAATAAAGTATTGAATCTTCAGTGTTAACCTGATTAATGAGAAATTGGGAAATTCCCATTTCCCCCACACACACCCCTTGTTCTGGAGCCTCCCTATACTACACTCACCTAGAAATAAGTAGTCTTCTCAGATGCAAACCTGTGACATGGTTTCTTAGGAGCAAATAATGTTTTTGGTTTATAGGGAATTGAAATGCCAGCGAAAAGTTTTAATTAATTAGTGGATAAGTGAGTGCTTGAAAGGTCAGATAATATTGAATTACTATGGGGTAAATGAAGTCATATATTTTATGCTATTTTAACTTTGCTGTGTTATGTCTGTCTGTGTATAATTATGATAAAATCTGGATGGTGTATACTTTAAAAAACGAAACGTAATTTCAAAGTAAAGTTGTAATTGACATACATGCTAGAAGAAAGTCAATAAGAAAATTCAGAGCAGCTCCTTTTCTCTTACTTCATGACTTTGCCTAATATAGTTTCTTTATCTCTTAAATTCTGATGGTTCTCTCTTCTGGATCTAACAAATTAAAAATAATTAAGAACGAAGGGTGTTCCCTTTTTTAAAAAGTAGCTGCTTTATAAGACATTTAGGAGAGTTTTGTAGGAAATATGATTTAAAGGGATTTTTCGTTGATGTTTTGATTCTGGTAACAGTTCTACATAATAGCATCCACTGATCCTCTAGATCTGGTCTACCTCTTGGGAATGAGGAAGCACCAAGAAAATTTTTTCAGTGGACTGAATTAAAGGCCTTACTTAAAGCAAAACTTTTTTACTGGAAATTTGGGCTGAAAGGAGGGTTTATAAGTAAAGTAGGAAAATGGTGAGGAATTGGACCTACCAACCCTCCCACATTCATTTAAGAGCTGCTGAAAGGTGATCCTTTTGTTCACAGAATATCATTGTTGAAATAATAAAATACACAGCTGGTTTGAGAGATCATTTGTGTATGCAGCATTTTCTATCTGAGTGAGTTTATTACAGGTAGAATCTCTGACGGTTCTGCTCACTGTTAAATGAATGTAACCTATTCTCCTGTCTTTAAGTAGAGGTACATATTTGGATTGCACACAAAACTTGAGGAAAGTCATCAGTATTGATAATGGGTAAAAAGGCAAACACAGAGTGAGGTTTTGAAGATAGGAGCAGTTTGAGACACATACGTTGGGCAGCCCATGAAATAAAAGGGGCCACATGCTCATGAGATAATTTCAGACAGTCTCCAGTGGAGACCTCTGTGAGCGCAGGCAGGAGGAAGCTGAGGAGTGGGAAAAGCAAACTGATCTGAGGATCTGTGACCTTATAGGTATCTTAAGGTTAAAAGCCAGGTTGTAGATAGGCAGAGAAAGATTGGGGAGGATTAGGCTTCATAACAGAGAAATCACACCAGCCACTTGACTCTCAGTAGCCCTTACTTCTCCTTTGCAAGTAGTTTTCTCTTTTGAGAGAATAGTTCAGTTGGGGTTAAGCATTGCTTATAATCTATGTAAAGTAGTATTTGTCATATCTGTACCTACTTTCTTATCCTCTCTTTTCCTTCTAGAATGCAATTGAATGAATTGTAGGAATTGAAAAGAAGAGGGTTCTCTTTGTGGTTTTTCCCCTTTTAGTTTTATTATTT
The DNA here is from genome assembly GCA_032199065.1 of Smutsia gigantea. NCBI lineage: Eukaryota > Metazoa > Chordata > Mammalia > Pholidota > Manidae > Smutsia > Smutsia gigantea. Next base: position 194,463 of record JAVSCE010004298.1, read on the forward strand.
ACTTTTTATTTAATCTCTCTTTACTTCTGGGACCGTCACCCGACTTTATTCACCCTCTGGGAGTGCTCTTAATCACTGGAAAAAAATGATAGGAAATTTGCTCACCTTCACAATCTGTTGCTAACTCCAATTCATTTGCCAAATTTTAGCCTAAACAGGAAAATAGGGAAAGAATTATGAACCATAAACATGAATCCTAATCTCACAATCTTATTTTTAAACCATATTACCTGAATTAAGGGCATACATTGTATTTGCCAACTCAAAAGAAAAAGGCCCAATGTTTACTTAATTGATTGTAGACAATTCTTCCATACTATAGAAGAAAAAAGGAGCGCTTTCTTTTTGCTTCCCTACAGCTTCTCCTGTACCGTCATCCCCCTTCCCTTTTGCATCCAGAGTTCCTCTTGTTTCTATATCCCGATTGAGTGTGGAGCCCGTTAGAAATACTAAGACCACTGTGGTTCCTCTGAGGACTGCTGGGTGACCTGGGCCTCTGAGAAGTGCATCAGTCTAGCTGTCTTTATCTCCAGCCCCTCAGCCTCCAGTATTGAACAATTCCTAAATATAGTTTCATATAGAACATGAAATCTTTATTTTCTTTGATCACATTTTACAAATCAGCCGTACTGAATGCTGAACGCTTGTATTTATATTACTTAAGAATACAAAGAAGCAATTCTGTTTCTCTAATCTGCTCCAAAGTAGAAGATATAAAGTGCATTTTACTGAAGACTTTTCAAGATGTTTCTGGAGAAAAAGTTAACTGATGAGTAGAGATAGAATCTAGACTCTGGTTTATTTTCTAACTTAGCAAATGGGTGTATTCCCTGAACTCATATTCCCAACAAAAGGAATCAATGGTTTAATTTTTCTTTTTTAAAGTATACAAGGTAATGAGATAAAACTAATTTGTGGTTACTCTTGAATAATCTTATGTCCTTTGTTATCTTTGAACTGTTAGAGTTTCAGTTGAATGATTGTTATGTACAGTTTAGAAACAGGACATACAAGTTTTTACCTAGAACCTTAATTTTTCAGTGATGTATATTTCCCAAAGAAGTCCTAGATTACTACTCAGAATTTTGAGGTAAAGGAGACTATGGAAGTATGATTTTAAAGTTTCTTTCTAAAATGTAGGTAACGGAAGAGAAATAGAGCTTAAAACAATATATTAATGAACTTTTGTATGTCTTGTAGCATGCTAGTATGCTTGATTTTCACAAGTTGATTATTGATTATTAATATATGGTCACTATAATTATTGCAATCCAAGATATGCATAGTATTTTCTGGTGCTCAGTTAGGTCTTCACATAGAAAATGTTGCCATTTTCAAAATCGTAATTTATTATTATTATTATTTTTAATATAATTTATTTTATTATCATTAATCTACAATTACATGTGCAATATTACGGTTATTAAACTACCCCTTCATCAGGTCCCCCCCACCAACCCCATTACAGTCACTGTCCATCAGCGTAGTGAGATGCTATAGAATCACTACTTGTCTTCTCTGAGTTGTACTGCCCTCCCCGTGCCCCCCCAACATTACATCTGCTAATCGTAATGCCCCTTTTCCCCTCTTATCCCTCCCTTCCCGCCCATTTTCCCAGTCCCTTTCCCTTTGGTAACTATTAGTCCGTTCTTGGGTTCTGTGAGTCTGCTGCTGTTTTGTTCCTTCAGTATTTTTTCTTTGTTCTTATACTCCACATATGAGTGAAATCATTTGATACTTGTCTTTTTCGGCTTGGCTTATTTCACTGAGCATAATACCCTCTAGCTCCATCCATGTTGTTGCAAATGGTAGGATTTGTTTTCTTCTTATGGCTGAATAATATTCCATTGTGTAAATGTACCACATCTTCTTTATCCATTCATCTACTGATGGACACTTAGGTTGCTTCCATTTCTTGGCTATTGTAAATAGTGCTGCAATAAACATAGGGGTGCATCTGTCCTTTTCAAATTGGGCTGCTGCATTCTTAGGGTAAATTCCTAGGAGTGGAATTCCTGGGTCAAATGGTATTTCTATTTTGAGTTTTTTGAGGAACCTCCATACGGCTTTCCACAATGGTTGAACTAATTTGCAGTCCCACCAGCAGTGTAGGAGGGTTCCCTTTTCTCCACATCCTCTCCAACATTTGTTGTTGTTTGTGTTTTGGATGTTGGCCATCCTCACTGGTGTGAGGTGATATCTCATTGTGGTTTTAATCTGCATTTCTCTGATGATTAGCGATGTGGAGCATGTTTTCATGTGCCTGTTGGCCATCTGAATTTCTTCTTTGGAGAAGTGTCTATTCATGTCCTCTGCCCATTTCTTAATTGGATTATTTGCTTTCTGTTTGTTAGGTGCATGAGTTCTTTATATATTTTGGATGTCAACCCTTTATCGGATACGTTTTTTATGAATATATTCTCCCATACTGTAGGATGTCTTTTTGTTCTACTGATGGTGTCCTTTGCTGTACAGAAGCTTTTCAGCTTGATATAGTCCCACTTGTTCATTTTTGCTTTTGTTTCCCTTGCCCGGGGAGATATGTTCATGAAGAAGTCGCTCATGTTTATGTCCAAGAGATTTTTGCCTATGTTTTTTTCTAAGAGTTTTATGGTTTCATGACTTACATTCAGGTCTTTGATCCACCTTGAGTTTACCTTTGTGTATGGGGCTAGACAGTAGTCCAGTTTCATTCTCTTACATGTAGCTGTCCAGTTTTTCCAACACCAGCTGCTGAAGAGGCTGTCATCTCCCCATTGTATATCCAAGGCTCCTTTATCAAATATTAATTGACTGTATATGTTTGGGTTAATGTTTGGATTTTCTATTCTGTTCCACTGGTCTGTGGGTCTGTTTTTGTGCCAATACCAAATTGTCTTGATTACTGTGGCTTTGTAGTAGAGCTTGAAGTCAGGGAGCGTAATTCCCCCTGTTTTATTCCTCCTTCTCAGGATTGATTTAGCTATTCGTGGTCTTTTTTGGTTCCATATGAATTTTAGAATTATTTGTTCCAGTTCATTGAAGAAAGCTGTTGGTAGTTTGATAGGGATTGCATTGAATCTGTAGATTGCTTTAGGTAGTATAGCCATTTTGATAATATTTATTCTTCCTAGCCAAGAGCATGGGATGCGTTTCCATTTGTTAGTGTCCTCTTTAATTTCTCTCAGGAGTGTCTTGTAGTTTTCAGAGTACAGGTCTTTCACTTCCTTCGTTAGGTTTATTCCTAGGTATTTTATTCTTTTTGATGCAATTGTGAATGGAATTGTTTTTCTGATTTCTCTTTCTGTTAGTTCATCATTAGTGTATAGGAAAGCAACAGATTTCTGTGTGTTAATTTTGTATCCTGCAACTTTGCTGAATTCATATATTAGTTCTAGTAGTTTTGGAGTGGAGTCTTTAGGATTTTTTATGTACAGTATCATGTCATCTGCAAATAGTGACAATTTGACTTCTTCTTTACCAATCTGGATGCCTTGTATGTCTTTGTTTTGTCTGATTGCTGTGGCTAGGACCTCCAGTACTATGTTGAGTAACAGTGGAGAGAGTGGGCATCCCTGTCTTGTTCCCGATCTTAGATGAAAAGCTTTCAGCGTCTCGCCGTTAAGTATGATGTTAGCTGTGGGTTTGTCATATATAGCCTTTATGATGTTGAGGTACTTGCCGTCTATACCCATTTTGTTGAGAGTTTTAATCAGGAATGGATGCTGAATTTTGTCAAATGCTTTTTCAGCATCTATGGAGATGATCATGTGGTTTTTGTTCTTCTTTTTGTTGATGTGGTGGATGATGTTGATGGATTTTCGTATGTTGTACCATCCTTGCATCCCTGGGATGAATCCCACTTGATCGTGGTGTATGATCCTCTTGATGTATTTTTGAATTCGGTTTGCTAATATTTTGTTGAGTATTTTTGCATCTACGTTCATCAGGGATATTGGTCTGTAATTTTCTTTTTTGGTGAGGTCTTTGCCCGGTTTTGGTATTAGAGTGATGCTGGCTTCATAGAATGAGTTTGGAAGTATTCCCTCCTCTTCTATTTTTTGGAAAACTTTAAGGAGAATGGGTGTTATTTCTTCTCTATATGTCTGGTAGAATTCAGAGGTGAATCCATCAGGCCCGGGGGTTTTGTTCTTGGGTAGCTTTTTGATTACCAATTCGATTTCGTCGCTGGTGATTGGTCTGTTTAGTTTTTCTGTTTCTTGGTTGGTCAGTCTTGGAAGGTTGTATTTTTCTAAGAAGTTGTCCATTTCTGCTATGTTTTCCAGCTTGTTAGCATATAGATTCTCATAATATTCTCTTATGATTCTTTGTATTTCTGTGGGGTCCGTCGTGATTTTTCCTTTCTCATTTCTGATTGTGTTTATGTGTGTATCAAAATCGTAATTTAAAGATTCTGTTTTTCTAGATTACATTAGGAGTACTTTTATTCTATAACATGGAACAATGTTTTGACCAAACTTTAGAAAGATAAAATACAGTTTCTCTTTATACAGCAGGCATTGCCCCAGCCCGAACCGCAAACATCACTCCCATCACGTGGACATCACAGGCCAGCTAGGCCACATCCTTGTAAGTATAAATTTAACAGGCAAAGACTTTAGAGGTATATACAATAAAGCATTGTGTATCACTTCATGAAATAGTCTTTCAGTAATCCTACTTCATAAATTTTTAATATTTTCTTGGCCTGAGAGTGGGGTGTGTTTTCCCATTTCATCCTTCCTTCTCCTCGTGTCCCCAAAACACTCTTCTAAGATAAAAAGGGGTAGAGGTTGGTCAAAAGGGTCAGGAAAATAAAAATAACATTTTGTCTATTTTCCATTTTAACATTTACATTTTAATATCTGTGAAGTTGAAATACATTGAATGGCACCTCAGATTCTTATTAAAAGGAAGTTTTAAGGAATATAGGTCTATACTTTAGGAATAACAGAAAATTTGAGAATTTAGCTGTTTCTAGGCACAGGAAAGTATAGTTTGACTAAATTTTGAAGCTTAACTAAAGTGTAGGAGACTTCCTTGACAGAAAGCTTTGCCAGTTGCAAAAAGGTTTCTATACTTATTTAATGCAGACAGTTAAAATAGAGTCAGATGTAGCTTTTCAAAAGAAATTGAAGTCTATGAGAAATTTTAAGGAATGAGAAATACGTTTAGGCTATGTAACGTATATTTACTACTTTGTTAAATCACAGGCTAAATAATCAAAAGGAAACTTAACACTTTGTTAAAAAAGCATTGAAAATTCATGCCAGGAGCAAACGAAGATGTTATCAAGGAAATTTGCTTTTTTTCTCATTCTGTACAAGGAGTAATTTTCAGTTATGTCTCCTTAGATTTCTAACTTCACTCCTATAATTTTTACAATATGTGTTCTGCAAACACACCTGGAATCAACACAGAATTTGTCCATTGAAACCTACTAATACATCATTTACCTTTCAATAATGCCACTGAAAAATTTAAATGTAAGTTAAAACATTAGAAAATGAAACAATTCATTTTTGCAGAATCTTGACCAATGGGCAAATTCAGTGCATTAACCCTTGCGTGATGTGCAGGCTGTTCTGTAATATTTGTTGATATTCATCTTCATATGTCACTATTTTTAAGAACTCAACACATACAGTTTTTCTGCTTTTCCCTTTTAAAGATATTATACTGAAGCAGTATGTAAGTAAATCCATTCCTTTTTAAATGACCAAATAAATAAATAAATGATTTAGATTTACCTTGTTTTACCGTTGTCATAAAAGTAATTTTTGTACATCCTAACAAGTTAAATTTCAGAATGATGTCAAGTGGGATGTTAAAAGCCCTTCTCCCCATGTCCCATTAATCTTAATACCTCAGAGGTAACAACTGTTTATAGCTTATCATAAAGCCTTTCAGAAATTATTTTTGTACATACATATGTATCTCCTTTAAAAAAGGGGATCGTATCAAACATATTATTTGCCTCCTTTTGATTTTTTGACTTTTTTTAACCATGCTTTTTAAATTTTTCCATATTAGTACATAATAATCTAACTTGTTTTTATTACCCTCAATATTCCTTCGTATATTAAATCAGTCCTCTGTTGATGGACATTTAAATTGCTTGTAGTTTTTTTGTCTGTAAGATAATTTCGGGGAATGAAATTGCCAGGTCAAGTGGCATGTTGAACTTTTAGGAAACAATATCAAAAACTTTGATTTTTCCTGGCAAAAATACATAATATAAGGAAGGGAGGGAAGTGGTCTTTGGGAATGCAGAATACATCACCATTCTGCAGTGGTTAGCTATCTGTTTTGTTTAGATAAACAATGAATTGTAATGATGGATATAGTTCTCATCTCAGACAAAAAAACGGTAACTGTGCGAGTTGATGGGTGTGTTAATTAACCTGATTGTGGTAGTCATTTCACGAAGCATATATATGTCAAATCATTTGTACATTTTAAATATTTATGATTGTATTTGTTCATTATACATCAATAAAGCTGAAAAACAGTGAAAATGATTGTTGAAGAGTTATATAAGTTGATTCATCTTGAAACAAAACTTTAAAATGTTATAATACTTGTGAATACTATTTCTTGCATAATGATTATAGAAATAGAAAACTTAAATGAAACTGGAAAAAATGCTGTGAATTTGAGGAAGGATAGTTAACTGTGATAAAGCAGAAAGAGTTCATTTTTTGTGACCATTTCTATTACCAAGAAATACTGAGCTTTGTGGAATCTTGGAGTAAAGCATTGATTTGAAAACATAACTTTTAGAAAATAAGTTTAAATTTTTTCCTCACAGCTTATTGAGCTTAGTGAAGGTTTCCTTTAAGATACTTGCTAGCAAGGTTTCCTTTGAATATATGGCTGAATGTTTTCATGGTTACCTACTTTTTACCCCAGCTGAATGAATCAAATGAATTAAAAATGGAAGGATATCCTTCTGTAATGAAACTAGAGAATGGCCTTTGCTTATACCAGACTACCAAGAAAATCTTCCAAATAAAATGAAATTCAGACTAAAATCTATAAACATATTTTTTACCTTAAATAGATGCATGTTTTATAGAGTAACAGGGATGCATATTCCTCACAAGGATCTTTAAACAGCTACTTGGAAACATAAAGATTTCGAATGAAGAAATGAGGGAGGCTATCTTTGTTAAGGGCTGATTTCCATGGCCGGTTCCAGGCAGATATGCTCCTGTCATCTTATTAATGAAGTGTGGGGGGAATGGCGCGGGCGGGGGGAGGGAAGAGCAGCAAGAACAGAATATCTCCACAGTCTCGCGTAGAAGGTCTAAAAGTTCCTTTCTTCTCTATACTGCTGTAATGACCAGTCAATTATAAAGGAAAGCAAGGATTATGATGTTTATAGATGTGTAACTAATACTGCTTACTACACAGAAGGCAACAAACTTGCATATGGCAAAATAAAATTAACAAAAGACAGTTTGGAAAAATGTTTATAGGTTATTATGACAAAAGCTTTCATTGTATACGACCAACTTATAAATCAGCAAGAAAAACGTGAACAAATAGGCTAAGAAGATGAATAGATAATTCTGGGAAGAAATGTAAGTGGGTAATAAATACAAGATTTTTCTCAGATTGGCATGTGAGGACTTAGTGATAGTGGGGGGTCATCAGGGACTTTGTACTGTTGATAGGTGTATTAATTATGGTAACCTTTTGGAGAGGGTCTTTTGTCAACTGGTATCTGAGTTTATATTATTTTTTGAGACTCAGAACTACTTACAGGAAATCTATGCTACAAAACCTGTCCATGAATGATGTGTGTGTGTGTGCGTGCACTCGTGTACGTGCAGGAACAAAAGAAGATTAGCACAAGAGGGATCATGCTCACAGATATTTATTGCAGCATGTGTGGTGTTTCCAATTTTTATCAATTTCTTTGATGAATTTTGCTACCTCCCTATAGTAGAATGCTGTGAAGCTGAGAATGAAGTAAAAGTGTATATTGACATGAGAAGATATCTAAGATTATTCAAAGAAGAAAACAGGTCGCAAAATAGAACTGAGCAGACTCAAGCACTGCTAAAGTATTCATAATAAATATAAAACTATGTTAATATGTTTCTAAAATACAGTAGGAATATATAATAGCAATGTATGCTCAACTGCATGGTGCCTGTATTTTCCCTACAGATGCTTCTTTGAGAAGACCACCTCCTCATCAAGCCTCTGCCGGCCCACACTCTCACGGAAACCCCCCGCCTCAGACTCAGCCTCTAACTCAAATGGATTTTGTTATTCTTCCTCCTGTACATGCTTTCCATTATTACATACCTTCTCATGCAACGTCTCAGCCCGTGGCATCCCCACCCCCAACTCATGTAGCCGGTACAGGGGCACCCATCCCGCAGCATCTTCCTCCCAGCGAACAGCCAATCTCATACCACATTCCACCCACTGCACCTCCAGCACCGAGACCTCATCCTCACCACATCATGCCCAGGATGGAAGTTCCAAGGAGGAGGATGCAGCAGCCAATGTATGTTTCATGTTTTTAAAAAGATAATCACACATTATTCCTTTTCCTTCTATTCCCATTGGTTTTTAAAACTATAAAATCATTAGAAGCAATGTAACTATACTAAACCACCAGTTCACTAGGTTATTCTTTTCTAACCAAAATCTTCCTCTGTCTTACCCTGAGTTGTAGGTGTTGATAAAACCAGTTTATGTCAGATTATTTAATGAAACCAAACCATTTTCAGGATACCACAAAGGGTCATTTATTTTTGCAAACCAGTCTCGTTTCTTTTTTCAGTTTCCATAGTAAAGATTAATGTTAAAACTGATGATCTTGAGGAAGAAGATATAGTTCACAAATATATCGTTTGATTTATTATATGTTACCAGCCAGAGGGAAGAAGAGTATTAGCATTTTTCAGCTGACATTGTAATGTCTTTTTTCAGTGTTTCTTAACTTAGTTTATTTATAAATTTAAATATTACTGTATTACCTAAACGGGGGAACACTATAACTGAACTTTTTGCTTTCTTTTGAAAATTAAGGACCTAATTTTCTACTTCAGGGCAGCAAATTCTGTTGTTCATATTCTCCCTATTTGTTTTTGTAAATAAAATTTTACAGGAAAACAGCTACCCTTGTTCATTTATGTATTGTCTGTGGCTTCTTTCACATTACGAGGACTAAGCTGAGTAGTTACAAAGACTTAGTAACTACTTAGTACTACAAAGACTAAGTTGAGTATGGCCTATAGAGCCATCAATACTTAAGGATTTGGCCCTTACATAAATGTTTGCAAATCTCTTGAACTAATTAATGATCTACCACTGTGTGACTTCTTCCTTTAGTTGTAGAATTTATGATTATATCCAGAATCTCTAGTTGTTGTTGCCATTGTAATATAGTGACCCTTTATAGAGAAAGTTGCCAATGTAACATTAATATTTTCCAGTATCTAGATGATTATGTGTTGTAAATCATTAAGATTAAACATACAGTAGTAACCACAATGTTGCTCATGTGAAACCTGAGCATAAGATTGTCTATTAAGGATATCCTAATAAAAATTTTAAAAAGATTAAACATGCAAAATTTGAAAACGTGTTAGAATATAATAGAAAATAAGAATTAGACTATAAAAATGAATCATTGGAACTTTTTCTTTAAGTACTCTTAGTGTAGAACTCTGTTTATATTTGTAAATTTGACTGACTCTAGAAAGAGAAAATATATTAAGCTGGAATACAGACTAAAGAGTGTGAATGGAGCTAATATCAGTTTCCAGATGTGGGACCTCTTCTTGCGTGTGTTTGAAAAAATGCACAAGGTTAACATATTTTTCTCTTAAAAGATTTACCTTTTAAAATGGGTGAATGTTACTAAAATATGAAAGTAAAGCAAAATAAAATACTTCCATTTTCCTGCCTTGTGTTCATAGAAAAATCTTACTTGTTCCCATAGCATTTGCTGAGGTGTTTAATTTTTAAAAATTTATTTCCATTCAAATTCCTATTATTTTATTTAAAATATCTGTTGTAAAGAAGGCATATAAGAAAACATTCAAATTGCCCTTTTCCTTGGATAAATTTGAATTGGAGGTATTGTAAGAAATGAGCAGGGAGAATGTGTGGGGTTATGATTTGTTGATTTATTAATCATTAAATCTATGTTACATTTTTATAATTTGTTATTAGAGAATGAATTTCATCACTAGTTTATAGATGTCTGTAGTATTAATACTAAGTTATTTTTTCTACATTAAGAAATAACCAATTATTCAATTATTTCTGGCGGTCGTTCTGTGTTCTGTTTCCAGGCGGGCACCTGAGCGCCCCCCACCTCACCCACATAGGATGCACCCATACTCTGGCCATGGACATCATACTCATGTACCTCCACCTATGCCCTCCCATTCTCAGCAGTCTCCAGAGAGATCTGCCGGGTCAGTACCTTGTCTATGTCAGTGATATACGCAGTAGCTCGTGGTAGAACAGCCAGAATCAATGCTTTAGAGTGGCATGCCGTCCAGGGCGGTGCTGCGGAGAAACTGAATTCAGTTTAGCTGTGAGGCACTGCCTCTGGCAAGTTACAGAGACCCAGAGAAGAAATAGTAGGACCTTGAGTTCTGGGGCAGGGGGCCAGGTCACACAGGTGTGTTAGGTTGTCATTCAGGGGTGTCTACCATTAAAGCCAGCTCCCTAAATAGATCCTACTTTTCACAACTTCGTTATACACCCTCCCCGTTTTTAGTCCTCAGATTTACTTTCCTGCCTCTAACCCTGGCTACTGACAAGGGAAAACCAGCTTGTGCCTTCCTAGTCTTACAGTCTTTACTAGAGAAGTGGAAGCAGATGTGCATTAACTTTCTACAAAATTCATTTTCTTTAGGCAATCATTGAGATCTTTGTCCACAGTAGCTTTTGAGGCAGAACAAAAAACAGAATAAATAAATGGAGATTTGGCATTTACCAGTTATATTCTTTTTAAAATTTTGTTTACCCTTGCATTGTAAGGTACAGATGTGTTTGTTGTTCTAATTATCTTTAAAGCCAGCAACCCAGAGACACTATTCAACAAACAAAAGTCTTGGGAGCATCTGTAACATTAACATAAACAAACAGAAAAACCTTCTAATTTGTGTGCTCCCCAAGTAGAATCAGACTTTTAGATTGGAAGGAACCCATTCATTTTGTTTCCTTTGTAAGATGTGAATGAAACTCAGTACAGTACTTCACTCCTTGTAATTACAAAATTGAATTTTGAGTTTTAATTTCCGAAATGAACTTGAGAGTTTTTTAGTTAAATGTTAGGGGCTAAATGATCTTTGTCTCAGCTGTGTAAGTTAAGAGGCTTTAGGTAACTTTAAAAATGTAACATACTCCCCCATTTCTATCAATTTTCATAAGACACTGCAGAGATGGTTAAAAGCTAAAGTGTTCTCATCCTTTGTCAGGGACCTGGGAATTGAAGTTGCAGTGACTGAAGCTATTTATACTATTTATACACCTGGAGCAGTGCATCCCAACTTGGTTCATTACCACGTACCACTTCAACCTGATCCCTTACTATTAGGAGCTCTTCCTTTAATGGTAAAATAAAAACTTTTCAAAATGCTGAAATATTCTTCTTCTTAAGAGTATTCTTTTTCTAAATTATTTTATTGGAAATATTCTCAATGTATTAGTTATAGGTGTTTTAATAGAATTTGAGAATTAGTCAATGGAAATTGTGCTATAAAAAAGGTATTAGATATATTAAAATCTATATTTGTATTAGCATCATAAAATGTACTGTATTTTTCTCTTTTATAAAAGTTTTTTCTTTTGTCCCAAGACACCAGTCTTGATCCACTGTCAGGCGGACATGAGCTTGATGTTCTCACAGGGGTAGTGGGTCTGTTCTGATGCATTTCTACTTTACTGATCTGCCCAAGGACTATACTCATTCTCTATATCTGATTTGAACAGATTCACATTTTGTAGATACCAATTTAAGGTGTAAATTTATTGAGTTTCCCATTCATAATACATACTAGTTATAAAAGTAGTACAGAGAAGGGAGTGGCTTCATCTTGTGGAGGTAGAGGTTGTGTAGGAAAGGCTTCCAAGATGCTTTATTATGCACGTGACTTCTAAGCAGGTTTTGGAATTGAGAATGATGCTCTTGCAGTGATTACAGCATGTTAAGAGCTCTCAAATAACATAAACACAAGGAACTCCAAATAGGTTGGTATTTCTGGATCTTAGGAATGGGGATCACTCAGCAATAAGAAATAAAGCTGCCCTCCCAAGAAACAGACTCAGCAACTATTGAAAGGGAAATGACTTGGTCTTATTTATGGTTTTGGAGTGATTTAACCAGATTGCAGCTAGAAAGACCACCTCCTCACTTGTTTGGAAAAACAGGTTTCAGGGTGAGAGGATGGAAAGTAGTTAAGACATAGGAGAAGAGGTAAAAGCCAATGAACGCCTGAACAAGGACAGTGGCAGTTGGTGTAATGATGATGAGACACATTAGAATGATATTTAGGATGACTCCTAGGTTTCTAGCTTGGTGCCTTTCACTGAGTTGTGGAGTATTAGATTATGGTTTAGGGAAGAGGTTAGGTGATTTAGGTTTTAGACATACTGAATCTGTGATACATGGGTATCAAGATGAAATGTCCAGTAGGGATTTAAGTTTATAGTCTGTACCTCAAAACCATAAATTGATACCTGAGTTAAAGATATGTTGTGATTTGCCAATATATATGAGCCACATACTGTCATAAAATACAAATCGATGGAAGAGGATTAGATTGCCAGAAAAAAATGTATAGATTGAGAAATTGAAAAAACCTTGGAGAGTGATAGTACTATATCTAAAAGATAATGCTGGTCTTCAAAGAAAGGGTCTGAGCACTGGCTAGAAAAGTTGAGAAGAAACAAAATTAGAACAATGTCAAAATAATATGGTCATTAGTGTCTCACCACAAAAATACAAAGCCTGAAAAATGTTGAATGCATTAGAGTGGTTATTGGTGAAGGATGGGGTGGTGTGCTTAGCTTACAGGGAGGAAGGCAAAAAAGTGGGAACAGTGAATATAACCTACTTGCTTTATATGCTTGGCTGTGAAGGGAAAGCAGGAAATATGGTTGGCAGTTATTCCAGGATTAAGGAGATAACAGTTTTGGTTAAACTTGAAGCTATTTTTAAGGTTTAAGACAGAGCATTAGAAGAGGATACAGAAGCAAGAGGGGGGGTAGTAGTAGTTAATGAAGAATGTAAGGGTAACTTTGTCGTACCACTTCAGTTGGCTGAGAAAAGAATTATAAACAACCATTTGCCTTAACATATTGCAAACACTGTATTTATATTGCAGGTTTATAAATATGGAGCTTTACTGGTTTTACAGTATTGACAGTACTATTCAAGAAATAGTCATCCTAGCTTTTAATACTAGTTATTCTTCATCTTCAGGCACTGATCCAGTTGGAAGGAAGAGTACAAAATAACAATAGTGGAGCATCCCAGGAGACAATTGAAAGATGTACATATCTACACAAATACCAAAAGGTAAGAATTTATTCTGTGTAACGTCTACATTATTATTGAAATGCATAAGATTTAGTATTATGGACCTTCTTTGAATTTATGGAGTCTAGCCAACTACATTATTACTAAAGCAACACATGCATATGATTTTAAAAAATGGAAAGTGTAAAAATATATATTCTGAAGATTCTTACCTTGATGACCCAAGTTTTTCTAACCAGAAGAAAGGATTTATTAGGTAATCTAGATATATTTGTGCATTGATAATGTACATGTGTACATATTTTCCCTTCCACTTTTAAAAATAACACCGAGGATGATGAGCGCAGTTTTTGCGCATTATGTTTTCATTCTGTATGCCACCCATATACTTTTTAATAACTTATACTGTAATTTAACTGGCCACATATTTTGACAGACATTTAGTTGACTTACATTGCGTACACTGTATTAAAGAGGTATTACCACTAAATTTAAGTCCTTTCAGCTGTGTAAGCTAAAGACTATGTCATCGGATCAATTTATTTGGATGTTATTTGAAAATTCATTAGTAAAGGCTATGTTCATGATGGGACAAAAATAGAGTTTATATGTGTATCATCCTAACTGTATTAAAAACAGTAGGTTTCCAAGGAATGAATTAGTTACATTTAATTTTGCTTTTGATGCTGCTTATTTAAGTCTTAAAATAACTCTTAGTTGAAAATAGTCACTTAACTCATCCATTAACTCATTACAGTTATACCTGGGGATAAGTTGTGGGTGAATGTGTAGTTTTGTTTTGTATTGTTTTTCAAGTAAACACAGACTTCACTCAGTTGTTCAATAATGTCATCTCTACTAACAACATAACCACTGATTGGTTCTCACAGAAGGAACGGCACTGCCAACAAGATGGCAAAGAGGGGATAGACGAAGACACAGAGGAAAAATGTACCATCTGTTTGTCTATTTTAGAGGAAGGTGAAGATGTGAGGTAACTACACATTAATTATCTAAAATCCATTGTCAAAACTGTAAATGAGGTTTTGTGTGAAAGTAGACTACAAGCCACATAAAGACCACTCCTGGCATATCCTGTTACCAATCTCTGATGTGTAGAGAATCGCCTTCCTGTAGTGAGTGAAAGAAAAAGATTAAGTCTCTGTATTACTAACAGTGGGTGGATGGGAAACATACATGGGCAGGGAAATTGTGTTCAAATTGTCTTCTCTAAATTTTGCAGAAAGGAGAATTTGACAGGCTTTGGAGGCTGAGACTTTTCAATTAACGTATTCTCGCCCAAAAATTTCCTCTCATTTCTTGGGACTATTCATTTCTTACAACTTTGCAACTTAGAAAATGTTATGCTAACCCAATATTAATTTTAGGTATTTTCTTTTTATAATCACTTTAGTATTCATTTTTCACCTGTTCTGCTTTTATCTAAAAGAACATAATCCCATGTGAAACAGGTTCTATAACATATGCAACAGAACCGTATGCTAATTTTGTTGCCCTAATTTATAAGGGTAACTTTACCATATGTGTTCAGTTGGCTGAGAGAAAAAAAATTATAAACATTTGTCTGCCATACCACATATAGGTTATTTGAACACTGTGTAGCCAGTGAAATTTATAAATATGGAAGCTAACTTTTCTTACAGTAGTGTCAATACTGTTCAAAGAGTAATTGGAGCATCTCTTTTTAGCTATAACTGGGAAGTCTAAAAATGTGTGATGGCTCTTAGCAGTGGATTAGAAATGGATACTTCTATCCCACTCTTCACTTAGATTTACCCTGTGTTGCCTGGATGCTTTCATTATTTCTCAATTGCTAAGTGATGACTTAGTGTAGTATACCAAAGTAAACATCTCCTTTTAACCTACTTTCTTTCCCATTAGTTACTTCTTATGGAGATATAATTGACACATATTAGTTTCAAGTGTACATGACTCAATATGGCAAATACATTACAAAATGGATTAAGCTGTTTTTAAAAGAGTACCGTAGTATTAAGTGGCTATAACAATTACCCATAAAAGCCTTATTATTAACCTTCAATCAATCTGTACTTTAAAAGATCCTCTAGATACAAAATAATATTAGATAAGATTTCTTAATTAGTATGACTAGAACTCATGCTAGAATAATATGAGTTCTAATATTTTTGAGAGAGAATTAGATATATTTTTTAAGTGTATCACAAATGCATTTGATAGTGAAAAAATATATTTTTGCAATCTTGTGTAACGGAACATACTGCCAACTCAGCAGATTGGCAGCTCATGTATAGAAACAAAACTGGAATAATTGCCAGTGTAGTTTTTTAAATCCTTGAGGTTTTACATGATTTGGTTCCATAGCTGAAACAGTTAACCATCTTGGGTATTTATACCTTATTTTTCCCAGTGTTAATTTAATATAGGTGTAACTGTCATTAGAGAGGGAGGTTGCTTAATTTTTTTACAGAAAAAAGAGATGTCTGATAACTTTGAAACACTCCTGAATTCTTACAGGTATACCACGTGCAGTTGTAAGATTAATATTTTGTTTTTTTGTTGTGTTTGCCTATAATAGACGTCTTCCTTGTGTGCACATTTTCCACAAAGTGTGTATTGACCAGTGGTTGATTACCAATAAGAAGTGCCCCATATGCAGAGGGGACATTGAAGCCCAGCTGCCAAGTGATGGTTGACACCATGTTTCAGAACCGCTGCCCTACCTCTCGTGCCCCCGCTACTGGTACTGCCATCAACCAAAGATGGCATGACTTACTTGCACAGATTTGCGAGACTTGAGCCCAGAGTGCTGTGTGTGCTACATGGTACAACTAATGCTGGACCTACAGTTTATGTGTACAGCTGATTTTGATGTATTTAATAAAGCTGCTTTTTCCAGACATTTTTTCTGGATCATTCATTTTACTGTATTTTTGCATGGTTCCTCGTATTGCATTTCTTTGCACATATTATGGGCTTGTGACACTAAACTTGCAGACAAGATTAGCTGCTTTAGGAAGTTGAAATCTGTGGTCTTTTTGTTTATTACATAGTACCAGGTCTTGAGAATTATGAATTTTTTCTATTACTAACCTTTAATCAATCATGTACTTTCATGTAAAAAGATCCTCTAGAAAATGATAATATTGTGTATGAAGACATTCCTTAATTAGGACAAAATGGCTGCTGTATATTTACAATCTGAATTTCTGAGATAAATTCCATCCTTAATACTGGGAACAGAATACAAACCATATTCAGTTAGATGCAGGTGGTTTTCCCATCACCAGAGTGATCAATAGACATTGTCTTGGTGTATCCTTTTCCTTTCAGCACAATGCAGAGAGAGTTGAATATCGATATCATATATTTAGACTGCTGTTCCGATTGTATTTATCTTTTTCCTACATAATTTAGAAGTCTATTTCCCTAATTCAATTTTTGCTGCTGCAAAACAGCTCTGATGAACACTAAATATTAATTTCAATTAGCTGGATTGTACACACTTGCAGATTTAACAAAATCTTAGGGAAATTGAAGAAGACATGTAGAATTTTGTTCAGTCTTCTACTAAGCATGTACAGTAAAGATTTCTGCTTAACACCGATTTTGTTAAACAAATTCGGCCGGGATTTAGAATTGCAGTCATTGGCTTCTAAAGATCCCAAGATCACCTTTTTTTTTTTTTTTACAAGTCATTGGTTTTTAGTATATTCACTGCAGCCATACTGCTACCCAATTCCAGAACATTCCCATCACCCCCCCAAGATCACTTTTAAGGGATTTTTTTTATTGGCTTAAAGATAAAGTCAGCTGAATCTACATGTCTCTTGTTTTATTTCTATTTAAACTTGAAAACAGTAAATCTGCAGATACTGTGAGGCACAAAATATACTGTCAACCTACAGTTGCTCTTTTTTTAGACTCCCACTTCGTACATTACCAAGGGTCAGTCACTGGTAAGATTTTTAATTTCTATAGTTAAGATTTACTGCATAATATAAAGTTAAGTTAACATACGAACATTTTAATCCACTTCAGGATGCATATTATCAAGGTACTTTCATATACAGGATAGCCTAATTTTATTTGTCTAAATATGCTTAATATGCCCCAGATTGCAAATACACGAGTCAGTGACATCACTGTCTGTATGTGGAAGACATGTTCCATGGATCATATGTGAAGATGTCATTAACCTTTCATTAAGCCACCTGCTTTGTAAGTGGATTTAGTAACAAATAATTTATACTTCTATTGTCTTTGTGTTTCATAATTAGTTTTTATACAACAGTTTACATTAAATATCTTGGAATTCAAAAATAGTGATCTCAAGTTGACATTTGCATAATTTGGTGTTTGTAATTCATTCAGTTACGGCAACTTGACTTCTTTTGTATTAGGTAATATTAAATTGTAGTAATTGTCAGTAATAACATGCTTCAGCATAGTATGTGTAGAGATGGAATATAGCTACCGGTAAGGAATTGTTGGAAAGAACACTTGAAGAAGGCACAGTTGTAGAGGGCCAGTAGGGGAGACAGAGGGAGGGAGAGGGAGAGACCCCTGTCTGCCATCTTACTGGGGAAAAAGAGCAGTCGTCTGTCTTCAGGTAGCCTGGGAGGCTTGGAGGACTTCACCTCTGGAAAACCCAGGGTCCCTGCCAAGGGATTTAAGAAATATAAGATGGGGGGAATTCTATACAGTGGAGTCCTCTCGATGTTCCCCAAAACACAAGTACAGATAGATTTCTCTGTTTGTTAATATCACATCAGATTTAGATGTATAATTACCTGTTGCCTTGTATAATAATTGCTACTGATTTTTTTCATGTAGATAAAGCATCATTACCTTAAAATATATTTAATGCAAGTATTTGTGACATAAACCTTAATTGTCAATGCAGGAGCTTATTAAGCTATTGCAGTTAATTACAGAAAAAAATGTGATTCATGAATGAACTGTTATTAATAATGAACCAAATTAGGAAGAAAATCATTTTTAATATTTTAATTTTTTGTGATTTGTGTCTTATAGTTTTCAAAACCTTAGAGAACATCAAGTAAGGATCCATTCATTCCTTTACAAGAAAAATGAAGCTCAGAGATGTAAGATGAATTGTCCAAGTCACAGAAGTTAGTAACAACCATGATTAGAACCCAGATCTTCAACTCCTTAGCCACTGTTCCTTCTGTAATAAGGAATAACGTAAATAAGCCTCACCCTTTCCAAGATGCAGCTGGTTTCCCAGCAGGTAAAGGAGTACAGGATACTCCGGTGATTTGAAAGACACAATCATATGAAGAACAGAAAAACAACAGAAAAGCTCCAAGTACCAGCAGAGCGCACTAAAGAGGAGTTAAGGACTCTGTGAAGACCCCACAAAGACTATTAGGAGTTTAAGGCTTCAGAGCTCAATATCAAGAACAAGACAAGATTACAGCACTTTATCCTGTAGAGCTGGATAAGACATTTGACTATTGGAACAACACATTCAGAATTTCAACATTTATCTCTTAGAGCTACATTTACACACGTAAGACCTGATTACAGTCAAACAAATGCTACCGGAAAGTGTGCATGTACCTGCCTGTGTCTGAGTGCACGCATGGGAGAATACATGTGTGAAACTCTGCTTGTTCCTTCACAGCTTCGGTGATGAAACTGTGATACCTCTTATCCCTCCACAACCCTCAAAGGAAGGTGGAATGAACACAAGCATAGACATCAGGTTCATTTGGGGTGGGGAGGTGGGGTAATTTGCTAATGCAGAATCAAGACCTCCAAAAGTGAAGGTGGAGATCTCTGCCCTGTTACAAAGTCCACAGATAGGGATGAGAACTCCTGCTTTGGAGGCCTGGGGTCTCCACGTGTCTCATTGGCAGGTGTTGCCTCCTGGGTATCTCAACACATCAGATTCAACTCCTAAAGGTCAATCCCTCCAACAAGGCCTCCCTGATTCTGACTCCCCTAAGCCGGGCATTCTCGCTCCTGTCCTAGAATTCGACACTGAGCAGTCGCTTGGCAACTCCATAGCCATGATTCATGGTAATTATCTTTTTTTTTTTGGTATCATTAATCTACAATTGCATGTGCAACATTATGGTTACTAAACTCCCCACTTATCAGGTCTCCCCGACCTACCCTATTACAGTCACTGTCCATCAGCGTAGTGAGTTGCTATAAAATCACTACTTGTCTTCCCAGAGTTGTACAGCCCTCCCTGTATCCCACCCAACATTATGTCTGCTAATCATAATGTCCCTTTTTCCCACTTATCCCTCCCTTCCCATCCATCCTCCCCAGTCCCTTTCCCTTTGGTAACTGTTAGTCCATTCTTGGGTTCTGTGAGTCTGCTGCTGTTTTGTTCTTTTCAGTTTTCTTTTTGTTGCTCTTATGCTCCACATATGAGTGAAATCATTTGATACTTGTCTTTTTCTGCCAGGCTTATTTCACTGAGCACAATACCCTCTAGCTCCATCCATGTTGTTGCAAATGGTAGGCTTGTTTTCTTCTTATGGCTGAATAATATTCCATTGTGTACATGTACCACATCTTCTTCATCCATTCATCTACTGATGGACACTTAGGTTGCTTCCATTTCTTGGCTATTGTAAATAGTGCTGCGATAAACATAGGGGTGCATCTGTCTTTCTCAAACTGGGCTGCTGCATTCTTAGGGTAAATTCCTAGGAGTGGAATTCCTGGGTCAAATGGTATTTCTATTTTGACTTTTTTGAGGAACCTCCATACTGCTTTCCACAATGGTTGAACTAATTTGCATTCCCACCAGCAGTGTAGGAGGGTTCCCCTTTCTCCACATCCTCGCCAACATTTGTTGTTTGTGTTTTAGATGTTGGCCATCCTTACTGGTGTAAGGTGATATCTCATTGTGGTTTTAATTTGCATTTCTCTGATTAGCGATGTGGAGCATCTTTTCATGTGCCTGCTGGCCATCTGAATTTCTTCTTTGGAGAAGTGTCTATTCATATCCTCTCCCCATTTCTTAACTGGATCATTTGCTTTTTGTTTGTTGAAGTGTGTGAGGTCTTTATATATTTTGGATGTCAACCCCTTATCGGATATGTCATTTATGAATATATTCTCCCATACTATAGGATGCCCTTTCTACTGATGTTGTCCTTTGCTGTACAGAAGCTTTTCAGCTTGATATAGTCCCACTTGTTTATTTTTGCTTTTGTTTCCCTTGCCTGGGGAGATATGTTCATGAAGAAGTTGTTCATGTTCATGTCCAAGAGATTTTTGCCTATGTTTTTGTCTAAGAGTTTTATGGTTTCCTGACTTACGTTCAGGTCTTTGATCCATTTTGAGTTTACTTTTGTATATGGGGTTAGACAGTAGTCCAGGTTCATTCTCTTACATGTAGCTGTCCAGTTTTGCCAACACCAGCTGCTGAAGAGGTTGTCATCTCCACATTGTATATCCAAGGCTCCTTTATCGTATATTAATTGACTGTATATGTTTGGGTTAATGTCTGTATTTTCCATTCTGTTCGACTGGTCTGTGGGTCTGTTCTTGTGCCAGTATCAAATTGTCTTGATTACTGTAGCTTTGTAGTAGAGCTTGGAGTCTGGGAGCGTAATTCACCCTGTTTCATTCTTCGTTCTCAGCATTGCTTTGGCTATTCAGGGTCTTTTGTGGTCCGATATGAATTTTAGAACTATTTGTTCCAGTTCATTGAAGAATGCTGTTGGTATTTTGATAGGGATTGCATTGAATCTGTAGATTGCTTTAGGTAGTATAGCCATTTTGACAATATTTATTCTTCCTAGCCAAGAGCATGGCATTCATTTCCATTTGTTAGTGTCCTCCTCAATTTCTCTTAGGAGTGTCTTGTAGTTTTCAGGGTATAGGTCATACACTTCCTTTGTTAGGTTTCTTCCTAGGCATTTTATTCTTTTTGATGCAGTCGTGAATGGAATTGTTTTCCTGATTTCTCTTTCTGTTAGCTCATTGTTAGTGTATAGGAAAGCAACAGATTTCTGTGTGTTAATTTTGTATCCTGCAACTTTGCTGAATTCAGATATTAGTTCTAGTAGTTTTGGAGTGGAGACTTTAGGGTTTTTTATGTACAATATCATGTCATCTGCAAATAGTGACAATTTGACTTCTTCTTTACCAATCTGGATGCCTTGTATGTCTTTGTTTTGTCTGATTGCCGTGGCTAGGACCTCCAGTACTATGTTGAATAACAGTGGAGAGAGTGGGCATCCCTGTCTTGTTCCCGATCTTAGATGAAAAGCTTTCAGCTAGCTTCTCGTTGAGTATGATGTTGGCTGTGAGTTTGTCATATATGGCCTTATGTTGAGGTACTTGCCCTCTATACCCATTTTGTTGAGTTTTAATCATGAATGGATGTTGAATTTTGTCAGATGCTTTTTCAGCATCTATGATCATGTGGTTTTTGTTCTTCTTTGTGTTGATGTGGTGGATGATGTTGGTGGATTTTCAAATGTTGTACCATCCTTGCATCCCTGAGATGAATCCCACTTGATCATGGTATATGATCCTCTTGATGTATTTTTGAATTCGGTTTTGTAATATTTTCTTGAGTATTTTTGTATCTATGTTCATCAGCGATATTGGTCTGTAATTTTCTTTTTAGGTGAGGTCTTTGCCTGGTTTTGGTATTAGAGTGATGCTGGCTTCATAAAATGAACATGGAAGTATTCTCTCCTCTTCTATGTTTTGGAAAACTTTAAGGAGAATGGGTATTATTTCTTCTCTATATGTCTGGTCAAATTCAGAGGTGAATCCATCTGGCCTGGGGTTTTGGTCTTAGGTAGTTTTTTGGTTACCGATTCAATTTCGTTGCTGGTAATTGCTCTGTTTAGTTTTCTGTTTCTTGCTTGGTCAGTCTTGGAAGGTTATACTTTTCTAAGAAGTTGTCCATTTCTTCTAGGTTTTCCAGCTTGTTAGCATATAGATTTTCATAGTATTCTCTTGTAATTCTTTGTATTTCTGTGGGTCCATTGTGATTTTTCCTTTCTTATTTCTGATTCTGTTTATATGTGTAGATTCTCTTTTTCTCCTAGTAAGGCTGGCTAGGGGTTTATCTATTTTGTTTATTTTGTCAAAAAAAACCACGACTTGGTTTCTTCGATATTTTTTCTATTGTTTTATTCTTCTTAATTTTATTTATTTCTACTCTATTCTTCATTATGTCTCTCCTTCAGGTGACTTTGGGCCTCATTTGTTCTTCTTTTCCCAATTTCAGTAATTGTGTCTCTAGACTATTCATTTGGGATTGTTATTCTTTCTTTAAATCGTCCTGGATTGCAATATACTTTCCTCTTAGAACTGCCTTTGCTGCATCCCACAGAAGTTGTGGCTTTGTGGTGGTGTTGTCATTTGTCTCCATATATTGTTTGATCTCTGTTTTAATTTGGTCGTTGACCCATTGTTTAGGAGCATGTTATTAAGCTTCCGTGTATTTGTGATCATTTTTTTTTCTTTGTACAATTTATTTCTAGTTTTATACCTTTGTGATCTGAGAAGTTTGTTGGTAGAAGTTCAATCTTTTTGAATTTACTGAGGTTCTTTTTGTGGCCTAGTATGTGGTCTATTCTGGAAAATGTTCCATGTGCACTTGAGAAGAATGTGTATCCTGTTGCTTTTGGTTGTAGAATTCTGTAGATGTCTGTTAGGTCCATCTGTTCTAGCGTTTTGTTCAGTGCCTCTGTGTCTTTACTTATTTTCTGTCTGGTTGATCTGTCCTTTCGAGTGAGTGGTGTGTTGAAGTCTCCTAAAATGAATGCATTGCTTTCTATTTCCTCCGTTAATTCTGTTAGTGTTTGTATCACATATGTTGGCGTTCCTGTGTTGGGTGCATATATATTTATAATGGTTATATCCTCTTGTTGGACTGACCCCTTTACCATTATATAATGTCCTTCTTTATCTCTTGCTAGTTTCTTCGTTTTGAAGTCTATATTATCTGATACAAGTACTGCAACACCTGCTTTTTTCTCCTTGTTGTATGCATGAAATACCTTTTTCCATCCCTTCACCTTTAGTGTGTATATCTTTGGGTTTGAGGTGAGTCTCTTGTAAGCAGCATATAGATGGGTCTTGCTTTTTTATCAATCCAATTCTCTGTGTCTTTTGATTGGTGCATTCAGTCCATTTACATTTAGGGTGATTATTGATAGATATGTACTTCTGCAATTGCTGGCTTTAATTTCATGGTTACCAAAGGTTCACGGGTAGCTTCTTTACAATCTAACAGTCTAACTTAACTCTTTTGTTATGCTATTATAAAGACAGTCTGATGGTTCTTAATTTCTCTCTCTTCTTCTTCCTCCTCCATTCTTTATATATTAGGTGTTTTATTGTGTACTCTTTTACATTTCCTTTGACTGTTTTTGTGGATAGTTGGTTTTACTTTTTGCCTTTAGTTAGTATTTGGATGGTCTGCTTTGTTTGCTGTTTTATTTTCTCTGGTGACATCTTTTTAGCCTTAGGAGTGCTTCCATCTAGAGCAGTCCCTTTAAGATATTCTGTAGAGTTGGTTTGTGGGAGGCAAATTACCTCAACTTTTGCTTGTATGGGAACTGTTTAATCCCTCCCTCGAATTTAAATGATAATCATTCTGGATACAGTATTCTTGGTTCAGGCCCCTTCTGTTTCATTACGTTAAGTATATCGTGCCATTCTCTTCTGGCCTGTAAGGTTTATGTTGAGAAGTCTGATGATAGTCTGATGGGTTTTCCTCTGTAGGTAATCTTTTTTATCTCTCTAGCTGCCTTTAATACTCTGTCCTTATCTTTGATCTTTGTCATTTTAATTATTATGTGTCTTGGTGTTGTCTTCCTTGGGTCCCTTGTGTTGGGAGATCTGGGGGTTTCCGTGGACTGAGAAACTATTTCCTTCCCCAACTTGGGGAAGTTTTCAGCAATTATTTCTTCAAAGACACTTTCTATCCCTTTTTTTCTCTCTTCTACTTCTGGTACTCCTCTAATGCGAATATTGTTCCGTTTGGATTAGGTCACACAGTTCTTTTAATATTCTTTCATTCCTAGAGATCCTTTTATCTGTCTCTGCCTCAGCTTCTCTGTACTCCTGTTCTCTGATTTCTATTCTATTAACAGTCTCTTGCACCTCGTTTGTTCTGCTCTTAAGCCTGTCGATCGCTTGTCTGATTTCTGCATTGTCTTTCCTCACTTCCTCCCTTAGCTCTTGCATATTTCTCTGTAGATCCATCAACATGGTTATGACTCTTATTCTGAATTGTTTTCAGGAAGATTGTATAAATCTATCCCATCAGGCCATCTCTCTGGGATTGTCTGGGTAATCTTGTACCATATTCCTCTTTCTTTCATGGTGATAGCAGTGGTCACTGGTAGGTGCCCATGTGTGTCAGTTGGGAGAACAAAGTCCCTTCCTGCTTGTTGTTCTCCTTGCCCTTTCCAGGGCCTGAACTGTTTTCTCACCCACCGCGAGGCAGTCTGTGGGATAATCCCCGGAGCTGCCTGTGTGTGGGGTCGCCCTCAGCCTAGCCTATATATAGTACTGCTGGGCTTTGAAGTCTTGCTGGGTGACTCCTGGACCCCTTGGTGCTTTCCAGCCCTTGATGTGGTTTCTGGGGTCCTTCCCGCTTAGCTGTGTGCCTGCCGAAAGTAGATTCTGTGAGGATGGTGTGGGTGGGGCCGCTCTTCTGCTGCTCGGCAGCAGTGGAGGCACCCGGACCTTTGTGGCGCTGGCCCGGGGGGGAGGGGGAGGAACGAATGGGAGGCTGCTGATCACTGTGGGAAGCTTTGGTGCAGCTGTTTTGCCCGGCACCTGGCCAAGGGTTCCGAAATTCCCCAAGACTCCCAGCCTGCTGGGCTGATTGCGCTGGGACGATTTTGTTCCGCTGTTGGGCCCTTGTCTCTTTAAGACTATATCCAAACAAAAAACAAACAAAACAAAACAAAAAAACAAAAAACAAAAAAGACAGAAAAACCTAAAAAACAACAACAACAACAAAAAAGTGCCCGCTTTTCTTTTGTCCTGGGGAACCAGCTGAGGGGAACCACTTGTCTCCGTCTCGGATCCTGCACTTCTGTTTCTTTAATCTCCGATACACCACACGATGTGTGTTAGTGCTCCCATCGCAGATCACCAGGGCTGGTTATTTGGCAGGCCTGTGGTGCCACTCCCTCCCTACTCTGAATCTTTCCCTCCTGCCAGTGCGCTGGGTTGTGGGAGTGCTCGGGTCCCACCAAGTCGCGGCTTTGTATCTTACCTGCCTTGTGAGGCTCTGAGTTCTCGCAGGGGTAGCTGTAGCCTGGCTGTTGTACTGTATCTTCTGGTCTCTTTTTTAGGAATAGTTGTATTTGTTATATTTTCACAAATGTATATGGTTTTGGGAGGAGATTTCCACCGCCCTGGTCACGCCGCCATCTTATCAGAATGACTGCTGAATTTTTAAACATTTAGTGAAGACCTAATACCCATCCTCATTAAAGTTTTCCAAAAAGTAGAAGAGGAGGGAATACTCCCAAACTCATTCTACGAGGCCAACATCACTCTAATACCAAAACCAGGCAAAGACACCACCAAAAAAGAAAATTACAGACCAATATCCCTGATGAACATAGATGCAAAAATATTCAACAAAATATTACCAAACCAAATTCAACAATACATCAAAAAGATCATCCATCATGATCAAGTGGGATTTATCCCAGGGATGCAAGGATAGTACAACATTTGAAAATCCATCAACATTATCCACTACATCCACAAAAAGGACAAAAAGCACATTATCATCTCCACAGATGCTGAAAAAGCATTTGACAAAATTCAACATCCATTCATGATAAAAACTCTCAACAAAATGGGTATAGAGGGCAAGTACCTCAACATAATAAAGGCCATATATGACAAACCCACAGCCAACATTATACTTAACAGTGAGAAACTGAAAGCTTTTCCTTTAAAATGGGAACAAGACAAGGATGCCCACTCTCTACACTTTTATTCACATAGCTCTGGAGGTCCTAGCCACAGCAATCAGACAACACAAAGTAATAAAAGGCATCCAGATTGGTAAGGAAGAAGTCAAACTGTCCCTGTTTGCAGATGATATGACATTGTACATAAAAAACCCTAAAGACTCCACTCCAACACTACTAGATCTAATATCTGAATTCAGCAAAGTTGCAGGATACAAAATTAATACACAGAAATCTGTTGCATTCATATACACTAACGAACTAGCAGAAAGAGAAATCAGGAAAACAATTCCATTCACAATCGCGTCCAAATGAATAAAATACCTAGGAATAAACCTAACCAAGGAAGTGAAAGACCTATACCCTGAAAACTACAAGACACTCTTAAGAGAAATTAAAGAGGACACTAATAAAATGGAAATTTATCCCATGCTCTTGGCTAGGAAGAATTAATATTGTCAAAATGGCCATCCTGTCTAAAGAAATCTACAGATTCAATGCAATCCCTATCAAAATACCTACAGCATTCTTCAATGACCTAGAGCAAATAGTTCCAAAATTCATATGGAAGCACAAAAGCAATCCTGAGAATATAGAATAAAGCATGGGGGAATTACACTCCATGACTTCAAGTTCTACTACAAAGCTACAGTAATCAAGACAATTTTATACTGGCACAAGAACAGACCCATAGACCAGTGGAACAGAATAGAGAGCCCAGATATAAACTGAAGCATATATGGTCAATTAATATATGATAAAGAAGCCTTGGATATACAATGGGGAAATGACAGCCTCTTCAACAGCTGGTCTTGGCAAAACCGGACAGCTACATGTAAGAGACTGAAACTGGATTACTGTCTAACCCCATACACAAAAGTAAACTCAAAATGGATCAAAGACCTGAATGTAAGTCATGAAACAATAAAACTCTTCAAAAAAAATATAGGCCAAAATCTCTTGGACATAAACATGAGCAACTTCTTGATCAACATATCTCCCCGGGCAAGGGAAACAAAAGCAAAAATGAACAAATGGGACTATATCAAACTAAAAGCCTTCTGTAC
The DNA here is from genome assembly GCA_032199065.1 of Smutsia gigantea. Taxonomy (NCBI): domain Eukaryota; kingdom Metazoa; phylum Chordata; class Mammalia; order Pholidota; family Manidae; genus Smutsia; species Smutsia gigantea. The sequence continues at coordinate 221,990 of JAVSCE010004298.1, forward strand.
AGCAAAGTATACCATCAGTAGAACAGAACGACATCCTACAGTATGGGAGAATATATTCGTAAATGACATATCCGATAAGGGGTTGACATCCAAAAAATATAAAGAGCTCACGCACCTCAACAAACAAAAAGCAAATAAGCCAATTAATAAATGGGCAGAGGAGATGAACAGACACTTCTCCAAAGAAGAAATTCAGATGGCCAACAGGCACATGAAAAGATGCTCCACATCACTAGTCATCAGAGAAATGCAAATTAAAATCACAATGAGATATCACCTCACACCAGTAAGGATGGCCAACATCCAATAGACAAACAACAAATGTTGGCAAAGATGTGGAAAAAGGGGAACCCTCCTACACTAATGGTGGGAATGTAAAATAGTCCACCCATTGTGGAAAGCAGTATGGAGGTTCCTCAAAAAAGTCAAAATAGAAATACCATTTGACCCAGGAATTCCACTCCTAGGAATTTAAGAATGCAGCAGCCCAGTTTGAAAAAGACATATGTACCCCTATGTTTATCGCAGCACTATTTACAATAGCCAAGAAATGGAAGGAACCTAAGTGTCCATCAGTAGATGAATGGATAAAGAAGATGTGGTACATATACACAATGGAATATTATTCAGCCATAAGAAGAAAGCAAATCCTACCATTTGCAACAACATGGATGGAGCTAGTGGGTATTATACTCAGTGAAATAAGCCAGCTGGAGAAAGACAAGTACCAAATGATTTCACTCATCTGTGGAGCATAAGAACAAAGCAAAAACTGAAGGAAGAAAACAGCAGCAGACTCACAGACCCACGAATGGACTAACAGTTACCAAAGGGAAAGGGACTGGGGCGGGGGGGGGTGAGAAGGGGAATAAGGGGCATTACGATTAGCACACATAGTGTAGTGGGGGGACATGGGGATGGCAGTATAGCACAGAGAAGAGAAGTAGTGACTCTATAGCATCTCACTACGCTGATGGACAGTGACTGTAATGGGTTATGTGGTGGGGACTTGATCATGGGGGGGAATCTAGTAACCACAATGTTGCTCATGTAATTGTATATTAATGATCCCAAAATGAAATAAATAATAAATAAATAAATATAATGATGAATAATAAAGAAGAATGACCTCAATAAAAAATTCCATTAAGGAAAGAGGATAATAGGAAGCAGACAGTGATCAACAGACCACAATCCACATCATGTCTTACTGAACAGAAGTCAGATTTCTTGGCACCCAGTGAAGTAAATCCCACTCATTAGTCCATCTGGCAATTCCCAGTCTAAGTCTCACGAGGATCTGTTTGGTCACTGTCCACACCCATGTCTAAGGTAGGTTTTGACATGGATGCCCTTCCCAGGGGCTCCCAGCTTTTGTAACCTTCTTCACATTGATTTGACTTAGGGAGGAAGGAATGAGGATTGTTTGGAAGGTAAAAATCACTACTAATTGTCAGCTTTGTACTATGGTTCCCTTAAAAACCTATCAAGCTTCTGGTTTATTTGCTTCAGATAGTGTGAACAACCACAGCCAAAAATCATTTCCAGAAATAATGTTTAGGCCTGGAGACTTTCATCTATTAGCTGCTGTCCTCTGAACTCTCATAACAGATTGGAGGCCATTCTAATCATAGTCTCTGGTGAGGAGGCACTATCCTTAATCTCTACAAAATTCCAAATGATGGGCTGTGGGTCCCTTTAGAGTGCAAGATGAAGGCAACTCCCTCTAGAGCAAAGCTCTGGGTTTCAGCCCTCACTGCTTCCACGCCAGGAGATCCAGTACAAGTCCACTCCTCCGTAGGGCCTACTGATGAGCCACAAGAAGGAACTGACAGTATGACAATATTCCAAAGTTTTCCTATCGTTTCTCCTAACACTGCAGTCTCAGTTTGCACACATCCTTCCGTGGAACATCAGGCACAAGTTAACCCAAAACTTTGCCATCAAGCAATGAGGGTTACAACTTTCCTTATTTTTCTCCAGAAATCTGCAAGTAGGCAGCCCAAAGTTGGAAGAGCTATTCAATAATGTCCCAGACTCTTCTGATCCTCCTTCTTCGCTTTGTTAATATGCTTAATTTCCCTTCCTTCTTCAACTTATTTTTTAAGCCCCAGGAGAACTATTTATTATTAATGCTTCCAAATACAGGACTAGAAGTTGGATTAAGAGAGAAATAGAATTTTATTAAAAGATTACTGCATGGGGGGAAAAAGCCCTTTCAAACAGGGACGTCTCAGAGATGGCAAGGGATTATATTTCTTTTATTATGAAAGTTACTTTTTGGAGTTCTGGGAAGATGGCGGTATGAGCAGGGCAGCAGAAATCTCCTCCCAAAACCATATATATTTATGAAAATACAACAAATACAACTATTTCTAAAAGACCAGAAGATACAGGACAGCACTCAGCCTGCATCTACACCTGAGAGGACGCGGCACCCCGCGAGGCGGGTAATATACGGAACCGCGACCCGGTGGGACGTGAGCACTCCCCCACCCAAGCACACTGGTGGGAGGAGAGGATTCAGAGAAGGGAGGGAGTGTAAGTACAGACCCACAAAATAACCAGCCCTGGTGATCTGTGCCAGGAGTGCTGACACACATTGCGCAGTGTATCGGAGATTGGAGAGACAGAGGGGCAGGATCTGAGCCTGGGAACGCACTGCGTCCTCGCAGCCAGCTCCCCGGGACAAAAGAAAAGTGCATGCTTTTTTAGCAGTCTTACACAGATAGGGGCCCAATGCAGGAAAAGGATCATTCCAGAACACTTGGCCCAGCAGGCTGGGAGTCCTGGGGAATTTTGGACCCCTTGGCTGGCAACTGGGAAAAAGTAGCACTACTGAGACTTCCCACAGAGATCAGCAGCCTCCCATTCATTCCCACGCCAGCCACAGCTACAAAGGGCCCTGCAGAGCGGCACGGCCACAGCTGCGGAATAGTGGAGCAACAGCACCACCTACAGCATCCTCACACAATCTACGCCCGTCGGACATTTTTTGTTGTTTTGGGGGGATTTTTTGGTGTTATTGTTTTGTTTTGTTTTTTCTCTTTTCTTTTCTATCTTTCTTTTCTTTGTCTTCTCTTTCTCTTCTTTCTTTTTTTTGTAAAGTCTTAAAGGGCCCAGCTAACATAAGTGGGACTTACCAGCGACCACTTCTATCGCCATGAAAAGACAGAGGAATATGGTACAAACAAAGCTTACACAGACCCAGACACCAGAGAGGCAGTCTGAAGGGATGGAAATGCACAATCTTCCTGAAAAAGAATTCAGAATAAAAGTCATAACCATACTAATGGACCTACAGAGAAATATGCAAGAGCTGAGAGAGGAAGTGAGGGAAGTGAGGAAAGACAATGCAGAAATAAGACCAGCGATCGACGAGCTTAGCAGCAGACTGGATGAGATGCAAGAGACTGTTAATGGAATAGAAATCAGAGAACAGGAATACGGAGAAGCTGAGGCAGAGAGAAATAAAAGGATCTCTAGGAATGAAAGAATATTAAGAAAACTGTATGACCAATCCAAACAGAACAATATTTGCATTATAGGAGTACCAGAGGAAGAAGAGAGAGAAAAAGGGATAGAAAGTGTCTTTGAAGAAATAATTGCTGAAAACTTCCCCATGCTGGGGAAGGATATAGTCTAGCAGTCCACGGAAGCCTACAGACCTCCCAACACAAGGGACCCAAGGAAGACAACACCAAGACACATAATAATTAAAATGGCAAGATCAAAGATAAAGACAGGGTATTAAAGGCAGCTAGAGAGAGAGAAAAGATCAACTACAAAGGAAAACCCATCAGACCCCTCAACAGAAACCTTACAGGCCAGCAGAGAATGGCATGATATATTTAATGTAATGAAACAGAAGGGCCTCGAACCAAGAATATTGTATCCAGCACGATTATCATTTAAATATGATGGAGGGATTAAACAATTTCCAGGAAAGCGAAAGTTGAGAGAGTTTGCCTCCCATAAACTACCTCTACAGGATATCTTAAACAGACTGCTCTACAGGGAAGCACTCCTAAGGCTAAAAAGATGTCACCAGAGATAATAAAACCATAGCAAAGAAATCAGACCATCCAAATACTAACTAAAGGCAAAGAATAAAACACCTAGTATAAAAAGAATGGGGGAGGAAGAATAAGAAGGGAGAGATATAAAGAAACATCAGACTGTATTTACAATAACTTAATAAGAAAGTTAAGTTACATTGTCAGATAGTAAAAAAGCAACCCTTGAAACTTTGGTAACCACGAATCTAAAGCCAGCAAAGGCAATAAGTACATATCTTTCGATAATCACCCTAAATGTAAATGGACTGAATGCACCAATCAAATGACACAGAGTAACAGAATGGATAAAAACGCAGGACCCATCTATATGCTGCTTACAAGAGACTCACCTCAAACCCAAAGATATACACAGACTAAAAGTGAAGGGATGGAAAAAGATATTTCATGCAAACAAGGAGAAAAAAGCAGGTGTTGCAGTACTTGTATCAGACAAAATAGACTTCAAAACAAGAAAGTAGCAAGAGATAAAGAAGGACATTACATAATGATAAAGGGGTCAGTCCAACAAGAGGATATAACCATTATAAATATATATGCACCCAACACAGGAGCGCGGTCATATGTGAAACAAATACAAACAGAATTAAAGGAGGAAGTAGAAAGAAATGCTTTCATTTTAGGAGACTTCAACACACTACTCACTCCAAAGGACAGATAAACCAGACAAAATAAGTAAGGACACAGAGGCACTGAACAACACACTAGAACAGATGGACCTAACAGACATCTACAGAACTCTGCACCCAAAAGCAACAGGATACACATTTTTCTCGAGTGCACATGGAACATTTTCCAGAATAGACCACATACTAGGCCACAAAAAGAACCTCAGTAAATTCAAAAATATTGAAATTCTACCGAAGAACCTCTCAGATCACAAAGGTATAAAACTAGAAATAAATTTTAGAAAGAAAACAAAAAGGATCGCAAATACAAGGAGACTTAACAACATTCTCCTAATGAATCAATGGGTTAACAACCAAATCAAACAGAAATCAAAGAATATATGGAGACTAATGACAACAACAACACAATGCCACAACTTCTGTGGGATGCAGCAAAGGCAGTTCTAAGAGGAAAGTATATTGCAATCCAGGCCTATTTGAAGAAGGAAGAACAATCCCAAATGAATAGTCTAAAGACACAATTACTGAAATTGGAAAAAGAAGAGCAAATGAGACCCTAAGCCACCAGAAGGAGGGATATAATAAAGATCACAGAAGAAATAAATAAAATCAAGAAGAAAAAACAATAGAAAAAAATCAATGAAACCAAGAGTTGGCTCTTTGAAAAAATAAACAAAATAGATAAACCCCTAGCCAGACTCATTAAGAGAAAAAGAGAATCTACACACATAAACAGAATCAGAAATGAGAAAGGAAATATCACAACAGACCTCACAGAAATAAAAAGAATTATTAGAGAATATTATGAGAATCTATATGCTAACAATCTGGAAAACATAGAAGAAATGGACAACTTCTTAGAAAAATACAACCTTCCAAGACTGACCAAGCAAGAAACAGAAAAACTAAAAAGACCAATCACCAGCAAGGAAATTGATCGGTAATCAAAAAACTACCCAAGAACAAAACTCCCGGACCTGATGGAGTCACCTTTGAATTCTACCAGACATATAGAGAAGAAATAACACCCATTCTCCTTAAAGTTTTCCAAAAAATAGAAGAGGAGGGAATACTTCCAAACTCATTCTATGAAACCAGCATCACTCTAATACCAAAACCAGGCAAAGACCCCATCAAAAAATAAAATTAGACACCAATATCCCTGACGAACATAGAGGCAAAAGTACTCAAAAAAATATTAGCAACCCAAATTCAAAAATACATCAAGAGGATCATACATAATGATCAAGTGGGATTCATCCCAGGGATGCAAGGATGATACTACATTCGAAAATCCATCAACATCATCCACCACATCAACAAAAAGAAGAACAAAAGCCACATGATCATCTCATAGATGCTGTAAAAAAAAGCATTTGAAAAAATTCAACATCCATTCATGATAAAAACTCTTAACAAAATTGGAATAGAGGGCAAGTGCCTCAACATAATAAAGGCCATATATGACAAAGCCACAGCTAACATCATACTTAACGGCGAAAAGCTGAAAGCTTTTCATCTAAGATCGGGAACAAGACAGGGATGCCCACTCTCTCCACTGTTATTCAACATAGTACGGGAGGTCCTAGCCACGGCAATCAGACAAAACAAAGACATACAAGGCATCCAGATTGGCAAAGAAGAAGTCAAATTGTCACTATTTGCAGATAACATGATATTGTACATAAAAAACCCTAAAGACTCCACTCCAAAACTACTAGAACTAATATCTGAATTCAGCAAAGTTGCAGGATACAAAATTAATACACAGAAATCTGTTGCTTTCCTATACACTAACGATGAACTAACAGAAAGAGAAATCAGAAAAACAATTCCATTCACAATTGCATGAAAAAGAATAAAATACCTAGGAATAAACCTAACCAAGGAAGTGAAAGACCTATACCCTGAAAACTACAAGACACCCCTACGAGAAATTAAAGAGGACACTAACAAATGGAAATTCATCCCATGCTCTTGGCTAGGTAGAATAAATATTATCAAAACGCCTATACTACCTAAAGCAATCTACAGATTCAACGCAATCCCTATCAAAATACCAACACCTTTCTTCAATAACTGGAACGAAGAGTTCTAAAGTTCATGTGGAACCACAAAAGACCCCAAATAGCCAAAGCAATCCTGAGAAGAGGAATAAAACAGGGGGAATTATGCTCTCTGACTTTAAGCTCTACTACAAAGCTACAGTAATCAAGACAATTTGGTATTGGCACAAAAACAGACCCACAGACCAGTGGAACAGAATAGAAAATCCAAACATTAACCCAAACATATACAGTCAATTAATATTTGATAAAGGAGCCTTGGATATACACTGGGGAGATGACAGCCTCTTCAGCAGCTGGTGTTGGCAAAACTGGACAGCTACATGTAAGAGAATGAAACTGGACTACTATCTAACCCCATACACAAAGGTAAACTCAAGGTGGATCAAAGACCTGAATGTAAGTCAGGAAACCATAAAACTCTTAGAAAAAAACATAGGCAAAAATATCTTGGACATAAACATAAGTGACTTCTGCATGAACATATCTCCCCAGGCAAGGTAAACAAAAGCAAAAATGAACTATATCAAGCTGAAAAGCCTCTGTACAGCAAAGGACACCATCAGTAAAACAAAAAGATATCCTACAGTATGGGAGAATATATTCATAAATGACGTATCCGATAAGGGGTTGACATCCAAAATATATAAAGAACTCACGCACCTTAACAAACAAAAAGCAAATAATCCAATTAAGAAATGGGCAGAGGACATGAATAGACACTTCTCCAAAGAAGAAATTCAGATGGCCAACAGGCACGTGAAAAGATGCCTCACATCGCTAATCATCAGAGAAATGCAGATTAAAACCACAGTGAGATATCACCTCACGCCAGTGAGGATGGCCAACATCCAAAACACAAACAACAACAAATGTTGGCAAGGATGTGGAGAAAAGGGAACCCTCCTACACTGTTGGTGGGAATGCAAACCAGGTCAACCATTGTGGAAAACAGTATGGAGGTTCCTCAAAAAACTCAAAATAGAAATACCATTTGACCCAGGAATCCCAGTCCCAGGAATTTATGCTAGAATGCAGCAGCCCAATTTGAAAAAGACAGATGTACTCCTATGTTTATCGCAGCACTAATTACAATAGCCAAGAAATGGAAGCAACCTAAGTGTCCATCAGTAGATGCATGGATAAAGAAGATGTGGTACATATACACAATGGAATATTATACAGCCATAAGAAGAAAACAAATCCTACCATTTGCAACAACATGGATGGAGCTAGAGGGTATTATGCTCAGTGAAATAAGCCAAGCCGAAAAAGACAAGTATCAAATGATTTCACTCGTATGTGGAGTATAAGAACAAAGAAAAAAACTGAAAGAAGAAAACAGTAGCAGACTCACAGAACCCAAGAACTGACTAATAGTTACCAAAGGGAAAGGGACTGGGGAAGATGGGTGGGAAGGGAGGGATAAGGGGGGCATTACGATTAGCAGATGTAATGTTGGGGGGGGGCATGGGGAGGGCTGTACAACCCAGAGAAGACAAGTAGTGATTCTGTAGCATCTCACTGTGCTGATGGACAGTGATTGTAATGGGGTTGGTGGGGGGACCTGATGAAGGGGTAGTTTAATCACGATAATATTGCACATGTAATTGTCGATTAATGATACCAAAATAAATTATAAAAAAAGATTATACATAAAAATTAAATTACTGTTTAATTATACAGGTAACATATGAATATTCTCCTTATAAGTAATTATAAGAACTTCAACATTCTCCTTTTAGTAAGTAATGAAAACATTATAGGTAAGGCTGTACGGTACTCTGATCACCCCTCATCTCAGAGGTGTCTAATCATTCCAGTACAGGATGTATCCTTTAGTTCTCTTTCTGTGCATTTATACAATATACAGGTAGTTTTAGTCACTACCATTTCGCAACAATTATTAGAATTGTATAAACATTACTGTTTTAATTTTGGAAATTCTGTGTTTGTGGAGTGATTTATAATAGGTGTTTCTCTTCTAAAGTGCTTTATTTGTCATGTTATTTGCTATCCTTCAGAGGTCCTTTCATTTTCAGTTGTCTACACTTCCACTAAATTATGAAACAATTTCATTAAAATTTATTAGATCATAGGGATTATTTGACTTAACTCACTCGTTTTAGTGATATGGAAATTGAGGCTTAAAAATGTTGAGTCAACTGCCCGTGGCAACATAGCTGATGGCTGAATGGTGCCAGAGCCAGATGTAGAATCTTTTCACCTGCTTTACTGTTACTTCTATTATAAAATTACACATCTACAAGCTGCTGTCATTTAAATTTGCTGGTCTGTAGAGACCTCTAGTGGTTGACGGACATTAGCACCTTCCATTCTGTGATTCCTCTTTCAGGGAGTCCTTGGTGGAGTGACTGGGATAATAACAAAGCCCATGGAAGGTAGGTTGAGATTTTCTCTTCCTGTTTGAAGGGCTGACACATAGTAAACATAGTAGATGTTATTACTACTAGTTATGTCATTGAAAGAATTTCTAATTTTATATTCATAGTTTTAAATCATTGTTTAATGAATATACTTTGCTCAGAAAAGAGAGATTGAGTAGTAGACTATAATTCAGACTTTGAATGCTGTTTCCAGCAGGACCATAGTTAAACTGGATTCCTTTGAGCCCTCAAAAGCAATTGACTTTATTTTGTTTTATTGATTTAAAAAGTACTTTATTCAGTGCATCCCTATCAAAATCCCAGTTGGCTTCTCCACAGAAATTGACAAGCTGATTCTAAAATTTATATGGGAATTCAAGAGACCTTAAATAGCCAAAAAAATCTAGAAAAAGAAGAACAAAGTTGGAGGACTTACACTATCCAATTTAAAAATGTACTAGAAAGTTACAGTGACTAAGAAAGTATGGTATTAGCATACAGATAGACATATAGATCAGTGGAATAGAATTGAAATTCCAGAAATAAACCCTTACATTTATGGTCAGTTGATCTTTGACAGGAGTGCCAAGATAAATCCATAAAGAAAGAAGAACATTTTCAATAAATGCTGGTGGGACAATTGGATATAAATGTAGCATTTATGTATATGACCCAGCATTTCCATTCCTAGGTACAATGTAACCTGGAAAACTGAAAACCTGTTCCCTCAAAAACTTGTACATTAATGTTCATAGAAACATAATTCAAAATAGCCAGGATGTACTAGCAACCAAAATGTCCATGAAATAATACATGAATAAACAGAATTTGGTATATCTATACAATGGGATATCATACGGCTATAAAAAAAAATCAAGTATTGATACAAGATGGATGAACCTTGAAAACATGGAACTAGTGAAAAAAGCCAGCCACCAAAAATCACGTACTGTATGATTAATGTTTGTAGGCAATGTCCAGGATAGGCAAATCTATAAAGATGGAAAGTAGATTAGTGGTTGTTTAGGTCTGGGTGAGGGGAAGAAGGAGGTAGATTGCATAGGATGGGATGGCGAGGGCTTAGGGAGAAATGGGGAACAATTGCTAATTGGGGTGGGGTTTCTTTGTGAGCTGACACAAATATTCTAAAATGGATTGTGGTCATTGTGGTACAATTCTGAATATACTAAAAACCAACTAATTTGTATACTTAAGTGGGTGAATTACGTGGTATATAAATTATATTTCAATAAAGCTCTTTAAAAAGAAAGTACACTACTTAAAACAATCTCCTGATTGTAGGCATCAAAACATAGAATATTTTCTGGTCAGTTCTTGGACATTTCAGTCACAGGTACTAACTAAACTCCTGGATCAGTAGTTATAAAAAACTTGAACATGCTTCAGGATTACCTGGAGGGCCTGTTAAAACACAGATTGCTGCGCCCACTTCCAAAGTTCTATTTCAGAAGGTATGTGGTGGGGCCTAATAATTTACTTTTTAAACACACTTTGAGAACCACTGTTTTTTTTGTTTGTTTGTTTTTTTTACATGTTAGGCTTAAATTTAACTTACTTAGATTAGAAGCTCACTGTGTCCAACAGCTCAGTATTTAGCTCAGGCTTTTGTTGAGTTCAAACTTCATTATTTAAAAATCTCTCTCTCTCTCTCTCTCTCTCTCTCTTTCTATATATATATTTTTTTAAATAAATTCTTTGTCTTTGGTTTTATGAAGGTGCCAAAAAGGAAGGAGCTGCTGGATTCTTTAAAGGAATTGGAAAAGGGCTTGTGGGTGCTGTGACTCGTCCAACCGGAGGAATCGTAGATATGGCCAGTAGCACCTTCCAGGGAATTCAGAGGTAATTAAGTACAGACTGTATGCATGGTATGGGTCTGTGTGCTGTTTGGTTCTAGGAATAGATAAATGGGTTACATTCCTTGCTGTTAAGAAGATTAAAGTCTAATTGAAATCTAAGACAGGTTCACAATGTGGAATGGCACCAGAACAAAGAGAAGAACTTTTTTGATGGCTCAATTTCTCCTTTATTCAACAAATGTTAATTGATGTCTACTACTTGCAGGGTATTGTGCTAGACACCACAGGTATGAAGAGTGGATGACCTGGTTCTTGCCTTTATTTTCACATTTGTTTTTCTTTAAGAAAAAGTGGGAGAGCTTGGAGTCAGACAGACTTGGTTTCAATACTTGTCACATTATTTTGGATAAGTTATTCAAAATTTTTTATCAAATATGATAGATAATGCATTTGTACCTTCTTTAATCATAGATATTTGTATTACTTTGAAAGATTCTCATGTATTTTCTTATACTTACTTTGCTGTCTTGCACAGGGCAGCAGAATCAACCGAGGAAGTGTGTAGCCTCCGCCCTCCTCGCCTGATCCACGAGGATGGCATCATCCGCCCCTATGACAGACAGGAGTCCCAGGGCTGTGATTTATTTCAGGTATAAGTTCTGTTCTTCATGGTCATGAATGATATTTAATTTTTTTAATTGAAGTATAGTTGATATAGCGTGATACTAAATTCTAACGATTTTTAGGGCCAAAATGTCATGGTTGTTCTTAAGAGTTCTTGATTCATGAACTTTTTTATAGATTACCCAGGGAACATGGTTTGAAGAGTAGAATTTGATCATTTTGTATTTTAGCTTACTGTGTTAAATGGAATAACTGATAATATTTTCTCTGCACAGGAGCAAAACTTTTTGTGCAGCAAGGATAACTTTAAATGAAGTCATAGACATTATTACTAGGGTGTGGTAGCTCATTTAGTTAACATTGTTAACTTTGGTTTCCTGCTTTGTAGCTAATTGTAATTAGCTGCCTTTTCTCCCAACCAAATTCATTTATTTGGACTATTCTATTAATCTAGCTTTATTTCGGTAAACAGAAGCTGAAGGAGAGAAAAAAAGATTATGTGCAATTATAATCTTTATAAACCTTAAAAATAATTAAAAGGTTTTTTGCTTTTACTTCAGTTTTAACTTTACTGTATTTAAGTAATACACACACACATATATATATATAAGTTGCTATTCTCTTTGACTAGGTTTCCCTCAAAATGAACTTATTAATTTTTTCCTACTATGTCTTTAAAATAAAATGATTCTTCATTGTTCTTAGCCTTTTGGTTTTTATTGTATGTGATTACATTTTCTCTTTCTGCATGCTTCTAACTATATTTTCTTTCTTTTTCTGCCTACACAGCAAGAACTAGAAATACAGGAGTAAATGTTTCCAATACTACTACTTGATTTCATCCTTAAAAATCAAAACAAACTGTGGTATTAATTGACTGTCTTTGATTTATTTAGATTGAGAGTTCATTTTAATGAAGGTTTCTTTACAACTCTCACCTCTGAACTTTTTATTGTAGTGGCTACAAATAAAAATATGGTATTCCTGGTAATACTGTACAGGAATAAGAGATCAAAATAAAATATTAAAGGATTCAGGACATCAACTTCTCAGTTTAGTTTGTAAAAGACTCTTGTGAGCTCAGAAGCAGATATATTTACTATCATTTTGAAAATCTTATGGTATTTATGTGCATTTCAGGTAAAGTTGAAAAAAGAAAGACAATTATTATATCCAGTCTATTATGTGTTTTTTATGTTGGTGAGTCTTGATGGAATTACATAACTGTGTTTCACAATCACTCTAAATTTACTCGAGTTATGGGCCTACTACCTGGGACCTATGTTTTAGTAATTGAGGTATTATTTGCTCTGGGTTTGTCCTTAGATGTCAAATAAGAGTTGGCACATGAATTTTGAGAATATGTTCCCATAATCTATTTTTTCTTTTTTAACATCTCAATACTCTTGCTAGATAAATGGCAAACATTTTATAATTACATTACATAATTCTCAGCCTTTAGTATTCTTTTCAAAAATTGAATCTCCTTATCGGTTAGCCTATTTCACAATTATTAATTTTAACTAACAAATAGAAGTTGAACATATAACTAGGCAAATTACTTATATGGCACTTGAATTTATAGATATCTTTATTTTTAAAAACCAACGGTTTTTGCTTTTAAGTCCTGAGAGAGGTTCATTATCTTAAGAACAAAAATAATTATAAATATTATCATTTGAAATTAGTACTCCCTATAGTCAATTTTCAAAGTAAGTTATGTTTTGATTTCTCTATTTTGTAAATGGTAGAACTGTTTAATTTGATAAGCAGCATCTTACCTAGCAGCTTTCAATTTTCCCCCAAAATTAAAAACAAAGCATAAACTTAATGTGTTGTATATTTGACAAAACTGTAAACACAGAACTGTTCAGTTGGATTATATATTTTTAAACTATAGTTTTCAAAGGAATAAATTGAATGTTTCATATTTAAAACAAGCACTTTAAAAACAAAAGAATCACATCCAAAGACCAGCCTGAAACTGTAGCTGACAGATTTTTCTTGTGCCTAGATAACTGAGGGTTGACAAAATATCACCATATGTACAGTTTCTATGAAAAGCACAATAACTATTTCAAGATGCTGTCTTAAATAACCACTACTAATTACCCTTCCTTCTTAGGTAAAAGTAATGATTTTTAATTTTCCTGGATATATTGCAGTTTTAATGAGGTTCACCTTTTGGGAAACTGTATAACTTGTTAAATTTTTTTCTTTACTTACTGTGCTTTTTGTTTGTTTAGCTCTTTATGTTACTAAACTTTTCCTTGTGATTTATCACCTTTTTTACAACTGCATGTCAATAAGCACAAAACTTCAAGAGACTTTTTATTAGCTAAATATAGTCATTTTGTCTGATTTGTTTTTAAGACATCAGACAACCTTTTAAACTTTAATATATTATTATAGTTAAAGGAAAATAGAATGATTGTATATTAATGAGAAGACTTGGTAATTCCTTTCCACAAGTGACAAGAATAGGTATGGATAATCAAGAAATGTAAGCTGTTTCATCCCTTGCCCACCTTGCTGTAGTCAGCTAGGTGTGAAACATATTATTATGTGGACTATGCTGGAATACCAAAGAAGTGAGGCTTCTGTCCTTAAAGGACCAATTATAACAAAATCTGTACATCTTAAAGAGCACTAGAGTGTAAAATTATGTCCTCCTAGCCATTACTGTAATATGGGGACATTCTAAATAACTTATTTGGGAATCTTCTGATTTACGCTATTTTCTTTTTCCCCTGAAAAATTACTGTGCTGTATTCTTTAATACTCAGCTTTGAAAGTTACTAAATCATATACTGTGTTTTCATAGCATATACTCTTCTACTTAACTTTTATTCTCCTAGGGTGATTACTGCTTACACGTGAATATATAGACATTTACACACACATTTATATAATATATATATACATACACACACACATATATATAGCCAGTTTTTATTTAATATTCATCTTGGTTCACATACTTATCATATAATATTTAAAATGGTGTTCCTTGCTTTTTCATTTTAATTATATTTTCCATGGTCATAGAAATGAGTCATTCTCAATTTTTGCATTACCATATATTGAGGTAATCTTCCATTGTGTATTTGACGATTCCCAGTTCTTGACATGAAAGTAGTTGCTGTTATTTTACTAAGAGTAATAATGCCATCAAAAGCACCATTATACCTATAGCTTTCTCATGTCTTGTATTATTTCCTTAGAATTTACTTGAAAAAGTTAAATGCTTTTGCTAAATATTGTTAATTCTTCACGTTGCATTTTGGAAAGGGAGAGTGAATATTTTATCAACTAATCTGGTCTCCTGCTTCCATCAATGACTGAATACCTTAATCTGGATCTCACAGTGTTATGGATTTTAGTAGTGTTGAAAACAAGGTTTCTATAGTCTATTATAGTGAAAAAGTTATACTTTAAAAGCCTTCAGTGGTTTAAAAGCACAATAGCCTGATAACTAATGAAAATGCAGACAAGATGGAAAGTGGATAGTACCTCTTGTACAGTGCACATCAAATCTAAATATTTTAATATTTAAATTTCAAAGCTGAATATAAATGTAATAAATTATTATAGTCATTTCCCATTTTTTCTTTATAAAAGAAATTAAGGTGTAAATGTTAAAATCGTTTAGGTAATTCACACGGGCAAGATGTGAAACAAGTGACTGTTACACTCCACTTCTCTCTGAGACTCATTCTGAAGATGAGACCCCAGTTCTTCAGGGATTTATCTTCTTTGTTCATGGCTTTTCATAATTGTCAAGGAATGACTGGAAAGCAAGGATCTTTAAAATGTGTGTGTTTAAGCATTGGAACAATAACAAGAATGCTTTCTCTGAGTGTGATTATTATTGATTATGTTATCCTTTTAATAATATTGCTGTTGTACTCTTGGTTACAAAATGTTAGGGTCTAATTTTTAGGCATGTTTATGTTCTGTATTTTCATGTGTATCATCTCATCTGGTCTTTAATCATGCATTATAGATAATGTCAATATTTCATTAGCATTAACTATAAAAATAACTACTTTGTTGGTTTTTAATACGTTGTCTAATTTTAGTCACAATAGTTTTGAGATAGTTGGAAGAAATAAATGTATTTAAATGTGCTACTATTTATACTTGAATTATTTTATGCTTGTAATTATCTTTAGCAATAAATTATGCAGCTATTTAAAATCTTAGAAATTCTTCATGTTTGTAATAGTATTATCATTACATTTTCTTTTCTATCAAGAATATAATTTGATATATATGTACTTGTCATGCATGTTTAATCTATAAAACCAAATATTTAAAACATTAATATCATTTATCTTGGAATTTTATTATGTATTCACCTACAATCAGTGGTTCTTAACATTCGAGAAGGATCGCAGATCCCTTCAAAAAATCTAATGAAAAATTTGAACTGTCCTTTGAAAAAAGTTGCAGAACCACATTCTCAAAATTTTATATTCTGTTTTAGGTGGTTCATAGACCTCCCAAAGTCTTTCCATGGACCCCAGGTTAAGAACCCCTCTAATGATAATGTGGCAGTCTTTATGTTAACATATGTTCATATCCCATTAATGAAAACACGTGATTGTTTCTGGTAGAGATTTTTAAACTTCTTAAGTTATCACAGAACAACGTGTATTTTTAAAAGATCACTTAGTAATCATTAATACATATTTGTCTTTAAGGCACAGTGAAAGTTAATTTATAAACATGCTGTGTATACTTTTGTAGCTTCATGTGCCAATATGCAGAATTATGCTATGCTTTCTTATATTTTCCTACCAGTGTTACTGTAATTAGCTAATATACTGTAGCAGAAATACTGGTTAGATGTATGTACTACCCAATTGTGAGTCTTGGGGTGTTTTTTTTTTCAGAATTGTATCAAAAAGTTAGAAGGAGAGACTTACCAATACCACTGCGCTATTTCTGGAAGCAAGAAGGCAGTCCTTATGGTTACAGACAGGTATTAACTTCAAGGGACATTTTTTTTATGCAAATATATAGGTCATAAGAATTTTGAAGACTAAAATCACAGATTTGGAGAGCTATATACTTCAACTGCAAAATGTTCATTGCTGTAGAGTTAACTAATGCTTATTAAAACAAATTATTTTCTACCCATTAAGTTAACAAAGACAAAAATGTTTAAATAACACCTAGTCTTAGCAAAACACAGGAGAAAAGACACTGCCATGTACTGTTGGTTGTATGTAAAAAAACTGATACAGTGTTCTGATAAAACAAGTTGGCAAAGTAAAAATAAAAACCTAACACCAAATGTTGGAAGAATCATTATATTATTCTTACTATATGGGGAAATGTAAGGAAAGATAAAATCAATTTATGTGTACTGTACTTTATTTGGCTCCCAGGCATAGTTTGCTCACCTCAATACAGATAATAATTAAAAGGTGGAAATAAATCATACATTATAGTTTATCTAGGACAGAGTTGGTTTGCACTTTTTGTCCCAATGTAATTATTAGCAGCTATCATTTTCATCCTTAAAACTGTCCTGGTTTGAATGATAATTTAGCTGATAACCCCTAAAAATTGCTTTTACTAACATTCCCATCATCCAGAGATATTAGCTGGTAAGTCAGATTTTTGCATTATTTATATTTTATAAAACTATGTACAAAAATGCATAATGTATGTTTAATTAACCTAGGTTTTTCACCCAACAATATTTTGTGATCATCTTCCCAAACCATTATTCTAGATTCATAAATATTTTTAATGACTAGATATTTTATTTATGGCTATAGTATACTCAAATGCTACCTTACTATTTGACATTCAGTTTTTTCCTTCCCATTATTATGTTATTTTAAACACATCTTTGCAGCTAAGTCTTTTTTTTCTATAATTCCTTAGGATAAATTCTTATCAGTGTGATTACTGATTTAAGAGTATGAGGATTTTTGAGGCCCTTTCTATATAGTACCAACTTGTTTTATCAGAAAACTTGTATTCGTTTTTTTTACTTACAGCTAACAGTATATGAGAGTGCCCTTTCTCCCATAGTTTGCTAAAACCAGGTGTTATCATTTAAATGTTTTTGTCTTTGCTAACTTAATGGGGAGAAAATTCTTTGTTGTAATTAGTACTTTTTGATTGCTAATGAGTATGAATATTTTAATATATTCATCCATTTATAGTTTTTATTCTGTGAGTTGCTTGTTTGTATCTTTTACTCATTTTTCATTTTAAGTCTTTTTCTTAGTAACTTTAAAGAGCATTTTGTGAATTAGTGATATTAGCCCTTTATACCTATAAAATATAGTTAACATTTTAATAATTGTTTATTGAATTTTCCAGTATATAGGCCTTTTAATTTTTCCATATCGAAATGTATCCAAAATTTGGTATCAATATTTTTTTCTACTCTTTATTTTTAGAAACAAAATAGGAGTTCTCATGACCTAAATTTATTAGAATATAGCTCTACTAGTCAGTCCTTATTCCTACATAGTATTTTAATTTAGTGATCTTTAAGAAATCGTTCTCTGAGCAGACGTTCACCATCTGTCTTAGTCTGTTTGGCCTGCTAGAACAAACACCATCGCCTGGGGGCTTAAGCCACAAATAGTTATTTCTATAGTCCTGGAGGCTGGGAAGTCTAATATCAATGTCAGCATTCGGTGTCTGGTGTCTGGTGACGGCCCACTTACTGGTTCAGAAAGGGCTGTCTTCTCCCTGTGTCCTCACATGGCAGAAGCGGCAAGGGAGCTCGCTCAGGCCTTATTTTTAAGAGCACTAATTACATTCATGAAGGCTTTACCATCATGACCTAATCACCTCCCAGAGGTCCCACTTCCAAAAACCATCACTTTGGGAGTTAGGATTCAATATATGAATTGGCGAGGCGGGATTTGGGGGGCAGGAAGGAATATAAACATTCAGTCCATTACATCAATGTCCGACAGAAATAGCGACACCAAGATGAAAGTTCTATCTTCTATCCCCTCCTCATCTAAGGGTGGGGGTTTAATCAGTGACATTATTGTGTGATATACAGAGGCTCTGAAGACAGGAAAACTGTTGGTCCAAAACGGTAGGAACCAAGGTGTCCTGGGGGTGGTGTTAGGTCGGGTCAGGAGGTATTTGAGCAGAGTTGTGGAGAGTATGGAACTGCCGTACAGGTTAACAGGAGGCAAGCAGAGGCATAAAACAGTATGGTATTTTGAACAGTAAGATCGGATTGGAATGGCTGAATAGTTCAGTAGGACATTAGTGGGGAAGTGTTGGGAGATGAAGCAAGTCACACGCTCATGCCATCTGAAGGGTTTAGGTTTTATTGTTAATGTGATGGAAGATCACTAATCTTTTTTTTTAATGTGTAAACTATTCTTGTTTAGAATTTTCATCTTTTCACCCAGAGCTATATGCACATAGTACACACACAAGTCTCTCTTTTTTTATTTTCCACTGAAGCCTTGTAAACAAGGAATAATATGGTATGGTCTATAGTTCAGAAAGATCTCTGGCAGCATGCTGAGTTGGAGGAGGATCAGAAAGGAAGCAGGAAGAGCAGTTAGACTGTATTAGTTCTCTATTGCTGCACAACAAGTTACTGTAAAATTAGCAACTTAAAAAATTTATTATCTCACAATTTCTGCTCGTCAACACAGCCTCTAACAAGCCCCAAATTTCAGTAGTACCTCTGCTGCGAAGTACAGTGTTAGGGGTCTGTTTCAGTCCTCACACTCCATTGGTCACCAGGTTCCTTCAACTGTACTTTCTAAACATCTGAAATCCAGCTCTTTTGTCCCTTTTCACAGCCACTGCCTTAACTGAGGCTCTCACTGCTTCTGATTGGATTATTGAGGAGCTTCCTACCTTGATTCTCTGCCCCGCCTCTCCTCCATTGACCACTAGAGCCATGATAGGAAAGTAAGAAACTGTATCATGAAATTTCCCACTGCCTGTAGATTAAGGTCAAAATTTCTTAAAATGGAGGGGAAAACGTCCTTCAAGATCTAGGACTAAGCTAATTTTCACACCTCTGAATATATCTGGTATTCCAGCGACAGACCTCCACATTCCTCAAATAAATCTTCCCTGTTTTGTTCTCTATATATGTCAATAGGCTGTTCACCCATTGTCTCAATTATCATTTCCCTTCCCCACTTAGAATCCTCATTCCTTTCAAGAATCAGCTCTTATGCTACCTGTTCTACCAACACAGTCATCCTTCTATCCTGTGCTATAGAAGAATTTTCTGCACACTCTGCGATTGCACTTATCTAACTGTGCAAAAGCATTTATTTACATGTTTGTTTCCCCTTCTAACCCATGAATACCTCTCAGGCAGAAACTCTGTATTTCTCCAGCACCCCAGATACTTGTAGAAATTAATGATTCTGCTTTCCAAGTTTTGCTTTCTGTAATAGAAACTTTAAAATCAGATGTAGGACTTCCGGGAAGATGGCGGTGTGAGCAGGGCGGCAGAAATCTCCTCCCAACACTTTATTTATCTACGAAAACACAGCAAATACATCTATTCCTAAAAGAGAGACGAGAATACACAGGAGAGCGCACAGCGTGCAGCTACACCCGAGAGGACTCGGCACCCCAAGAGGCGGGTAAGATCTGGAGCCGCGACCCGGCGGGACCCGAGCACTCCCCCACCCCAGCGCACCGGCGGGAGGAGAGGATCCAGAGCCGGGAGGGAGTGGAAGTACACCCCGCGAAGTAGCCAGAACCGGTGATCTGTGCGGGGAGCGCTGACCCACACTGCGCGGTGCAACGGAGATTGGACAGACAGAGGGGCAGGATCTGAGCGGAGAACGCGCCAGGGGGCTTGCAGCCGGCTCCCAGGAAGCAAAAAAAAAGCACACGCTTTCTTCAGCGGTCTTAAAGAGACAGGAGCCCAGCGGAGGAGCCAGATCGCCCCAGCACACTCAGCCCAGCAGGCTGGGAGTCCTGGGGAGTTTCAGACGCCTTAGCTGGCGACTGAGGAAGCATAGCCATACTTAGACTTCTCACTGAGATCAACAGCCTCCTATTCATTCCCACCTCTGCCAGAGCAATAAAGGGCCCTGCGGAGCGGTGCAGTCACAGCTGTGGAATAGTGGGGCAATAGCGCCACCTACAGCATTCCCACAGAATCTACGTCTGGTAGGCATTTTTTTGCTGGTTTTTTTGTTTTGTTTTTTGTTTTGTTTTTGTTGTTTCTTTTCTTTCTTTTTTTTTTTTTCTTTCTTTCTTCTTTTTTCTTTCTTTTTTTTTTCTTCTCTTTTTAAAGTCTTAAAGAGCCCAGCTGACATACGTGGCAACTATCAGTGACCAATTCTATAGCCATGAAAAGACAGAGGAATATGGTTCAGACCAAAATCAACCAGACAACCCCAGAGAGGGAGTCTGAAGGGATGGAAATGCACAGTCTTCCTGAAAAAGAATTCAGAATAAAAGTCATAACCATACTGATGGACCTACAGAGAAATGTGCAAGAGCTGAGGGAGGAAGTGAGGGAACTGAGGAAAGACAATGCAGAAATCAGACAAGCGATCGACGGGCTTAACAGCAGAATGGATGAGATGTAAGAGACTGTTAATGGAATAGAAAACAGAGAACAGGAGTACAGAGCAGCTGAGGCAGAGAGAGATAAAAGGATTTCTAGGAATGAAAGAATATTAAAAGAACTGTGTGACCAATCCAAACGGAACAATATTCGCATTATAGGAGTACCAGAGGAAGAAGAGAGAAAAAGGGATAGAAAGTGTCTTTGAAGAAATAATTGCTGAAAACTTTCCCTCGCTGGGGAAGGAAATAGTCTCGCAGTCACCGAAGCCCACAGATCTCCCAACACAAGGGACCCAAGGAAGACAACACCAAGACACATAATAATTAAGATGGCAAAGATCAAAGATAAAGGCAGGGTATTAAAGGCAGCTAGAGAGAGAAAAAAGATCACCTACAAAGGAAAACCCATCAGACTATCATCAGACTTCTCAACAGAAACCTTACAGGCCAGAAGAGAATGGCATGATATATTTAACGTAATGAAACCGAAGGTTCTCGAACCAAGAATATTGTATCCAGCACGATTATCATTTAAATATGACAGAGGGATTAAACAATTTCCAGACAAACGAAAGTTGAGAGAGTTTGCCTCTCTTAAACCACCACTACAGGATAACAGGATATCTTAAACAGACTGCTCTAGAGGGAAGCACCCCTAAGGCTAAAAAGATGTCACCAGAGAAAATAAAATCATAGCAAAGAAAGCAGACCATCCAAATACTAACTAAAGGCAAGAATAAAACACCTATTATAGAAAGAATGGAGGAGGAGGAATAAGAAGGGAGAGAAATAAAGAAACATCAGACTGTGTTTACAATAACTTAACAAGAAAGTTAAGTTAGATTGTTAGATAGTAAAGCAACCCTTGAACCCATGGTAACCACGAATCTAAAGCCAGCAATGGCAATAAGTACATACCTATCAATAGTCACCCTAAATGTAAATGGACCGAATACACCAATCAAAAGACACAGAGTAACAGAACGGATAAAAAAGCAAGACACATCAATGTGCTGCCTACAAGAAACTCACCTTAAATCCAAAGATATACAAAGACTAAAAGTGAAGGGATGGAAAAAGATATTTCATGCAAACAACAAAGAAAAAAAGCAGGGTGTTGCAGTACTTGTATCAGACAAAATAGACTTCAAAATAGAAGAAAATGGCAAAAGATAAGAAGGACATTACATAATGATAAAGGGGTCAGTCAACAAGAAGATATCCTGTAGTGGTGGTTTATGAGAGGCAAATTCTCTCAACTTTCCTTTATCTGGAAATTGTTTAATCCCTCCATCATATTTAAATGATAATCGTGCTGGATACAATATTCTTGGTTCGAGGCCGTTCTGTTTCATAACGTTAAATATATCATGCCATTCTCTTCTGGCCTGTAAGGTTTCTATTGAGAAGTCTGATGATAGTCTGATGGGTTTTCCTTTGTAGGTGATCTTTTTTCTCTCTCTAGCTGCCTTTAATACCCTGTCTTTATCTTTGATCTTTGCCATCTTAATTATTATGTGTCTTGGTGTTGTCTTCCTTGGGTCCCTGTGTTGGGAGATCTATGAGCTTCGGTGGACTGCGAGACTACTTCCTTCCCCAGCGAGGGGAAGTTTTCAGCAATTATTTCTTCAAAGACACTTTCTATCCCTTTTTCTCTCTCTTCTTCCTCTGGTACTCCTACAATGCGAATATTGTTCCGTTTGGATTGGTCACACAGTTCTCTTAATATTCTTTCATTCCTAGAAATCCTTTTATCTCTCTCTGCCTCAGCTGCTCTGTGCTCCTGTTCTCTGTTTTCTATTCCATTAACAGTCTCTTGCATCTCATCCATTCTGCTGTTAAGCCCGTCGATTGCTTGTCTGATTTCTGTATTGTCTTTCCTCAGTTCCCTCACTTCCTCCCTCAGCTCTTGCACATTTCTCTGTAGGTCCATCAGCATGGTTATGACTTTTATTCTGAATTCTTTTTCAGGGAGGCTGTGCATTTCCATCCCTTCAGACTCCCTCTCTGGGGTTGTCTGGTTGATTTTGGTCTGAACCATATTCCTCTGTCTTTTCATGGCTATATAATTGGTCACTGATAGTTGCCATGTATGTCAGCTGGGCTCTTTAAGACTTTAAAAAGAGAAGAAAAAAAAAGAAAAAAAAGAAAAAAAAGAAAGAAAGAAAGAAAAAAAGGAAAAAAAGAAAGAAAAGAAAAAACAAAAACAAAACAAAAAACAAAACAAAACAAAAAAAACAAAAAATGCCCACTGGTCGTAGATTCTGTGGGAATGCTCTAGGTGGCGTTGTTGCCCCACTATTCCACAGCTGTGACTGTGCCGCTCTGCAGGGCCCTTTATCGCTCTGGCAAGGGTGGGAACGAATAGGAGGCTGTTGATCTCAGTGAGAAGTGTTAAGTATGGCTCCGCTTCCTCAGTCGCCAGCTAAGGCGTCTGAAACTCCCCAGGACTCCCAGCCTGCTGGGCTGAGTGTGCTGGGGCGATCCGGCTCCTCCGCTGGGCTCCTGTCTCTTTAAGACCGCTGAAGAAAGCGCGCACTTTTTTTTTTCCTTCCCGGAGCCGGCTGCAAGCACCCTGGCGCGTTCCCTGCTCAGATCCTGCCCCTCTGTCTCTCCAATCTCCGCCGCACTGCGCAATGTGGGTCAGCGCTCCCCGCGCAGATCACCGGGGCTGGCTACTTCGCGGGGTGTACTTCCACTCCCTCCCGGCTCTGAATCCTCTCCTCCCGCCGGTGCGCTGGGGTGGGGGAGGGCTCAGGTCCCGCCGGGTCGCGGCTCCGTATCTTACCCGCCTCTTGGGGTGCCGAGTCCTCTCGGGTGTAGCTGCACGCTGTGCGCTTTCCTTTGTATTCTCGTCTCTCTTTTAAGAATAGATGTATTTGCTGTGTTTTCGTAGATAAATATAGTGTTGGGAGGAGATTTCTGCCGCCCTGCTCACACTGCCATCTTCCCGGAAGTCGGGTCTTGTTTTTTTATCCATTCAGTGACTCTATGTCTTTTGACTGGTGCATTCAGTCCATTTACATTTAGGGTGATTATGGAAAGGTATGTACTTATTGCCATTGCAGGCTTTAGATTCGTGGTTACCAAAGGTTCAAGGTTAACTTTCTTACTATCTAAGAGTCTAACTTAACTCACTTAATATGCTATTACAAATGCAATCTAAAGGTTCTTTTTTTTCTTCCTCCTTTTTTTTCCTCCTCCATTCTTTATATATTAGGTATCATATTCTGTACTCTTTGTCTATCCCTTGACTGACTTTGGGGATAGTTAATTTAATTTTGCATTTGCTTTGTAAGTTGTTCTACGTTCTTTACTGTAGTTTTATTACCTCTGGTGACAGCTATTCAACCGTAGGAACACTTCCATCTATAGCAGTCCCTCAAAAATACACTGTAGAGATGGTTTGTGGGTGGTAAATTCTCTCAGCTTTTGCTTATCTGGAAATTGTTTTAATCCCTCCTTCAATCTTAAATGATAATCTTGTGGGATAAAGTAATCTTGGTTCAAGGCCATTCTGCTTCATTGCATTAAATACATCATGCCACTCCCTTCTGGCCTGTAAGGTTTCTGTTGAGAAGTCTGATGATAGCCTGATGGGCTTTCCTTTGTATGTGATCTTAATTCTCTCTCTGGTTGCTTTTAAGAGTCTGTCCTTTTCCTTGATCTTTGCCATTTTAATTACTATATGTCTTGGTGTTGTCTTCCTTGGTCCCTTGTGTTGGGAGATCTGTGCACCTCCATGGCCTAAGAGAGTATCTCCTTCCCCAGATTGCGGAAGTTTTCAGCAATTATGTCCTCAAAGTCACTTTCTATCCCTTTTTCTCTCTCTTCTTCTGGTACCCCTATCATGCAAATATTGTTCTGTTTGGATTGGTCACACAGTTCTCTCAATATTCTTTCATTCTTAGAGATCGTTTTTTCTCTCTGTGCCTCAGCTTCTTTGTATTCCTCTTCTCTAGTTTCTATTTAATTTATCATCACCGTATCCAATATGCTTTTAATACCCTCCATTGGGCTCTTCAATGATTGGATCTCTGACCCGAGTTCATTCCTGAGTTCTTGAATATCTTTCCGTACCTCCATGAGCATGTTAATGGTTTTTATTTTGAACTGCCTTTCAGGGAGAGTCATGAGATCAGTATCATTTAAATCTTTCTCAGGAGTTGTATTAATTTTACTCTGACCCAGGTTCCTTTGGTGTTTCATATTTGTGTATGGCCCCCTCTAGTGCCCAGAAGCTCTACTCTCTGGAGCTGCTCAGCCCCTGAAGCAATGTCAGGGTTCACAGGGGAGTGGTATTGGTGCCTGGGGGGAGGAAAGAGCTGTTTCCTGCTTCCCAGCTGCTATGCCTGTCTCCACTGTCTGAACCAGTGGGCCGAACACACAGGTATAAGCCTCTATGCTTTGCGTTTGTAGTTGCTGTAGACAGATCCTCCCTCTGGCTGGCCTAAAGCCAGGGTAGGGTTTGCCAGCTTGTGAGCCAGGTGGGGCTGGCAGGGAGAAAGGCGCAGTAGGCTGCATATCACGGAGGGGGTTCTTGGAGCTGTGTAGGCAGCCATGGAGCTGGAACACCTGAAGATTGTGAAAGCTCCCAACCTGTGCACCCCGACAATTTTGTCTACCTGCCCTTTCTCCTGAGCAGTAAGCTCTGTGCAATCCTTGCCCCTTTAGCATCCCTCTTGCTCAGGGCTTCCTTGTTAGGAAGCCTCTCAGACTGCCTACCTTTCTTTTGTCCCAGAGTAGCCGGATATGGATCCCTGCTTTCCACAAGTAGCTGAAATCTCAGTCTCTCCTGGAATTCTCCCTGTCTTAGCTTTCCAACCCCCTAATTATGAGAGTATCATGCAAGCACCATGAAATGTAGGTTTGTGCTCCCAGAGCAGATCTCTAGTTAGGTATTCAGCAGTGTCAGGTCTCCACTCCCTCCCTGCTCAGTTTCTCTTCCTCCCGCCAGTGAGCTGGGGTGGGGGAAGGGCTTGGGTCCTGCTGGGCCACAGCTTTAGTACGTTACCCTGTTCTGTGAGGTCTGCCCTTTTCTCCAGGTGTATGCAGTTTGGTGCAGTCTTCTTTCCTGTTGCTCTTTCAGGAGTAGTTGTATTAGTTATATTTTTGTATTATATGCAGTTTTAGGATGAAGCGTGCTGGCTTACATTTTTGTCTTTGCACTTTCTTGCTTACATTTCCCGTAAAAGACATTTTGAAAATCATGTGTCTCTTTGCACACTTAAGTTGACATCTCCTTTTTTTTTAATCATGGCTTTAGTTGTGAAGGACATGCTAGGAGGGTTTCTGCAAGGTGCTGCACATTGACTCCCTTCTGAGCACTGTTAAAATTCAATTTTGAAGTTTCTATTTTCAGTTGTTTTCCAAAAGGGCATCAATAAAAGGCACCCACCTCTTGGCCTTCTTTCAAGTGCAGTGCCTTGGGCTGTGGCACTTTTTGAGGAAGTAGAGCCCGTACCCTTCAGAAGCAGCTCTGTTCACCACCATCCTCTGAAGAGCTCATGGACAAATTCAGGTCAAAAGTTTACATTATTCCTCTCTCTCCTCAAATCCTATATCCTTTCCATTTTCCCCACAGGTTTTAATCATATATGCAATTCATTTTAATGCTTTACTGTCTTTTAATGATCTCCATATTGTATTCTTTGAAACAAAAACTTACATTCCAATTGAAATTTTTAATTTCTTGTGACTATAAACCTTGAAGCATTATTTCTTCTGGCTAGAGTTGCCATTTCAGTTGCTGTACCTAACTGATCAAAGCCACATAAGTGCGTGGCAAATTTTGATAATTTGAAAATGGAGAGTTAAATTGTATTTATTAAGATGGATTGTTAAAATGCCATGTTTACGTATACATTGAGAAACGTTATTTATTTCTCGATTGCGACAGGAGTCACTATCCATTCTTTCCCTGTTTTTCATTTAATCTGTGAGCGTAGGAGCCTTGTTCGCATAATTCTATGGAGCTGTGTTATGTGTTATTGTAGTGTCACTCAGTTCTTTAAATTCTTTCCAAGATACATGCCAAAAATCACTTAGAGATCTTTTATCGAAAATCAGTGAACACATTTGACCTTGTTCAATGTCGTGCCATGGCAACCTCTTTTTTGTAAGGCTATTTCCTTGAAGGAGCTTCTAGAACAAGCAAGAGCAGTTTTACAATATGCCTGCTGGCTGGAGGCCCAAGAGAGCTGAAACTTCTAGGCCAGAGCCGCCCTCAGGCCTCAGGGTCCTAAACCCGACAGGAGCTGCCAGCTCTCGTCTGTTCCCTCCTCTCTGCAGGTTTGAATCTCTGAGTCTGGTGCCTGAAACTCACTTGAGCTGGACATCAGGATTGTTCTCTGCTTCCCACTCTAACAAACCTACTCTATGAGGTGACTGTCTCTGCAGGACAGAGACTCGCCCTGTATAATTAACAAATCAACCCAGACCTAAAATAATGGTGCTGGTCTTAAAAACATCAACAAAGAGATGGCCTCTGAAAGCTAGCCTACCACATTCACCTCCTGCATTCAAAATGATGTGCTTTTTAAAAGATGAGTTTGCTGAAAGCATTCAGTGTCAGCTTTTTGAGCCACTTACAATGGACTCTTACACAATATAGGGAACTAGCGGCTCTACCCAATTCACTAAACCACTCTAGAAAAGTGTGTGGCACTGGCCCCAACTTGCCTCCATCAGCATTTTAGTTCAGGGCATTAACTTTGCTTTTGTATCTGGACCTACTTGGATTCTTGCCTCTTTCTGACCACATTGGTTATCTCAGGTTTCACCAGGATCCTTGCCTCGGCTTGCTCCCATTTCGAATAAAGATGAAGTCACAACATCAAAGCTGTGTATGCCGGTAACTTCCTCTTGCATTAACCTTTGCTCTGAAATGAGCAGAATCCTCTTTGCTCCAGGAAGGCAGCTTGATGCCATGGAAACAGCATGAAAGCTGGTGGAGTCAGAGGCCAAGGTTCTCTCTGTCACTGATGGTGACCCAGGTTAGCTCCCTTCTCCACCCTGAACTCAGTTCCTACGTCCAAATACTTGGAAGCCAATTTCTGCTCTGTTTCATCCTCCTACCTAGAATCAAGGGAAAGAAAAGCCTTGCTGGTTAGGACAGTGCCAAGCACACAGTTAGCTGTTGACCTATGTTAGCCACCATTATTAACATCCGAAAGGAAGACAGTCCCCAGAATCTGAGACATCTGAGACCTTGTTCATACATAAGGAAATCATTCTCATGATCTCAGAGAACATGATGGATTAGGTGGATTTTGATGGAAAAAGACAGAGCTCCAACTGGTAGGCTGACCTTATTTCCTTAAGCCCATTGTCCCAGTGGGAAAAGCAAAGGCCACATTGCTGAGGTCTGGGCAGGCCGGGAAAGCGGGCAGATGGGCTGCTCTGGCAGCTCAGCCCCACCCAGCTGGGCTCTACAGCTCTTCTCAGGGCAGGTGGGGAGGTGCCGGCTCTGGGTGAGTCACGCCGCAGCAGGTCCCCCACCTGCCTAGTGGAGGAAATGCTGCTGTCCCAGCCCTGAGGTGGAGAAGAGGAAATGCTCCCGGTGGGGCAGGGAAAGAGCATGGGCTAGACAGCCAGGGCCCACACCAGAGAGGTGACAGAGGCCCAGGGCCTGCCTTCAGACAACTGTGGTCCACCCAGAGCAGAGACCAACATGTAGACGGGAGCTGGAAGAATCAGTGTAGGGGGCCAAGATCCCAGCGCTGGGGGCTCAGGGAATCTGGGTGGGGCTGGTTCAGTAAATCACTCAACTTCTGTGCTCTAAAGGAGGGGGATGGTACAGTCCCATGGGACTTTTATGAGCATTCAATAATGTTTTGTAAAACACGGGTCAATATAAAGAACTCTGCAAGTGTCTAGCTGGTGGAGTTGAGGGTATTTATTCCAGGCAGACCTGAATCAAGGGCCTGGGGCTGCAAAGTGATGTCCTGAGGGCTGAGGAGGCTGTGGAGTAGTTCAAAAAGCTGAGTGCAGGTAGGAAGGGGAACAGAAAGGAAGGGGCTCTGATTGCCGGGGTCATGAAGACCAGATTATAGAGACAGGCCTTTGCTCCTAAGGTTACAGGGAACCCATGAGTGTGCAGGGGGGAGAGGTGACTGAAGACAGAGCTATACTGTATCTTCAGACATAAGGTGTGGCATGTTTCCTTGGGGAAGTGACATAGGGAGGACAAGGCTGAGCATTAGTCTACCTGGGACACATCCAGGAGCAGGTAGCAGCCTCACACTTCACCCCTCGGGGAGCTAAGAAGCCAGCAGGTGACCCAAGGCTCAGCCCTAAGAAACTCCTGGATGGAGCTCCTTGAAGCCCAGGTCCCCAATGTAGAGACCAAGTGTGCAGTAGCCTGTCTGGATATGGCTGTAGAATGAAAGGAAAAAACAGGAGCCTCTGGCCCAACCCCTTATTTTGCAGGAGGGAGAACAGCCCAGAGTGGGAGCTTGATGTGTACAAGCCACACAGCAAGCAGTGGGAATGCTGGCCTACACAGGAGGGCCTCCTCCCTTACTCCAGCCTTCCCCTGGGAAAGAACACTGCCGCTGAAGAAGGGTGGAGCTGCAGGGAGCCACGGCTCTGGCCTGCCCAGTAGGCCCTCCACACCTGTGGCAGGCCCGCAGTGACTGGGCACCAGCTCAGGGAGAGGAGGAGTCCTCTGAGAAGTGGAGGGGAGGTGCCGCCTGGCCTGAGACGATCTCACCTCTCTGCCTCATCTCTCCACTTCTGGCTGCAGTTGGAAGCTTGACACAACTTTGCCTGGCAACCTCTGCCTCCTTGGAAAGCCTCCACAAGAACAAGGAAGCAGTCCACGCCTGCATTCTGCCCTCTCCAAAGGCCTTCGTACTCCCTGTCCAGAGAGACTTGCGCTGCACCTCATCACCCTCCAGCCTCTCTGGGTGGCCTCCACAGGGGAGGGCATAAGTCCCCGTCCTTTTCCCTCCACGGCCCCACCGGTCTGAGTCCACCCAGAGAAGCAGGGTGGGAGCACAGAGGCGCAGTGCAGTGAGTGGGCCCAGGACTTGCCCTCAGCTTCTGCTGGCGGCGTCCTGCGGTCCCTCCCCAGGGCAGCGGCCACCGAGTCATCCAAATATTCAGCATGGTCATGGTAGCCTTCCGTCCAGACCCTGCCTCAGCCCGGGTAAGCCTGTCGGCACCAGCCCTGACCCTCGCCCTCCATCCTTTCTGAGAGGGCAGTTCTGTGGCTCTCCCTCAGTCACTCCCCCACACCCTGCCACCCGACCCCTCAGCGCTTCCCTCTCACCAATCTGCACTGGCACTAGCCGTCATCCTGGAGCATGTTACCCAGAATCCTCCTTCTGATCTTTGCTGAAATGTCGCCTTCTCTGGGAGGCTTTCCCAGATACCCTGTTTGGGGATGCAATCCACCCTTCACTTCTCACCCTTTTCCATGTTTATTTTTCTTCAACTAACAGACTTTACCTGTGATTTTAAAGTAACAGTCCTGTCAGTCCCCGCTGGGATGGCAGCCACAGGAGAGCAGAGGTTTGTTCGTGCTGGGTTCCAGGTCGAAGCATGGTGCCCAGAACATGGCAGGCACTCCATGTGCACCTGGGGGCACAGAGAGGGTAAATGAGGGAATAAGGCCTCCCTGAATTCCCAGCATGCCAGGAAGCTCTTCTGTTCACCCCGGTGTGGGAATTCTGAAATTTGCCAGAACAGACTTCTGTAACAGTGAATGCACCAAACTGGGGGTCCAGGTGTTGGTTGTTAAGACCACCAGGGGCAGTCATCACCTCCACCCAACCCCTCCAAACACACTCCTCTGGTTTTTTAAAGAGAGCTTAGTCACCCCTTTTGCCCCAGTTGTCACTCTTTACTGAATCTTTTCTGGTTTCTTCATATCTTTTTTATTTGAGGTACAAATTCAATGCAATAAAAGGCACAAATCTGAAGTGCGCAGTTTGCTGACTTTTTACATACATCTCCACTTGGGTAACTACCACCTGAATCAGGATGCGAGCCGTTTCTGTCACTCCAGAAGGCTTGCTTTTGGCGACCACCTGATTTTATCACCACAGGACCAGCTTTGTAGGTTTTAGAACTTCACCAAAATGGAATCATACAGGCTGTGTGTGCCCTTTTGTGTCTGCCTTCTTTTGCTAAGTGTCATGTCATTCGCTGTGTCTGTGAGGTTTCTCGTGGTGTCCTGGATCACAGGAGTTTGCTTTTTTTTATGGCCTGTTGTGTCTATTCCTCTTCACATCTTGTGCGTGGATGACGACTTTGCCTGGCCCAATTCTTTCAGCAGGCCTAACAAAACCCTCGGGAGCGACCACCCTTGCTCGGCCCTCTGGTCCCGGGCCTCTTGTGGCTAAAGAGAGAGGCTTAGTTGCTCTGCTCCAGAGCTGGGGACCCATCAAGCCCATGGGAGGCAGACCAACATTGTGCGCAAGGGCTTGGGCCTTAGTATCAGACCTGGTTTCAAACTGCTAATCCATCACTCCTTGGCAAGGTGACCTTGGGCAAGTCATTAAGCCTTCATTTCTTTTTTTCATCTATAAAATGTGGGTATAATTATACTATTGACTATGTGGTAATGGTGGGAAGATTAAAGAAAACAACCTTGCGTCTGGTACTTGGGGCATGGTAGATGCTTGTTAAGTGTCAGTTTTGTCATGGCTCGGACCACCACCCTTCCTTCATCATTGCTACTGGGGTCTGTGCCCATTAAGTCGGTCTGCGGCTATTTCTTGGCCATCTCCTATTACCCTACTGGGGCGGCTGAACAGACCTCAATTTGCCCAGCTTTCAAGACACTTTAAAATGGACAAAGAAGAAATACAAGAAAGTACAAACACATAGGGACCATTTACAAGCATCATAATGAAAACTTTGTGTCCTGTTTCGGTAAGATTCATTATCAGATCTTTCATTCAGGACTTTGAACTTGAGTTTCACAAAGTGCTGAGTTAAGAAGTAACTTAAGTGCAGGAGGCAGGCTGCAATTTGAGATGCCACCTGCGTTCCCAGATGGGGAAGTCTGAGCCATTCACGCCCACTCACCAACGGTCTGTTGTGTCCCAGCTAGGGAGCTGCTGTCCCATGGGGCACAGCCGAACTGAGGGGGCCTAGGCGCATTATGGGGATCCCAACATCACCCATGACTCACCCCTCAGGGCTACCAGCTGACCACAACGACATGACGTGGTGGCAGGGTCACCAGTACCAGGGGGCCCTTAGTCACCCCACCCAGTACCAGTGATGACCCCCCTCTGTACACACCATCACAAAGCATTGATATTGGTACAGAAATGGTATTTGACACGCGTGAACAATGGGTACTTTCTCAGTCACACATGAAGCAGGACTGAGTGCCTTCGGGAACTCGCTGCCGACGTGACAGGAGAGCTCAGATCATCAGCAGGGTGCTGGGCCCTCCCCCAGCTCCTCCTTGCAGTGCGCTCCTGGAGCCCCCCTGGCCACGTGGCAGGGGTCCACTCACGCCTCCCCTGCAGTGGTTCCACAGGGCGCTGAAGCCGTTCTGCGGGGAAGTAACGATACAATAACAAAGCACACTTGTTGGGTGATGACTGTGGGGCAGGCACCTCATGTCATCCGCTCAGCAGACCCAGGAGGCGGTGGTGCGGGCTGGAGTGCATGCACCCAAAAAGATGCTGACGCCGTGACCCCGGCACCTGTGAGTGTGACCTTACTTGGAAACAGGTCTTTGACAGTTAAGATGAGGCTGTGAGGCTGCATCCTCATCTGGTAGGACTGGTGTCCCTAGAGAAAGGGGAAACTTGGACATGGAGACACGCACACAGGGAACTGGGATGGCGGAGTTGGTGAGGGAGGAACTGGACAGTCCCAGGTGCCCCCTCCCCTGCTATGGCCATCCACTCCTACGGCAGCAGGGGGTTCATACCCAAGGTCCACTTGGCCTGGAGAAGGAAGCCCTGAGCCAGCAGCTGGGAAAGGAGCTGTGAACAGACCGAAGGCTGCAGGGGAGAGAGGTCAACACCCATGGGGAAGGCTCTGGCTTGGGGACAGAAGGGCCACCAGGGCGGCCTGTGCTGGAAGTGCCTGGAAGGGGAGCTCACCTTCCCTCTCGGGCCCTTTCATCTGAGCAGCCCTCCGGAGGGGCTGGGGACCGGGGACCCCACCAGAGAGGGAGGGAGAGGGCAGCCACGGGTGGGGGGGTGGAGATGTGGTGAAGAGAGAGTGGGGGGCCGGGATCGCATGCATGTAGGTTCAAACTCTTTCTTTACTCACTGGCTGCCCTTTCCTGGCCTCAGTTTCCCCGTCTGTAAAATAGGAATGATAACATCATGGCTTTACCTTAAAAAGAAGGGGTGATTTAGAAAACGCTCCCCTAGCACAGCCCCGGTACATAGTAAGTGCTCAGTAAATGTCAGTAGTTGTTCTAGTAGCTGTTATTGCAGGAATGAGCCGAAACGACTCAACATGCTGTGGAGGGAATGAGGCGCTGTGTGTCCTGTGCAGGGAGGTGTAGCGAGCAGCAGTCAGCTGCCGGGCCTGGCTCCCACCTGCTCTGCCACGGCGTCCGCAGGTGAACTTGAGTGAGTGCAAGGCAGCCAGCGTTCGGCTTCTGCAGCCTCCATGGTGAGAGGCTGGGGGAAGAAGGGACTGGACTGGCGATTTGGTTTTAACCAAGTGGAGGGGCAGGATCAATGGCTCTCATTTTTTTTCTTTCTTTTCATCTTGCATTTTCACCTTTTCCTTTTTTTTTTTTTAACAATAGCAGAACTCTTTGTCTAAAAGAAATCTTGGGTAGGAATCCAATATATGACACAGACTCAGCCAGCATGCCAGGTGAGGATGGCACAGGGGTCCAGAGGCCCACCCACTCAGGCCCTCCCCATGCCTCCCCCTCAGCGGCACCCCGGCACCTGTGTGGGCCTCTGTGGACTGACTGACCCTCAAGTCTTCAATCTAGAAATTCGTCTGCTTCAGCCCTGTCCTCTTCAACGTGAAAGGAGTGATTGTGTTGTCTGTATGCAAAGCATGTGGAGCCCAGGAGAGCTGGAACAGCCTGGAGTGGGTGTGAAGGAGAGGGGGTGCTTCCTCTGAAACTGACTGTGGGTGACCTGCTGTGAAGACATGAGCAAGTTGAAGCCAGAGGCAGACTTTTGGCTGGTCTGTTAACTGGACCACCCTTTGCTTACTGACTTCCAAAAGTTGACAGATGGCGTGGGGCTTCATGCTCTCCGGGGCTGCTTCCAGCAAGGTTTGTGTCCGGGGCAGGGAGGCAGTCATGAGGCTTGGTCCACAGCTGTCTGAAGCCACGGAAATCAGTGTTTCCAATTCTGGGTGCCGCTGGTGACAGGGCATTGTGCTTGCCTCACCTCTGGGCGCAAGGTCACACTTGGATTCTTCTTTCTCATAATCTCATGGGAATTGCAGGGCAAGAGAGAAGGGGTCCTTCAAAGGATTTCACTTTTCCTTTATTCCCATGATTCGTGGGCCAAGAGCAAACCAGGTATCACCTTCGCCCCTGAAGGAGGAGTTTGCCCCCGGCGAGGCCAGCCCTGGAGGCTCTGGCAACGGGGTGACAGAGGGCCCGTGTGTGCTCTCAGCTCAGGCGCTTTCAGACCGCATGCCGAGTTCCTCTCCTTTTCTCGCTGGCTTTCATGTGCTTTCAGCATACTAGTCCCTGTCGGTTCCTGACGCTGAGGATTCTCTTTGAGTCGCTCATTCGCCTATAATTTTCTTCAGGATGGTCCTCATTGAGTTCAAATCTTTAATTTGCCTGTAATTAAATACATCAAAATGTTTTTCCTGGCAGCTTATCATGCAGAGTTTTGTTTAAGGAGTCCTTCCCTGCCTTGGGTTCACAAAGACGTTCTCCATTTTATTCAGCTTTGCCTTGCGCACAGACACTTGACCCTTCTGGAGCCCACCTTTGTGCAGGGTGAGGTCCGGCCCTCAGGTGGCAAATGAGTCCCGTGAGCACCAGGTGCTGACCACTCAGGGTCGAACAGGCAGAGCCATCCTCACCTGGCCTGGCGGCTTCTGGTCGCCCCGCACACCAGTCCTCTGAGGCCCCACCTCGCTTTGCAGCTCTGTGATACAGGAGTCATGGGCTGTGAGGTCGTAGACATGAGTGAGACTACTTTGTAAAGTAGATGGGGTGAGAGGGAGGCTGGAGGCAGATGGGGCCGTGTGGCCAGGCTTACTTGAGGCCCACTCAGAGTCCAGAGGATGGTGGTACCTGGAACCCTACCCTCACCTCCAGCTGGCTGCTAATGACCACTTCAGGGGACCACACCTCATTTGTGGGAGGGTACAGATCCTGTCACTTGTCAAGTGACATCCCCAGTGCCAGGGCTGTACAGACACCTGAGGCTCTGAGCAGCAGCTTGGCTGCCCACTGGATGTGTGTGCAGGCCTTCCTCTGGGTGCTAGAAAGATGGGGGTTTTGGCTTGCTCCCCAGCTGGAGTGTGAAGGGAGGGGCTGGATTTGGCAGGTGACCTGGGCCCTGGTTCTGGTTCACATCTCAGGCTTGCACTGGGCTGCTCTGCTTCTCTTGGTCTCTGTCTCCTCACCTGTGAACTAACACTTTGCTTCCACCCAATGATAAGACTGGATTCTCTTTCCTACCTCAAATGACAGGAGCTACTGTGTGATTACTGGGTGTCAGGAGGCAGAGCCCTCCACACGTTTTCTCACTTTAGCTCGCCTCTGCCCCCGCAGGAGGGAGCTGCTGTTATCCTGCCCACCCTGCAGAAGGGGAAGCGGGGCCCTGAGAGGCAGGAGGCTTCCCCAAGGTCATCGGACAGCAATAGAATAATGGTTTCACAGCTTTGTTTAAGAACCTCCCCACCACAGCCCGACTGCTCTCCTGTCCTCACACCCCCCACATACCCTGGCTGGGCTAGAGGATGTCACTTCCCTGAGCACGCGCTTCAGAAGTGCCTCCTCTTCAACTAACTTGTAAAGATGGCATTAAGAACGAGATGGAAGGAAGTTGTGCCAAAGCCAGACTGAATCCTGGAAAGAGGGCAGTCAAGGGGCAGGCACCATGGCCCTTCTGCGCTTCCCCCACTCCCATCCTGCTCTGGGGCCTGGCCACAGCCCGGGCCAGCCCAAGGAGGGATGCAATTCTGGCTGTGACCTGGGCCTGTCCCGTGACCAGGATCAACAAAGTGCTCCAGCTCCCCAGGAATGAGGCCTACCTGGGTCCCAGGCCCCTGACTGTCGCCCACCTCTGCTGCCCAATGCCACGTGCTTACCTGTCACCAGGCTCACCCAAGTGTCTGACACCATCAGCTGTGGGTTTTCCAGAAGGGCCCAGGGGTGTGTCTGGCGCCTGGACCCTGGCCCAGCCCACCCAGCCCTGCACTGCTCAGTCTGTCAAAAGCAGGTTTCCCACAGTGGACATCACAGCTGGTCCCGAGCTTCTTTTGACTTAATAAAAATGCTATGAAATATTTTAATTGTCCAGCACTCACTGTGCTGGACCCAGGTCACCCTCTTCCCTGGCCATTCCTCGGAGCCACTGAGACAGGGGCACACAGGGGCCTCGTAGCTGTTCACTCAGGGCTCCAAGGAGACAAGAAGGGAAGTGTCACCCTGGGCTAGTCAGGGGCCACTGTGCTGTATACTTGTAACCAATATAGGATTGTATATCAGTGATATTTCAATAAAAAATAAATAAAATATTGTGCTTTCCTAAATTCAGGGTGTCTCAGCTGTGACGAGAACCACTGTGTTTCTGTCATGATGCAGCTGGAGGCCCGGGGCGTGAGCACGTGACAGAGCGCGGCTCTGGGGAAACCTCTCCAGTCCTCGCCGGTGCGTAGACACAGCCAGGTGCCCTGCACAATTCAGAGTTCTGGGCAAATGGGGGGAAGATCTGCCACTGTCTAGTAGTTTGGTCTCACAGAGTTGATCTCTTAAGCTCGTGGAAAATTCTGGAGGGAAACATCTGGGATTCTTCCCCCAGGATATCAAACATATATACAAATAAAATGCCTCAGTGAAAGTGAATGCTCTGATTTGGTTGACACAATTTAAAAGTAACAGTAGCTCACATAAACAACTGGATTTTTGTCTTCTGTTGAGAAACTGGGAAATGTGGCGTGGGCGGCCTGTGCCCTGCGGAGACAAGAGCTAGCAGGGCTGGGTTTCCTCGCCTTGGCTTAGCCCTGAGCTCTTTGTTCAGGGTCCTTCCGACCAGAGCCTACTTTCCTTATATCCACTCTCTCCCTCATTTCTGTCATCTGCCTCCTTCCACAGGTGGGTGAATTTTTTTTTGACCCTCATGGGGTCCACCTGCCAAGATAAGTCTAATGATTTGAGGAAGCCCTGTGTACTCTGTCCTGCTCTTGATGCACAGACCACATGACAAGTCATATAATTTCCCAAAGCACAGGGGTCCCCATTTGATACAGTGGGTGCTTCCCCAGTCCTGTGCCTTTGGGTTCATGCTTTGGTATCTTCTCAGGGCCCTGGGCAAATCTCAGGAGCTGGCTGAGGGGCATCCTGTGATAGGGGGAAGTTGCCTTTTGGCTCACAGAAGACAGACAAAAGGTGATCAGGCGATGAACTTCAAACCAGAGTCAGTGAGTCAGCGCCTCGCCCCCAGCCTTGCCCTTGACCTGGGAGAACCCCCACAAGCTTGGCGGGTGCTGATATCCTGAGGGTTGTCAGTAAGTAGAGCCTCTCCCCTGGACCACTGCTTCCAGGCTGCGTGTGCTGCATGAGTAGGAGTGCTGACTGAGACTCGGGCCATGCCAGGGCCCAAAGAACCCTAGAGATCATCCCATCCTGTCCAGCTACGTCAGCTGGATCGCTTGGTGATGGCTTCCTGGAGCGCACTGTTGGTTCTCAGTCTGATTCTGGGCTCAGCGGAGCAAGTGGGTGGAATGCTGTGATTGATGGATAATGCCTGCTGTGGTTGGAAAGTAAGGAGTAGTGGGTTTGTCCCAAACTGACAACCTGGCTCTGGTTTGTGGGCCAGTTCAGAGGCCCTTCCTGGGGTGGAGGGGAACCCATGAGAGGGAACGGGGTTACAGTCTGTAAAGAGAGCTGAGGCAGAAAGGAGACAGTTGACAGCACAACCTTCTGGTTGCACCCTGTCCAAGCCAGCCTCAGTCTGCCTGTCCCTCCCACAGCCTCTTTCTCAGAGCAGCTATGTGCCATGTGACAACCCCCGGACCCCACCCTGGCTCCCTGCTTGCAGCTGATTGGACTATGGATGAGCACCCAACCTATAGGCTGGTTCACCAGCCTTTGAGGTAGGTTGGTGGGGAAATTAACCGTACCAAGTAGATCCTCTTAGGGAATGTGAATTGAAGGCAAAGAATAGAACAGCTGGTCACAAAAACAGAAGCTATAAAATCAACACGCAGAAGTGGAGAGAGAGAAGCTGAGTGGGGGTACTGATACGCCCCGGCGTGATGACCCCCCGGTTCCTGCAGCTGGTA
Organism: Smutsia gigantea; assembly: GCA_032199065.1. NCBI lineage: Eukaryota > Metazoa > Chordata > Mammalia > Pholidota > Manidae > Smutsia > Smutsia gigantea. Next base: position 260,565 of record JAVSCE010004298.1, read on the forward strand.
TTCCCGTATCTGGGAGTCACCTTGGGTGAGGGTGTGGGAGAGCAAAAGTCACGCGTGCTGGATTATCAATAATTAGGTCTCCATAACCCACTGAATCTGTTTCTGGCCAAAGAGACTTTTCCTGGGCCAAGGGCTGGGGCCACCTGCTTGGTCTCAGCCTCCAGTTGTAGATGTCAGGGTGGGTTGCCAAGGGCCAGTTGCTGAGGTCATGGAGTGGGGCTGATTAAAGTGACAGCCAACTTCAATTAGAACTCATGCTGTACATATCCCTGGGTCATCCTCCCTGTGACACCTGCTCTCACCTGCAGGTCTAGTAACGGATCTGTTTGGAGTGGGGACTGGGCCTTACGAAAATGTGCGTGAAATTGTCACGGGCTGCAGGCTGGTTTTAGGCTTTTATTACTTCAATAAATATTGATAGTGAGTAGATAAAATCCTAGGCTTGAACCCCGGCTGTGTCATTTGCCAATAGTGTGACTTTGGGCAAGTCATCTAGGTGCTCTGCCCCTCGGTTCCCTCGGCTGTAGAATGGGGGCAGAAATGGCCGCTCACAGGGCTGTTGTGAGGGGTAAATATTAGAACTTAGAGCAGGGACTGCCACTAAATGTCAGGTCCCATGCCTGGTGCTACAAGTACAAAGTGGATCTGGCCCCTGCCCTTGAGGAGCTTGGAGTCTATAGTTCAGTGGCCACTGAGGGCCCCTGCCCACCTTTGTCTTCCACACTGTGGGGAAAAACACTGGTCTTTTCTGGGCCCAATTTCATCCATTCCTTCATGTCTAGTCTTGCTTTAAGCCTGCAGCCCAGGGGCCACAGGGATGGAGGAGGGAGGCAAGACACACTAGCAGCACCGTGGGGGTCTCTCTACCGAGTGGCCGGTAGGTGCTTATAGACATCCCTCTTCACTTCCCAGGGCTGCTGTAACAATTTCCCGCACACTGGGTGGCTAAAAGCAACAGAAATTTATTCTCTTACAACTCTTGAGTCCCGAAACCCGGAATCAAAGTGTGAGATGGGCCACATGCCCTCCAAAGGCTCCAGGGCCGGGCCCTTCCCTGCCTCTCCCAGCCTCTGGTGGCCCCGGCGGCCGTGGCTCTGGCTGCATGGCTCCGTCTCGTTCTCCATCTCCACACGGTCTTCTCTCGGTGGCTTATCTGTGCTTTGTCTGTCAGAATTTCCCATAAGGACACCAGTCTCATTAGATTTAGGGCACACCCTAATCGAGTATGACCTCATTTAACTTGATGACACCTGCCAAGAGTCTATTCCCAAATAGGGCCACATTCCCTGTTCCAGGTGGATGTGAATTTTTGGGGACTCAGTACAATCCCTTCGCCATCACTTTTCAGAATGAGTTAGGGCCTATTTCTCTCCATTTTACAGATGAGAAAAGTGAAGCACAGACCAGCCCAAGGCCACAGAGCAGCTAGACTTCAAATCCTGTTTTCCTGACCCACAAAGGCCCCCAGACACACTCGCGAAGAAGGAAGCGGCAACAGGAAATTCCTTCTCAGGACAATGTCCCAGGCTGCTTATCAGCCCAGGCTTTTGACTCCAGACTCCAGTCTCCCAGCCCTCTTCCCCTCCTTCTCAAACTTTCCCAGCAGCAGGCTGGAAGAGCTCAGCCCAACGCTCTACCAGGTCTGTTTGTCCCTGACCTGGCCGGAACAAGCCAGCAGCAGCTCAGGAGGAAATGCAAAGGCTGGAACAAGCTGGGAAGAATGTTTATCTGGGGCCAACAGAAGGTAGAGGGTTAGAGCCCAGAGCCAGATGCCCACTGGCCTGGGCAGGGCCCTTATCCCCTCTGAGAAGCTGGGCTCTCATGCGTTTGTGGTGACCAGAGGTGCGGTGGGAGGACCCAGCCTTGTTGCTTTTCCTTGCTCCCTGCCCCAGCTCAGAGAGCTGCTGACTCAGGTCTCAAGGGCACGCTCCTCAGGGCAGGGAGGACCCTTAGAGACATCCCAGCCCAGGGGTATCAAATAAGTGGCGGTTTTACCACCTGAGTCCCTTCCTCTGAGTCCTCAATACAGTGCCCCACACAACTACTATCCGTCAGCTGTAAAAACTGCCCTGTGGCTCTGACTCCAGAAGTGTGAGAGGTTAGAGCCCTTGAGGAGGTCTCCCCAGAGGGTTAAAGAACTCTCTCTGGGTTCTACGGCCTGAAGGAAGAGGCAGGTGAGGGCCAGGTCTTTCAATCTAGATCCGTGGCACTTCCTCTCGACACTCAGACTTTCTACTCTGGGGTGACACCCAAGACTTCCTGTCTTTCCACTCCCTGCGAATCATTCCTGGCTGCTGCCCAGAACCAGGCTCCAGAGCTGCCGCGACTGCAGTCCTGGTGCAGGCACTGATGGCAGCTGCTGGGGCAGGACTGCCCCGCCCCCGGGCTGGCAGGTCTGTATGGAGGGAAAGCTCATGATGGTGTTGGGGTCCAGGTAGGTGTTTGCCCAGTCAAGAAAGTTCAAGGAGGGATACTGGGCAAAAGAACAAGCATGTGCCAAGGGTCAGCCAGACCTTAAGGGAGAAAGGTGTTGGGGTTGCCACTGAAGGGCCTGGGAGGCAGCAGGGACATATGAAGCCATTGTCCGTAAGACCTGTGTTCTGGTCTTGGCTTAGTCATGACGTTGCTGCAGCAGGGCAAGTCCCTGCATTTCTGAGCCTCAGTTTCCCCATCTGTACAGTAAGGAGGCAGGGCTGGGTGCTTACTACAAGCCGTCCTGCCTTGTCAGGGGGTCCCCAGAGCGCCTACTCCTCATTGTCGTGCCTGGTGGAGGGGACCAGATGCTGATCCCCAGAGAGGACAGCCTGGTTGGGAGCTGGTCCAGCTGTCTCCTGACATGTCTCTGCATGGCCCAGTCCAGGCCAGGAGGAAGAGACACTGTCGGGCTCACCTCTGTGTGCTGGGGTAGGAGGCAGCCTGGCAAAGGGGGCCAGCCATCACACTACTCTGACCCTGAGTGAGTGATGTCCCCTCTCTGGGCTCTCCCCTCCATAACACAACAGGCCACTGGCCAGGGACCTGAGGTGCTGGCGACTGGCAAGGCAGCTGGAGCTGGGGGATTCCTGCACAGCTGAGGAATGTGTTTACTTCCCCCTGCGCAGGGAGGAAACCGAGCAAGGCCCCTGCTGGATTCCTTCCCAGCCAGGCTAGCAGTCCTCTCCCCCTCCTCCCCAGGCCAGCCACATTGTTCTATGCCTCCTCTCCCACCAGACACATTTTGGGGCCATCTTGCCTCACTTTATCCTTCCACAGACATAAATCTGACCCAGTTGGGGTCGCCCACTGGTGTTGGGCCTTCAGCAGGGAACTAGTACCCTCCTCTCCCCCAGCTCTGTATCTAACCACTGCACAGCCCTGACAAGTCCTTTGCCCTCTTTGGCCTCAGTTTCCCCCTTCTATCATGCACGGATGACCTCTGAGGGACCCTTTAGTCTCAGAAGTCAGGGCCTCTGTGCAGCCACCCAGCAGGCTGGGCTACCTCTATTCCATGAAGGTTGTAAGCTCTGTTCTCAGTGCTGAGATCCGGCAGCAAACAGGACAGAGGCAGCCCCAGCCTCAGCGAGGGAGATGGGCATTGAACAAACCCCACACTGTGGTGTGTGTTAAGACTCGTTATGAAGGGTTATCAGAAAGGGAAGAGACAGAGGTCAGGGAGGGTGATGACCAAGCGATGGTGCAGGACCCCCAAAATTCACATCTATGTGGAACAATGACTGCAACCTATTTGGGAACAGGGTCTTGACAGATGAACTCAAGTTAAGATGAGATCATACCAGGTTAGGGTGGACCCAGAAGGTGACATTTAAGCTAAGCTGTGCAGAAAGAGTTCGTGCCAGCATCATCAAGAAAGGGCAGGAGAGAGCGATTCCAGGCCAGTCAATCTGAAGGATGGAGGAGGAAAGGCTGGATAAGGGGCATTGGGGTCAAGGAGCTAACTCTACCATGGAAGCCCCTGGGACCTTGGAAAAGGCCATTAACCTCCCCAGGCTTGCTGTCATCATCTGCAAATTAATGATAATAATTCACTTTCAGAGATTTTCTCAAGATGGCGGTATGAGTAGGGCAGCGGAAATCTCCTCCAAAAACCGTATGTATTTTGAAAATACAGCAAAAACAACTATTCCTAAAGAGAGACCAGAAGATACAGTACAACAGCCAGGCTACATCTACATCTGCGAGAACTCAGCATCTCACGAAAAGGGTAAGACACAAAGCCGTGACCCGGCGGGACCCAAGCAGTCCCCCACCCCAGCTCACCGGCAGGAAAAAAAGGAATCAGAGTGGGGAGGGAGTGGAGGCACAGGACTGCTAAATAACCAGCCCTAGTAATCTGCACCGGGAGCACAGACACACATTGCATGGTGTACTCGATATTAGAGAAATGGAAAAGTAAAATCCAAGACTGAGACTGCAAACAGGACCCCACTGCCGGCTGCCCTGGGACAAAAGAAAAGTGGGCGCTTTAAAAAGTCTTAAAGGGACAAGGGTTTAACAGGTGGACAAAATTGTCCTGGCACACTCAGCCCAGCAGGCTGGGAATTTTAATGAACTTGAGGCACCCTAACCCCTTGGGTAGCAACGCAGCTCCAAAGCCCCTCATGGCGATAAGCAGCCTGCCGTTCATTACCCTCTGCCAGCACAGCAAGCAACCGGCTGACCCACCATTGCTGCGGGTCAGCCAGGGAGAAGCCACGCCCACAGCAACCACACAGTCTTCTCCTAGCATGCAGCTAACTGGGCCAGACCCAGAGGCTGCCGCCAGCATGCAGCTGCCCAGCACAGACAGAGGAAGCTGGCACAAGGTCCAGAAGGCACAAAGGGGTGCTGTTCTTGCAGGAGAGCACACGCCGTGCACCTGCGACCCCTGGCAGTGCCCTAGGCTATCCCGAAGGCCGACCCGAACACAGCAGCTCAGGGGATTAACCAAGAGACTGCTCCCTGTGTGTGGTTAACTGGCACAGGCAGCGGAAAAGGGCAAGGTGACCAGGAAGCAGGAAGGGCCTTTGTTCTTCCAGCTGACACACGCACCACTCACTGGCGATCACTTCTATCACCATGAAAAGGTAGTAGAACATGGTCCAGTCCAAAATCACTCAAATGCCAGAGGGAGGGCCTGGGGGGACAGATATAACCAATCTTCCTGAAAAAGAATTCAAAATAAAAGTCGTAACCATGCTGATGGAGCTGCAAAGAAATATGCAAGAGCTAAGGGATGAAGTCTGGAGGGAGATAACAGAAATAAAACAATCAATAGAAGAATTTAAGAGCAGACTGGATGAGGTGCAAGAGACTGTTAATGGAATAGAAATCAGAGAACAGGAATACAGAGAAGCTGAGGCAGAGAGAGATAAAAGGATCTCTAGGAATGAAAGAATATTAAGAGAACTGTGTGACCAATCCAAATGGAACAATATTCGCATAATAGGGGTACTAGAAGAAGAAGAAGGGAGAAAAAGCAATAGAAAGTGTCTTTGAAGACATAATTGAGGAGAACTTCCCCAATCTGGGGAAGGAAATAGTCTCTCAGACCATGGAAGCACACAGATCTCCCAACACAAGGGACCCAAGGAGGACAACACCAAGACATATAATAATTAAAATGGCAAAGATCAAAGACAAGGACAGGGTATTAAAAGTAGCCAGAGAGAGAAAAAAGATCACCTACAAAGGAAAACCCATCAGGCTATCACCAGACTTCTCAACAGAAACATTACAGGCCAGGAGAGAATGGCATGATATATTTAATGCTACAAAACAGAAGGGCCTTGAACCAAGAATACTGTACCCAGAAAGATTATCATTTAAATTTGAAGGAGGGATTAAACAATTCCCAGATAAGCAAAAACTGAGGGAATTTATCTCCCACAAACCACCTCTACAGTGTATTTTAAAGGGACTGCTCTAGATGGAAGTACTCCTAAGGCTAAATAGATGTAACCAGAGAAAATAAAATCACAGCAAAGAAAGCAGACCAACCGAATACTAACTAAAAGCAAAAAATAAAACCAGCTCTCCACAAAAGCACTCAAGAGAAACACAAAAGAGTACAGAATAAAACACCTAACATATAAACAGAGGAGGAGGAAGAATAAGAAGGGAGAGAAATAAAGAATCATCAGACTGTGTTTATAATAGTGTAATAAATGAGTTAAAGTTAGAGAGTTAGATAGTAAAGAAGCTACCCTTGAACCTTGGTAACCACGAATCCAAAGCCTGCAATGGCAAAAAGTACATATCTATTGATAATCACCCTAAATGTAAATGGACTGAATGCACCAATCAAAAGACACAGAGTAACAGAATGGATAAAAAAAGCAAGACCCATCTATATGCGGCTTACAAGAGACTCACCTCAAACCCAAAGATATACACAGACTAAAAGTGAAGGGATGGAAAAAGATATTTCATGCAAACAATAGGGAGAAAAAAGCAGGTGTTACAGTACTTGTAACAGACAAAATAGACTTCAAAACGAAGAAAGTTACAAGAGATAAAGAAGGACATTACATAATGATAAAGGTGGCAGTCCAACAAGAGGATATAACCATTATAAATATCTATGCACCCAACACAGGAGCACCGGCATATGTGAAACAAATACTAACAGAATTAAAGGAGGAAATAGATAGCAATGCATTCATTTTAGGTGACGTCAACACACCACTCACTCCAAAGAACAGATCAACCAGACAGAAAATAAGTAAGGACACAGAGGCACTGAACAACACACTAGAACAGATGGACCTAACAGACATCTACAGAACTCTACACCCAAAAGCAGCAGAATACACATTCTTCTCAAGTGCACATGGAATATTTTCCAGAATAGGCCACATACTAGGATACAAAAAGAGTGTCAGTAAATTCAAAAAGATTGAAATTCTACCAACCAACTTCACAGATCACAAAGGTGTAAAACTAGTTGTACAAAGAAAAAAAAAGGCTCACAAACACATGGAGTCTTAACAACATGCTCCTAAATAATCAATGGATCAACGACCAAATTAAAACAGAGATCAAGCAATATATGGAGACAAATGAAAACAACAGCACAAAGCCCCAGCTTCTGTGGGACGCAGCAAAGGCAGTTCTAAGAGGAAAGTATATTGCAATCCAGGACTATTTAAAGAAGGAAGAATAATCCCAAATGAATAGTCTAAAGTCACAGTTATTGAAACTGGAAAAAGAAGAACAAATGAGGCCAAAAGTCAGCAGAAGGAGGGACATAATAAAGATCAGAGAAGAAATAAATAAAATTGAGAAGAATAAAACAATAGAAAAAATCAATGAGACCAAGAGCTGGTTCTTTGAGAAAATAAACAAAATAGATAAACCCCTAGCCAGACTCATTAAGAGAGAAAGAGAATCTACACACATAAACAGAATCAGAAATGAGAAAGGAAAAATAACGACTGACCCCACAGAAATACAAAGAATTATTGGAGAATACTATGAAAATCTATATGCTAACAAACTGGATAACCTAGAGAAATGGACAACTTTCTAGAAAAATACAACCTTCCAACCCTGACCAAGGAAGAAACAGAAAATCTAAACAGACCAATGACCATCAGTGAAATTGAATTGGTAATCAAAAATCTACCCAAGAACAAAATCCCCGGGCCAGATGGAGTCATTGCTGAATTTTATCAGACATTTGGAGAAGACATAATACGCATTCTCTTTAAAGATTTTCAAAAAATAGAAGAGGAGGGAATACTTCTTCTATGAAGTCAGAACCATTCTAATACCAAACTCATTCTATGAAGCCAACATCACTCTAATACCAAAACCAGGCAAAGACCCCACAAAAAAAGAAAATTACAGGCGAATATCCCTGATGAACATAGATGCACAAATACCCAACAAAATATTAGCAAACTGAATTCAAAAATACATCAAGAGATGAAGGAATATCAGAGAAATAGCAAAAATAAAAATAATAATGCTTAATATTTAAATAGTATATTTGATCTGAGGCCTTCCTGTATGGTTTTTTTAATAAGCTATGCACATTATTTTTTTTTGGTAGATCACATTAAAGTACTAGGATATCTAGGCCGCTGATATCACAGGAGCTCTTCAAGGTAACTCAAATACATTTAATAATAAACTTGCCCTTTTGCTTCAACTATACCTCAGGAAGTGTTGAAGATTTTGGTTTTAAATGGTGTTTCATCACCCTGTGTATTTTATAAGTAAAAAAACTGAATCAAGGCAAATTTTAAAGAAGAATCCAGATATTTGTGATGTTTATTAGTAATAGTAGCAAGTATGTATTAGGTGTCTACCCTATTCCAAGCATCACTCTAAGTGCCTTACAAGAGTTAACCAATTTAAGGCTCACAGGCCTATGAGGAAGGAGTGACACCCCCATTATACAGAAGAGAAAACAAAAGCACAGAGAAGAGAGTGACCTGGTTCAAAGGCTGACCACTAGTCACTCACAAAGCTGGGAGTCAGCAGCAGCAGCCTGGCCACAGGGCCCAGTGGGCGCCTCTACCCTCTTATGAGAAAGTCACTGAAGTTTGGTAACGTGAACATTTGCCACACTTCCCACGCACTCACTATCCATGGTGACACGCCATCAGCTTGCCCACCCCAGGAGGAAATGAACAGCTCTCTCTGCCCATATCACTGACTGGCTCCACTAACATCCTCTGTACTGAGTACCAAGTTGAAGACACCACTAGACCACACTAATCTTTTGCATCTAATAATAATCACTTCAGCTGTCAGATACTTGATTCTCACACCTCATTAAAACATACAGAAAGAAAAAAAAATACATCAAGAGGATCATACACCATGGTCAGATGGGATTCATCTCAGGGATGCAAGGATGGTACAACATTCAAAAAATCCACCAACATCATCCACCACATCAACAAAAAGAAGGACAAAAACCACAAGATCATCTCCATAGATTCTGAAAAAGCATTCGACAAAATTCAACATCCATTCATAATAAAAATCCTCAACAAAATGGGTATAGAGGGCAAGTACCTCAACATAATAAAGGCCATATATGACAAACATCATACTTAACAGTGAGAAGCTGAAAGCTTTTCATCTAAGATTGGGAACAACACAGGGATGCCTACTCTCCCCACTTTTATTCAACATAGTACTGGAGCCCCACAGAAATACAAAGAATTATAAGAGAATATTATGAGAATCTATATATGCTAACAAGCTGGAAAACCTAGAAGAAATGGACAACTTCTTAGAAAAATACAACCTTCCAAGACTGACCAAACAAGAAACAGAAAAACTAAACAGACCAATCACCAGCAACGAAATTGAATCTGTAATCAAAAAACTACCCAAGAACAAAACCCCTGGACCAGATGGATTCACCTCTGAATTCTACAAGATATATAAAGAAGAAATAACATCCATTCTTCTTAAAGTTTTCCAAAAAATAGAAGAGGAGGGAATACTTCCAAACTCATTCTATGAAGCCAGCATCACTCTAATACCAAAACCGGGCAAAGACCTCACCAAAAAAGAAAATTACAGACCAATATCCCTGATGAACGTAGATGCAAAAATACTCAACAAAATATTAGCAAACCGAATTCAAAAATACATCAAGAGGATCATACACCATGATCAAGTGGGATTCATCCCAGGGATGCAAGGATGGTACAACATTCGAAAATCCATCAACATCATCCACCACATCAACAAAAAGAAGAACAAAAACCACATGATCATCTCCATAGATGCTGAAAAAGCATTTGACAAAATTCAGCATCCATTCATGATTACAACTCTCAACAAAATGGGTATAGAGGGCAAGTACCTCAACATCATAAAGGCTATATATGACAAACCCACAGCTAACATCATACTTAACAGCGAGAAGCTGAAAGCTTTTCATCTAAGATTGGGAGCAAGACAGGGATGCCCACTCTCTCCACTGTTATTCAACATAGTACTGGAGGTCCTAGCCATGGCAGTCAGACAAATCAAAGAAATACAAGGCATCCAGATTGGTAAGGAAGAAGTCAAATTGTCACTATTTGCAGATGACATGATACTGTACATAAAAAACCCTAAAGACTCCAGTCCAAAACTACTAGAACTAATATCTGAATTCAGCAAAGTTGCAGGATACAAAATTAACACACAGAAATCTGTTGCTTTCCTGTACACTAATGATGAACTAACAGAAAGAGAAATCAGAAAAACAGTTCCATTCATAATTGCATCAAAAAGAATAAAATACCTAGGAATAAACCTAATGAAGGAAGTGAAAGACCTGTACTCTGAAAACTACAAGACACTCCTAAGAGAAATTAAAGAGGACACTAACAAATGGAAATGCATCCCTTGCTCTTGGCTAGGAAGAATAAATATTGTCAAAATGGCTATACTACCTAAAGCAATCTACAGATTCAATGCAATCCCTATCAAACTACCAACAGCTTTCTTCAACGAACTGGAACAAATAATTCTAAAATTCATATGGAACCACAAAAGACCCCGAATAGCCAAAGCAATCCTGAGAAGGAGGAATAAAACAGGGGGAATTACGCTCCCTGACTTCAAGCTCTACTACAAAGCCACAGTAATCAAGACAATTTGGTATTGGCACAAAAACAGACCCACAGACCAGTGGAACAGAATAGAAAATCCAAACATTAACCCAAACATATGAGTCAATTAATATTTGATAAAGGAGCCTTGGATATACAATGGGGAAATGACGGCCTCTTCAGCAGCTGGTGTTGGAAAAACTGGACAGGTACATGTAAGAGAATGAAACTGGACTACTGTCTAGCTCCATACACAAAGGTAAACTCAAGGTGGATCAAAGACCTGAATGTAAGTCATCAAACCATAAGCCTCTTAGAAAAAAACAGGCAAAAATCTCTTGGACATAAACATGAGCAAATTCTTCATGAACATATATCCCCAGGCAAGGGAAACAAAAGCAAAAATGAACAAGTGTTACTATATCAAGCCGAAAAGCTTCTGTACAGAAAAGGACACCATCAGTAGCACAAAAAGACATCCTACAGTATGGGAGAATATATTCATAAATGACGTATCCGATAAAGGGGTGACATCCAAAATATATAAAGAACTCATGCACCTCAACCAACAAAAATCCAATTACGAAATGGGCAGAGGACATGAATAGACACTTCTCTAAAGAAGAAATTCAGAATGCCAACAGGCACATAAAAAGATGCTCCACATCACTAATCATCAGAGAAATGCAGATTAAAACCACAATGAGATATCACCTCACACCAGTGAGGATGGCCAACATCCAAAACACAAACAACAACAAATGTTGGCGAGGATGTGGAGAAAAGGGAACCCTCCTACACTGCTGGTGGGAATGGAAATTAGTTCAACCATTGTGGAAAGCAGTATGGAGGTTCCTGAAAAAACTCAAAATAGAAATACCATTTGACCCAAGAATCCCACTCCTAGGAATTTACCCTAAGAATGCAGCAGCCCAGTTTGGAAAAGACATATGCACCCTTATGTTTATCACAGCATTATTTACAATAGCCAAGAAATGGAAGCAACCTAAGTGTCCATCAGTAGATGAATGGATAACGAAGATGTGTTATATATACACAATGAAATATTATTCCGCCATAAGAGGAAAAGAAATCCTACCATTTGCAACAACATGGATGGAGGTAGAGGGAATTATGCTCAGTGAAATAAGCCAGGCAGAGAAAGACAAGTATCTGTGGAGTATAAGAATAAAGTATAAACGGAAGGAACAAAACAGGAGCAGACTCACAGAAACCACTAATGGACTAACAGTTACGACAGGGAAAGGGATTGGGGAGGATGGCTGGGAAGGGAGGGATAACGGGGCAAAATGGGCATGACGATTAGCACGTATAATATAGGGGGGAACACGGGGAAGGTAGTACAGCACAGCGAAGACAGGTAGTGGCTCAACAGCATCTTAATACACTGGTGGACAGTGACTGCTATGGGGTATGTGGTGGGGACATGATAACGGACGGAACCTAGTGCCCACAATGTTGCTCATGTAATTGTATATTAATGATACAAAAATAAAAAAATAAAAAAAAAAGAGAGAAGAAGGAATCTGCGGGTGTGCTGGCTTCGGAGAGGGAGGAAGGGGCCAAATCAAGGAATGTGCCAACCTCCAGAAGCTGGAGAAGGTAAGGAGCCTCCAGATGGGGCGCAGATGGATTTCAGCCTCTTGCAACCCAGTTTCACACTTCTGACCTCCAGACCTATAAGACCATAAATTTGTGTTGTTTTAAAACAAACAAACAAACAAATAAATACTAATAATTTACTTTCAGGATACTCATGAGGATTTTATTACTAGCGCCCCCTGCTTATTTGGGGCCTTAGGAAGAATAAACACTCAATAAATGGCAACCAAATATCTAGTTATGCACAGAGCATAATAATAATAACGCATGTTTGATTTATGCCTGTTGGTCAGATTCTATTTTATAACTGACTTCTCTTTGTTTTCCTTTATTCTTCTGCTTCTATTTTAAATTTCGACTTTCATGTTACATTTTATGTATGCCTTTAAATTTCTGTAAAAGAAACATTATTATTACTATTACTATTATTGTTACTAATAATAGTAATAAAACGGAAGTGTGGGGGAATGCTTTCAAGTGTATGTAAGCTGCTACACAAATGTGAGGGATTCTTGCCACATTTTCCAAGTGTCTCGGGCTGTACTGATATATAATATATTGCATGACAAAATCAGAAACTCCTTGCGACCCTGAAGCCTCAGCCATGTGCCCGGGAGCTGCAGACATGGGGCATAGTTCCCATGGGGCTTTGGGAAATGGCGCGAAGGACGCACAGCAAGCAGGAGGCTCCGAGAGGAAGGCTGCAGGCGGGGCGGGAAGTCCGGGGAGCCGGGCGCTCTGTCAGCAGGCCTCTCGCGGGCCCTCCTAATGGGGAGAATTTAGTTGTATGCGGATTGAATGAGTGAAGAGGAGGAAGGACTTTCTAACACATTCCTAATAATTCTCTTCCAAAGACTGAAATGACCTTGAGAGGCATAGTTGTGTAAACTATACAATTTTCCTTTCAGCAATAGTTTGGGGAGGATTCTGTGTATTTGGGGCTTGTGGTGAAGGATATGCGAAACTTGGAAGAGATAATGTCGTCAGTAAGGATTAGATTTGACTACATGAAACAAGTCCAAAACAATAGCTTGTACAACATGGACGCTTACTTCTCCCTCTCAAAACAACATAAGGATGAGTGGTGCCGGGCTGGTGTGGTGGCTCTGCTCCACCTCAACACTTCTGGTTCACAGTCCCTATGATGTGGCCCTCATGCTTGTGGTACAAAATGGTGGCCGTCATACCCACATTCCAGGAAGCAAGATGGACGAAGGTACAGAACCAGAAAGGTGCAGGTAGAAAGACAGAAAGGGCAAAGTAAGATTCTCCGAATCCGCCGGGTGATGTTTATGCTTGCATCTCATTAGCCAGAAGTAAGTCACATGGCCATGCCTAGTTGCAGAGAAGGATGGGAAATGTAGTCTTTATTCTGGAGAGCCAAGTTTTATTTAGGTTCCGTCTTATTACCTTCCAAGCCCATCTTTGTGAAAGGGGAGAACAGATGTTGAAAAACAACAAACATGGTATTTCTGATCACATTTAGCTCTAAAACTCTGTAAGTTTTTGATTCTTGATCCTCTATTACTATAACCAGGGCCTGAACCCTCACTCTGGAGCCAAAGTGGGTATCTGAGTTGAGTAGGACATGTTAAGACTGCTAAGGGAAGGCAGGGTAGGCTCACAGAGATGCCTGATATTAGAGAGAGGACAGCTTGTCTATTGCATATGCGGACTGATCACATCCTGATATTTGGAAGCCTCCCATTGGGAACCTGTGAGCTCAGCAGCCTACAAAATTGCCTTTCCGTGGGGCAATGAGATGTTCTGTCCTTGGCTTTTACATGTGGGCAATTTACAATTTACAAAATTTACAGTCTACAAAAAACACACATGATGTTTCCCTCCCTCTCTATGCAAAAATAGAGGTGAAGTTCTCCAGAATGTCAGGAAATACCCTGGATTTAATTACCTATGCAAAGAGGTCCATTCTGGAATTTAGAATCAGGAAAATGCTTATCATCAGCTGAGCTCACATGATTTTCTTTCTTTGTTAATTCCATTCAGATAATGTAATGGCCTTCTGCTGTGTTTGCCTTTTTAGTATCATGACTCCTCCTCCTCCTTTTGATAACATCACCTGCTTTTCTTTTGGGAAACCCTCCCTCCTCCACTATAGCTTCTTAGTCCCTGTGGTTTGGTGGGGCTAATTCCACCCCTTCTTCTTCACTGGGGGGTGGGCACAATACCCAGGCCTGGCTCATTGGAGTCATGGTGGGTGATTGGTTCCTGGACTGGATCATAGTCCAGTCTGGGCCATAAAATGACAGCCCGGGAGCTCTGCTGAAATCATTGAGGGGTGGGAGAGAATCACATCTTTTCTATGGGGAGTGCTAACTGATAAGATGTAAATCTGATTGCCGATGACCATATTTTCACCTTGTAGAAAGAGCTTGCCTGAGAATGAGGGAACATAGACGACAGCAGAGCAGAAGGTGTGATACATTCCTGAGGACATCACTTGAGCCTCTGGATCCAGCCATGGCTGAAACCAGCTGAATGCAGCTGCCCGAGTGGCCCCAACCAACACTGCATGGAGCAGACCCGTCCAGATGAGCCCAGCCAACCCACAGGATCATGAGAAATAAGAAGTTGCTGTTTTAAGCCACAACACTTTGAGTTGACTTGTAATGCAGCAACAGCTGACTGAAATACACATTCGAGCCCCTGTGTCTTCAGGGTGTATCACTGGGTGTCTTATTTGAATGAGTACCTCATTCAGTGGTGGTGGGAGGTGTTGGGACCTAGGGTGAGATGAGTGGGGTATGAAGTCAGAGACTCTAGAAAAAGAGGGAAGAGATTCAGTGATGGGTGTGCCCTGGGGGGCTGGGAATTCACTTTGAAGAGGAGAAAAGCCAGATTTCAGGAGTCTGACTGATGGTGGGTGGGAAACTCCATCTGAGAGGTAGCTGTGTGAATGTCTTTTAGCCCAGCCTTCTGGGGAACAACAGGGAAGCAGAGCCCGGCTGCCCTAACACCCCAGGCAGAGGTGGACATGCTGACAGGGAGTAGCCCTTCCACAGCCACCTTGGGGCACGTAAGGGAGAGAGAGAGGCCTGCAAGGGCCACAGTGCAGTGGGTTTGTTCTGAGAGAGGCAGGGTTGGGCCTGGGGCTCTGAAATCACCAACTACTAGGTCCTTACAAGGTTAGAAGGCCTAGGCCTGGAGAAGGAAGGGTTTATTTTTAATGTCTCTACACTCCTGTTTTTCTTTTTTGTTATCCATTTTTTTTTTCGGATTTAACCTTCTACGCCACCTCAAACCCTTTTTGGAAATGGGTGGGAAGCAGTGGGTCTGAGAGCTGGGATGATCTCTAACCTCAGCCCGGGGGACCAGAGCTGACAGAGCTGCACCTGGCCCCACCGGCTCATGTGTGTGAATGTCTGAGTGCGTGAGCCTGTCAAGTGTGCATGCGTGGTCTAAATATATGTAAGAGTTGTGTGTGTGATACACGTGAGAGCTGTGTGAAAAACTAGGTGTGTGTTGATGTGCTTGACAGTATGAACGTGAGTTCTGTATGTGAGTGTGAGTGTGAGAGTGCCTTGAGTGTGCAAGTTGTGTGAAATTGAGTGTGCATTCATGTGTATGGGTGTGTTCATGTGAAAATGTATGAGCATGATCATGAAATTCATGTGAGTGTAAGTGTGTCTGGGAGTGTGAAAGTTGAGTATGTCCTCACAGCACAGCATGGTCTGCAGGGTGCCCACCACCCCAAGGATGGGCCCATGCCCATGATCCAGTGACCCCATCCAGATCCACGACCTCAGCGCCCTCCTCCCTTTCCCCCCAGGGCTGGGCACAACTGGTCATTCCTGTAGGGCCCCTGGACTGCCCCACAGCCTGAAGTCTGCCCTGGGGGGGCTCCTTCCGGTACTGGAGCATATGGGGGTGTTGGGAGCCCAGGACTGAGAGAATTCTGATGTTTCAGAGGCACTTATGAAACATTTTCCTGACAGCAGTCAGGCTGAAATCGCCAGGACTCAGTCCCCAAGGTCACTGGCTTCCTACCTCTGGCATTCCTCTCTCTACCGCCCCCTTCTGGATGTCTGCCCCCCTCCCCCCACTCCCTCTCCTGGTGGCTGCAGAGGGAAGCCAACAGACCCCCACCCCCAGCCCAACGCAGAGCAGCTTCCCTGAAGCTTTCCTGCCACATGCGCCATAGGGGGGCCAGGCTGGACACTCCGCAGGGCCTAGGGTCGGTGTTCGCTGTCTCCTTGATGCTTACCGCAGGTCTGACACCCAGTGGATACGCTGTGAAGAGAAGCTAGATGTGTGGGTCGGTTCAGCAGTCAAAGGGGGAGCTGAGGCCCAGAGGGGGAACCAGTGAGCGGGGCGCACATGCGGGACGCACCCCGAACCCACCACGTGCTCAGGTCGTGTTCTGCCCTCGCTTTACTGGGGACTGAGTGCCGGCCTTTTTCTGCTCAGCATGAGCCAGACTGCCCAAGAAAGACCGGCTGTCAACAAAGGGGGGCGACTGGGCCAGCTGGGGAGGTGGGCAGTGAGGAGCTGGCATCCAGCCTGCCACTTCCTGGCATCCAGGCTGGTCCCGCTGGATCGTGCTGAGCTGGCCCACGCCCGGGCGGAAGATGACGCAGACGCAGACACACCCAGGAGTCAGAGGGTGTGTGTGGGGCCCTGACGCCTCCTCTGCGCCCAGTGCCTCCGCCCCAATAGCATCATTATGCCCCGGAACAGAGGAGGATACGGAGGTTCCGAGGGGCCCAAGGCCACAGCTCTGCATTTGCGAGCCCCTCCTACTGGACACTGGGGGTCCTATGCGAGTCCTGCTTGCCCGCTCCGGCTGCCAGGAAGCTGCCCCTGGGCCCCTCGGGAGGGTCAGGGCCAGCTGATTCCCATCCCAGGGCTCCCGAACAATGATAGCTTGCCCCTCTCTCTTCCAGTTGTGCTGAATGCATTATGAGGATTCCTTGCTTTGTCCTCAGAATTCCTCTGTAATGGCGGTTCTACTGTAATGCCCATTTTTGAGAGGGAACTGAGGCCCAGAACTACCGAGTGATTTCATGGGCCTCGGCCCCTCCCCTATCCACCGCCCAGGGTCTGCCCTTTCCTGCCTTATGAGCACAGTGGATATCTACCCTCTTCCCTGTCTCTTTTCTCCATCCTCCTCTAGCTAGGCCCCAAGGCCCGTCCATTCTGCTCTCACTTCGGGCTTGGCCCCAGGGCTGGGGCTGTGCAGGGCAAAGCTGGGACAAGTCTCAGGGACCCGGCTGTGGCTGGGCATGCCAGGGAGGCTGCAAGGATGGGTTCTTTAGAGAACAGGAACACAGCTGCTCTTCCATGTGTCTAAACAAGATCCAACAGGCAGATTTTAAGTCCTGAAACTGAAGTTCCTGACAGGAGCTTGAACTGGGGCAGCACTGGAGAGGTCTGGCCTGCGAATCTGGGCCCAGGCGCCCCCACAGATTGGCTCTGTGAGCTTGGGCAGGGAGCTCAGCTTCACTGAGTCTCAGCTTCGGAATCTGTACAATGGGCATGAGACTGTCCACTTGCAGTGTCACTGGGAGGACTAAGCGTGAGCTGGCACGGGAAGGCATTGCATGAACTCACACACTACAAAGCTGCTAAGGGAGGGGGAAGGGATCCCGCTGTTCTGTGGGATGGGGCAGCCGCTGCCTAGTGTAGAGGCTGGCAGGAGGGAGAGGACAGAGGCTGCCCATGCCAGCACAGGTTTTTCCGGTTAGGATGTGTGTGGGGCGGGGGGACGGGGTGGGGGCTGAAAGGGGAGCGGAAAGAGGCTCCTGAAGGGAGGTGGGGCCTCTGTTGGAAGCTGCTGTGGATCCCAGAAGAGCTGCTGAGTTACGCTTTTCCTCTTTGTCCTTTTTTTAAAGTCTTAATTCCTTTTTTCTGCTTACCAAAGCAGTGTGTGCTCCTTGTAGAAAAGTTCAAACACCACTGAACTACATAGTGTAGAATGTGGACAGTTTCCCATGTCCACTCTCCCCAGCTGTGACTATGGCTGACATTTTGGTGTATGTTCTTCCAGATTTTTCTTTTGATGAATACATGAGTATTTTTTAAGTTAAAGAAGCACATTCCTTGAAGACAATTCAAAGCAATGCAGACTATATAATGTGTACTCCCTTCCTCCCACACCCTTCTCAGAACCAACCATTCTTAACAGCTTTGTAGGTATCCTTGAACCTTTTATATGCATTTATATTCACAAGTGGGTGTATATGAGGTGGGGGCAAAAATGCTTATAGACAAAAAAGCTGAAACTGCCAAGGTGTAAATCTCATTCCCAACATTACTAGCTGGGTGACTATGGGCAAGTTACTCAACCTCTCTGAGCCTCATTTTCTTCCTCTGTAAGATGAGAATAATGGTAGTGCCTATTTCAAAGTGTGATTGAGAGAATTAAATGAAATAAAGTATGCAGTGCTTAGCATAAAACCTCAGTGAGGATTAACTGTCATTATAAATACACATAAAGAGAGTTGTTTTTTTTCCCCCACAAAAATGGGGTCACACTATGCATATAGTCCTGTTCAGTTTGCAGGCAGAATTATGGGGAAAGATTAGTCATGGGGATCCTGAAATTCACACTGGAGATGAGAAGTCTTGCATTAACACTCAAAGAATTGGTTGTGTACGTGCAGGAAGGGAGAAACCTAGATCTCCCCGGCTGAGTCACAGCCACGGGCTGCAGTCTGGGCTTGTGTCCGTAAATGCTGAGTTTTCAAATTGAGGGAGGTGCTGAGGCTTCTGTAGCCTGGGCTTGTCGTCCCCCCGAGGCTTCCTTTACCTGAAAGGCTTTTGCAGCCCCCACCTCGTGTACATCTAGCTACCTATGTGGTACCTTCTACACTGAAATACCTGACTCTTCTCCCACCCATGTCTCACTTCCCACCTTCCTCGAGCTACCTGTCCTCCAATCTTCCCAGCCTCGGTGAAGCCTCCAAGTTCCTCACCTTTGCTCAAACCAGACCCAGGGATCGGCGGGGAACGCTGCTCTCTGGCTTTCCCTCCCCTCCCATGTCAGATCACGCTGGAGTCTTAGAGCCCTTTGCTCCCATACATACCCACCTCCCTCCTCTCCCACTGTCTCCATCCTGCCACCCTACAGTCCATTTGCCACTCCTGAGCTAGATCGAAGTTTTCAAGTTTACCTTGATCTTTTTGAATAGGTATTGTGATAGGTTGAAAGGTAGTACCCCAAAAGACATGTTCAGACCTGTTCCTGGAATCTGGGAAAGTGATTTTCTTTGGAAAAAGGGTCTTTGCAGATGTGATTAAGTTCAGCATTTGCAGTGGGGAGATCATCCTGGCTTTTCCAGGTGGCCTGTAGTTCAGTGATAAGTGTCCTCACAGGGGAGACCGACAGAGGAGGAGGAGGCAATGTGGGGTGGAGATGCAGAGCTGCAGCCAGGAGCCACGGCATGCTCAGAGCCCCGGAGATGGACAAAGCGAGGAAGAGAGGCTCCCCTTGTGCCTTCGGAGGGAACATGGCCCTGCCGGCACCTTGATTTCAGATTTCTGGCATCCAGAACTGGGAGAGAATAAATTTCTGTTGTTTTAGGCCACCTGGTTTGTGATAATTTGCAGCCACAAGAAACAAATGCCTGTAATATATACTTGTGGTCAAAATGTCAAAACAATATAAAATGTAAATATTGAGAAATCTTGCTTTTTTTTTTTCTAGGTAACCATACTTATTAGATTCTTTCATATTTTCCCAGGTTTCTTTATAGAGATATAAGAAATACGAAAGGGGAATATGTTTTGATTCCCCTGCCCTGTTTAAGAGGGATCTTCTCAGAGTCTGAGTGTGTCCCTTTGGCAGTGGCCTCAGGGCCTCTCTTGGCCTGGCTCCTGTCTCCTCAGCCCACTCTCACTGCCCCCTGGCTGCAGTCCCCCTGGTCTTCTGGCGAAAGATCTTATGCTCCTGCTGTTTCAGGGTTTTGACGCCCATCCTTGTTCCCATCTGACCCTTGGACCCTTCAGTCCCGCCGTCTACCTGTCATCAGATGTCTATTCAAATGTCACCCCCAAGCCCTCCCTGACCTCTCAGTTTAAAATAACACTCTAATCCTGCCACTTCTTACTATACCACTTGGTTTCATTTTCTTCCTTGGATTTGTCACAATATGAGATGGTCGTGATGATGTGTTGGTTTCCTTATTTGTGTCTGTCTCCTGCTCTAGACTGCCAGTTCTTGGAGCGGAGATTTTGTTTGTTCACCCCTCCATTCTGGGCACGCAGTAGGTCTTCCCAAAACATTTGTCAAATATGTAAATTAAACCCGAAGGCTGATCACTTTCTAGAAACTGTGACATACACCACAGAAAGAATTCTTAGAGGCCACAGACCCTGTAAAGTGGTCTGTAACATTTTGTGTGGACATGCATTATCTTCAACAGAGAGGGATAACACTTTTATTAGATTCTCAAAGGAGTCTTGATGCCAAGATGTGAATGGGTCTTAAAAACAGGGCTTGACTGGCAGGAAGAGACACAAAATTGACTTTAGACTTGGAGTTCCTCGGGGGCACTGGGAATGTTTTGACTGGAGGAGAGGAGCCCAGGGAAGCCCAGGCCATTGTCTGTATATCTCTGCAGCAGGTGAAGGAGCCTGGGGAAATTGCGAGGCTTTTACTCCGACAAGGTGGGGGTGTCCTAATGAGCAAAGCTGACCAAGGACATGGGCTGACTGGTGAGGTGGTGAGGTCCTTTTTGTTGGAGGTATGCAAGCAGGGGGTGCATACTCCTCTGTGAGAAATTGTTCTGGGATGAGTGGACCAAGAAAACACAGTTCTGGGATGTAGGAGTGATAGATGGATTGGGTCAGAGGGGACAGTCTCTAAATTAAGGTAGCTGTGGCTCCTTCCAGCCTCTCACAGGTTGGCGTGTGACTGACACAACCATCTTTCCCGGGAGTGAGGCCACTTGATTGCCATCCCCATATTCCGCATAAGAGGGGTAAGTCTGGACCTATCCCTTTGCCCCTGTGCCAGGCTGGTTTCCACTTTGCCTGCTCCCTGGACCCCAAGAGTGGCTGTCTGGGTCCGAAATGCAGGGACAGGCCTGGATCTCCTCCTCTGGCCACTGCCCTGCTGCACCAATGACTTTGGCTTGCATGGCCTGCCAACCAGGCCCGCAGGCCTGCTGGAAGGGTGGACTCCCCAAAGGCCAGACTGTCCTCTGGGTTCCCCTGGGTGTCCTCAGATTCGGTAGCTTTCTGTCAAGCCCCTTTTCAGAGACCAGAGCATTCCGTTTCAACTCTTTTGTCTAGATAATTGGACCACATCCAGCAATCTTGGGGTGCCCTTCCTGCTGCCCCCTTCTGAGAGACACAGCTTTCTCTCTGAAGCAGGAAATACAATCTGTCTACTGAGCCAGGAGTGCCAGGCCCCTCAGGGTACCCCGGGAGGTAGGAGATGGGGCTCCACAGTGGCTGTTGCCCTTGAGGCCAACGGCATGCTGGGATTTGTCACAGGGTCAGTGTCCCAGAGCTTTCTTTCCAGCCTGAGGCAGCTGGGAGATCTTCCGGGAGCTGGAGGACCAGATGGGACACTCCTCTCCAAGCTTATATGGGAGATGTTGGCTTGATAGCTGAGAGCTGTTGCTAGATTATCCTGGGTTGGCTTCCTGATGTAGCTAGCGACTTACCTGTTATGGGACCCTGGACATATCTTAATACTCTGAACCTCTTCTCCATCTGCACCATAAGGACCACCATGAATCTCACAAATGACATAATGTGAAGAAAACAAATTCACAGTGCCAGGCACAGAGTAAGTACTCAATATATCATAGGTGCTATTAGCATTAGTATTTTAATAAGTATTGCTTAACCTCTCTGGGCCACTGTAGAAGTATGATGACAATATGCATCTCATATCAAGGATCAAATAAGGTCAAGGGATGGAAAGTGCATTTTGAAATGCAAAATCCTATGCCAATGTGTTAGGTAACTATAACCCAAATAACGAAGTCCTTCTAAGCAAGGAAACCCGTCCTTCCAGGGTTGGCCACAAGAGGCCCCCCCCATGCTTATGCTGTGCCCCTTTGCCATTTCCGCGGGTCCAGGCTTTCCCCTCTATGAGGGCGGCGCAGACCCTCGCTGCCAGAGGAGCACTGACTAGTGCTTGGGGTCTGTCAATGGAGTGGCCACTGAGAGTGCCGATTCCTTCTCCCCGCAGGATGGAAGCCCGCGGTTTGGCATTTGGGGATGTGTTGGAAACTGCGGTAACCCCAGGACAGGCACATGTAGGCACCCAGTAAAGCTGGCGGAGTTGCGCCAATGTGAGCAGAGAGGGCATGCCTCTTGTTGGGTGCTTGCTGTTATTCCTGCCCAGCCCGCAGTCCCCGGGAATCGCAAACTACCGTGTGGAACGCACCTGTTGGGGTCAGGGCGCCCTGTCGTCGCTGGCAGTGAGTCCCCGGCACGTGAGGGAGGAGTTTTAGAAGGAACCGTGGCAAGGACGAGGGCCATGGGATGCCAGAGGCCCCGGTGTCTGGCTGGGTCCTCCTTCAAAGCCGAGCAAAAACAGGATGTGGGGGTGTGTCACAGGGCGGGTGGAGTGCCGCGGACAGCTGGGTGGACCGCTCTGGCCCTGCCTCCTTCGCTCCCTCCTTGTGGCTCCCAAATGACCACATGCCCTTGAGGGACCCTGGGCTACTCAGCAATGAAGGGCAGCCAGGTAGGCCTCCCTCTCAGCTTGTTCTGAGGCACAAAGACGAGATATGGGGAGGCCTTGTGCATCTGGGAACTCTCATGTAAGAGGTTGTTGAGTTTTTTTGCTCAAAATGTAGAACTCGGAGGATCATGCCAAAGGTAGGGTAATCGTGTTTAAAATGTCCGCAAGGGCTGGCCATGAAGCCTGTGGTACAGCTGAGGTCGAGCTCACTCTGAACCCTAACACCTGCGTGAGGTGTGATTCCAGACTCTGTCTTCCCAACCTGAGCTGGTCAGTCAGTCACACCTTTGGGGCTGAAGGGGAGAGGCTGCTGTGTGGCTTGCCCGGTGCCTTGGTCCCACACTGCTGGGCCTTACCATGTGGCCCTCTCTCCCTTCCCTCCCTTTCCACAGTGGAGTGGTCTGGACATGGCATGGCAGCCTCCTCTGGAGACGGCGGGCTGTGTGGAGACACTTGGGGGTTGTCTCAGCTGGGGTTGTGCCCCCCAGTTCCTGGGGAAGTCCTAACCCCCAGAACTTTAGACTGTGACTGCATTTCGAGGTAGGGTTTTTAAAGAGGTGATGAAGGTTCCGTGAGGTCATTTGGTGGGCGTCATCCAGTAAGGTTAGTATCCTTGCAAGAAGAGGAAATCCGGACAGACTCCACAGAGTGAAGACACAGGGAAAAGCAGCCCTCTCTGGGCCAAAGATGGCGGCCTCAGAAGACATCAACGCTGCCGACTCCTTGATCTTAGGCTTCCAGCCTCCAGAGCCATGAGAAAATAAAATTCTATATTTAAGCCGCCCAGCCTGAGGTACTTCGTACTAAAAAAGGCCGTCAGGTTGTTTCCCTGCCTTCTCTCCCTCCCTCCTCCCCCCTGTTCCTAGGAAGAAACAGGGCCCGAGTCAAGGGTCCGGCACTTTATTATAGTCACAGAGCACAGGAGGGTCCAGCTGGGTCTCACTGAGGCTGGTTTCACCCTCTCCCCCAGGGAGGTCACATGGACACAGCCTGACCACCAGGCCAGGCCAAGGGGAGGCAGGGGAAGGGCAGGTCAAAAGCATAGACACAGACTCGATCTGATTCCAGCTTCACAACTTATTAGCTGTGTGACCTTAGTCTGAATCTCTCACCTCTCTGAGCTTTGGTTTCCTTGACTGCGAGATGCACTACCAGACGGAGCCTCCCTGACTTGTGAGGGTTGAATGAGACGATGCCTGTGAAAGTGTTCAGCCAGTGCCTGGCAGACTGTAAACAGTCAATGAGTGGAAACTATGATGATTAACATTATTATTATTAGGAGCAAGTCAGATCAGCTTCAGTCTCTGTGAGATGGAGGGAGATCTCATACTTCATAAAGGTCTTTAAGGTGGCCTGTTAGGCAGACAGCCTGGGGATGTGGGAATCAGACCCAAAGTGAGGATTCTAGGGCCATGGCACCTATTGTCTCTACCAGCAACATAAGAAGCACTAGCGAAGATTTTGAGGAAAGTTCCGGTGTGGCACCTGGACCACTTCGGCTCTTTGGAATCCAGTCATTGGCATTCCCGATGTTTATTCAGAGTGAGTCTTCTTTTTATTTTTTATTTTTGTAGTTTTTGCTTTTGGCTAAGGAATTGCCGTAGGCCACTGAATGTGGAATCAATCCTGGCTCTGCCTTTTGCCATCAGGGAGATCTTGGTCCCTTCACTCCTCCAAGCCTCACCGACCACACTGAAGTTCAGGGAGCTTTGAGGACAAAGCCAGGCTGGGGAAGTGAAGGTACATTGTCAAGTGATGGAGTCATCATTGGTAATGAGATAATGGATGGGGCTTTGAGTGGTTACTGGTTCACAAATGACTGGGGCAAAAGGAATCTCAGGGTGTGTGTGTGTGTGTGTGTGTGTGTCAAGTGATGGAGGCATCATTGGTGATGAGATAATGGATGGGGCTTATTAGCCCCAGTGTTCCTGGAGTGGGTAGAGACAGGCATCACCACAAGAGGGCGCTCTGAGCTTTTTTGTCTTCTTTACCTCAATGAAAATGTTTTCACTTTTCTGTAGCTGCATTCCAAATTGAACTAAGACTTTTAGTTTACCTAACTGATTTATTAAATGGTTAAAATAAACTTATGTGTGTAATGTATCTGATATTGTGGCCCCTACACAGAGCATGCTGGGAAGTGGGGCAAAGGTGGAGTGGACACAAGAAGAAACATGCTTTATGGTGTCCTGGCTCAACCACTGCTCAGCTGAGTGCTGGGACAAATTTCTCAAGAACGACAGTGGTGAAGGTCCACATTTAGCCTCATGGGAATGTTACAAAATGGACAAAATGGGAAAAAAAAGCAACTTAAAGGTCAAGAACACAGTGTGCAAGCTCTCCTACCTCCAGTGCATGGCCTTCTCCTTGACCCTCAGCCTGCGCTTGAGCTGAGGTCCCACAGGGACAGCTGTGGGCGGGAAGGACTCAGATTCAGCTGTTAAACCATGACCTCAAGAACAGTATTTCCAGGAATCCCCATCTTAGCATCTAAGGGATTCCTGGGAAAACTGGACCGTGAGGACAAAGTGAGAGAGTGGTCCTTAGCACCAAGGCCCGGCCATGTCCCTAAGGACCTGCTGGAGCTTTCTTCCGCATCCAGCCCCATCTGCAGGAGCCAGCGTGGGTGCCATGCATCACAGTGCCTGATGGCTCCGGGATGAGGAGTGACTGGAACCTCAAGTGTCCTGGAAAGTACCTTCTTGTCAACCTCACGCTGTCAACCAGGAGCCATCTGGCATCCCAGCCCTGCCTCCCCCATGATTTCATGGGTCATGTGTGTTTCTGTGTCTCCAGCCAGAGGGAGGGCTTTATGTTAAACCAGCTGGGCAGATCCACTTCCCGGTCTCTGGGAACTTCCTCACTGATGATTTCCGGCGAGTCATTTGACCTCAGCTTTCCATAACTGTAAAATGGGATAGTATAGTACCTACCGATAAGTTGAGGTAAATACCACTGGAGGGGGAGGGGAGGAAAGAAGTCTGTAGGAGTAATGAGAGGGTCTGGGTCTGTCTTTGCTAAAAGTGACCCAAGATGTAAAGGCAAGACCAGAGTGGGATTCATTGTTTGCCTCCTCCTCCCTCACCTCCAGGTTGTGAAATCACATGCGGTGGGTGAGAACGTGGATCTGAAGGTAGGCAGGTTAGGCTGCAACCCCAGCTCAGTATAATCAACTTGACACCTTGGGTGAGTTGTTTTACTGAGCCTCAGTTTTCTCATCTGTAAAACAGGTCCATAACATTGCCCAATTCCCAAGCTTGTCGGGAGGTTAAATAAAATTGTGTTTAATCCAGTGATTTTCCTCTGCTGTTCTCTGTTTGTTTGTAGCCTCTGAGAGAGGTCAGACATTTATGAGATGCCTGGGCTGGTGTAGGCAATAGCCTGGAGCCCAGGTTAGGGGCTCAAAGAGCGAAGAGCCTGATTCAAAGTCTAGGACCTCATCTTTAGCGTCGTAAGGGCTTTTAGGAATTGTGTAACCCACAAACAATGAATGGGTTTCAGCTCTGAATCATTAATAGTAGCTCTCCAGGACTTAGTGTTGAGAAGGATTCTGAATGCTGCACTAACAGATGCCTTGGCTGATTAGCAGTGCCCACCACAGGCTCAGAAAGAGAAATCAGAAGCAGAATACTGGGGTAATGGCCCCCACTGAGTGTCCCAACACTTCATTTTACAGATGGATGAGCTGGAGTACACAGAGGAGTCAGGACTTGAGTCCAGGAACTTCCTCAGCACAAGCAGCTGACATGGAGACCAAAAACACTCCCATCCTTCCTGGTGTCCCCAAGCACCACCACCACTTACCGCTTCCAGGCTGACCATTGCAGAGCAACTTCTCCCTTCCTGAGCTACAGTGCTTCATCTCAGACTCCCAACTGACCAGAGATGCAGCACTGCACCTCAGGCTGGGAGACAGGGCGCTGGGCCCAGCCAGGGGCCATCGGCAGGGAGTCCGCCCTGGGCAGGAGAAGGGGCGCTGGGGGGGCCTCAGCCCCGCCCTCAAGCTCTTGCCCCACAGAGAGGCTGCTGGAACTCTCCTGGCGGTGCTGCCGTCCTTAGCCTGGCATTTGAGCCTTCTGCACCAAGCCTCCCTTTTCTCTTTGTAACAGCTTGATTGAGATCTAATTACCCACCTAAACTGTGCGAGGAAATGGTTTTTAATACATTCACAAAGCTGTGCGACCAGGGAAATCTTACTCTCTAACCCCTCTCAGCCCACCACGGGCAGACCACTTCCTGTCTCTGCAGAGCTTGCCGAGTCCAGGTGCTGCAATGAACGGAGTCACCCAATATGTTGACTCCACACCGCCACCCTTACGCTTGGTGCGTCCAGCCGAAAGCACATTCCCGGTACTTGGTATTTTACATCATCACATCAAACATTTGCTCGCCTCCTACCTTGTCTTCTTGTTTCCACTCTCCACCTCCTCCCACCCATCATTCCCAGACATCCTCCCAGAGTGATTTTTCACAATGCAGACATGGTCATATCCTTCCTATGCTTAAAAACCTGCGTGGGCCCCCTCTGTCCTCTGACTAAATTCTAACACCCTCACCAAAGTCCCAGCTGGCCTCTTCCTTTCGGGCCACTTCCATCCCTCCAGGAAGCCCCAGGCCCACCACCTCAGGGCCCCCAGGTACCATGCTGCTTGTCCTCATGCCCTCTGAGCATCTCCTCTTGTGTGCTTAGTGTCTGCTCAAATGGCCACCTCTTCTGAGAAACCCTCCCCGACTTCCTCGGACATTAGGACACCCCCGGTCCATGTCCTCATGCATCCCGTGCCCTCTTTCTAACCCTTTACTGCACTTGTGATGTAGTG
The DNA here is from genome assembly GCA_032199065.1 of Smutsia gigantea. Taxonomy (NCBI): domain Eukaryota; kingdom Metazoa; phylum Chordata; class Mammalia; order Pholidota; family Manidae; genus Smutsia; species Smutsia gigantea. The sequence goes on from JAVSCE010004298.1 coordinate 288,215, forward strand.
TTTGTGTATGACCACCTCCACTCGTAGACTGTGAGGGAAGGGCCCCTTGGCAACTGTACTCACCATCGAATGAAGTTTCCAGCAGTGTAGACATCCAGTAAGTGTTGATTGAATGACTGGATTTAGTCCTCAATCTCATTCTCACTAGTGTCAGAGCTATTTCTATGTGGGTCTGACTGGCTAGATCTCCAGTCACCTGAGGACACTGCCCAAATTTGCTAATTTGGGGACATCCCTGGCCCTTGCTGAGGCCTTTGTGCATGATGATGGGCCCCGGAAAATGCCATTTGGTGGATGACTGAATGGCCATGTAGCTGTTTCATTTTTCTCTCAAGACCTGGCTTGGGTGGGAATCTCTGAGTGAGCAGAAGGAGCCCCCTCCACTCATCCTGCCCTGCCGGGATCTCAGGATCAGCCCCTGAGATCGTTCCACTTTGCCGGATGCCCACTGCGGTGGCCTTGACACTTTCAGAGATCTCTGAGGGGCAGAGCGGGGTGGGCAGCCTTTCCCCAGGGGTGGGAGAGAGCGGGAAAAACACATACTTCCTTAAAAAAATAGTGTGTCCTGTGCCTCTTGCAGAATTCTCAAATCAGGCCCCAGTCTGAAGAGTGTTTTTCCTTTGCTCTGCCCTGAGGGCAGGTCAGTCCAAAGGCCGCTGAGTGGGACAGCCCCTCTCCGGGGTACTTCCAGCCAGAGAACTGCCTTCCTCTAATACAGAATTCTCTTGTAGGAACTCTTTGCAAACTGCATATGGCTCGGGAATGATTCCAACATGGGACACCTCCTTGGGGTTGTCCACAGCCTGTCTACTCCATCCTCAGATGGCTCCCACCAACCCTGCGGGAGAAAACCCCTGGCCTGGCCAACTGGAGGTTTCTGTAAGCAGCCATTGAGAGTTGTCCCAGAAAGGCACTCCTCTGCTGTCAGGAGCCAAGCTGCTAAGTCCAGGCCCCTGCACTCCCTGGTGCGAGACTTGGTTGAAAACCCTTCTACCTGGCCACCTTTGGTTTTCTAAGCACAGGGAAGGAGTGATTTTGCACATGGCCTCTGCACTAACTTGGGAACACTGAGTGACTCAAGTTATTCCCCACCAGTTTGCTTTCAGTGTTCTATTTACTAGGGAGGAGGAAGCCTCAGTTTGGTGTTATCCTGTCTCTGATCATTTTTGAGCCTCTGCTTATCTCCCTTAGGACTTAGACCCAGGGCCCTGCAAGTACCAGGGTAAAGTATTTCATTTGTGCTGTATTTATTCTTACCTTTAGCTCCTCATAATGGGCAGCCTTGTAGTTTTCCATTAAAGTAGCTACTTATATTTAGGTATTAACAATGACTCATCTTAAATTTTAAAATGTTATAATTGTTTGCAGATACAGCAAAAATGGAAAAGAGGACATCTGAGTGACTGCAGCTGGGAGACTGCCCTCTCCATTTAACTTCAGAACAGCTGCTGAGGCTGGCAGGCTATGCGATAGCCTCCACGTGGAGGACCAGGAAGGGGAAAGATGGGTCCAGGGTCCCAGCCCAGCTTGAACCACTGGAGAGGAGGACTCTTTCCAGCACACTGCACTGGACTCGGTATATTGCTGCACAGATAGCATCTCTCCTCGGCATGGAAACAGGAAATAGACGGGAAGAGGGGCAGTCCCATGCTTCTCTGGGGGGAATTCTGACTCAGGGACAGGGCTTGAATGCAGCCTCTGACCAGGGGAAGATGTTTGCCTCCATCTCCTCTGTAGCTATAGTTCTCTTCCTTTGTATCTAGAAAAATTCATAGGGATGCTGACTGTAATAAGAACAGCCATTTATTGAATATTTTAATTTTGCTAATCCCCATGCATCCCCAAGGCTCTGTGGGAAGGGGATTTTCCAAGGGTATGGAGCTAGTTGCTGAGCCAGGATTCCTAATTCAGAACAGCCAGCTCAGCACCCTCATTTTTAACCTCTATCCTGACCAATTTACCAATGTTTTGGGTTTGGGACAGGGTCTAACCATTTCACCTGTCCATTCAGCAAACCAGGAGTGTCCCTTATGTGTCAAGGGGAGGAGGGACCGAACCTGGTATGATCCTTGCCCTGAAGGAGGGCAGTCAGGCTGAGACGGAAGGACAATGCCCCTGGCAAGGTGACAGAGGGCACAGGGGAGAACTTGAGAAGGGACTGCCAAGAGCTTAGAGGACAGAGAGGTTCCTGAGTCTGGGAAGGCTGCATGGAGGGAGGAGGAGCAGAGGGTGTTCTCCCAGCTCTCTGACCGGGGATCTCTTCCCCTGAGTCTTGCGTACTTGGCAGACAGCGTGGCCCTGACCCCTGTCTCCTTCAATCGGGGCCTCACTGAGAAGGGGGTCAGGGTTGACCTTTTCCACTTACCCCATAAGAGGCTCCTTCTTACTCTGGGTCCCCAGTCAGGAGATGGGGGCCACTTGGGAGACCTGGGCTCTACCACCAGCTGGTACAGTCATTTCTCATGGGCGCTTCTCTCTGCAACTCCATTTCCCCTTCTGTCAAAGAGGCAGTTGAACAGGTGGCCTCAGAATCTTACCTGGGCAGCCTGCGGGCAGTTTTTCCCTCCCTGCTCCCCACTGTCTTCCGGAAATGTCGCTGAGGTGGGGAACCTCTGTCTCCTGTCCGGAAGCTCCAAGCTCTGGGAGGCTGAGAAGGAGAAAGTAAACAGTGGCTGTCTGGGTTTTCTCACCAGGCCTGAGGCAGGAGGCCTTGTCTCTCCTTCCCTTATATGGCCAGGCTGCCCCGGGCCGGGAGCCCAGCGCTGCACCCCCCACCCTCCACTGCGCTGAGGGCCTGGGGCCACTGCTGCTCGCCTGGGACTCTGGTGCCGCGGAGGCTGGCGCAGGGCTGAAGGGGGAGGTGGGCCCCAGGACATGTCCCCATAGTCACCTGTGCAGCCTGGCCTCCGGGTGCTTGGGGTGGAGTGCGTAGGGAGGGTTTATACTGGGGTCAGGGGCTGGGGAGGAGGGTCCCTCTGGTCCTGGCTTGACCACAGCTCACGGTGTGACCCTGGCCTCACCCTTTCCCTCTCTCAGCCTTTTTCTCCTCATGTCAAATGAAGATATGGGAAGAATTAATCCTCAGTTAGCCCCAGGAGGTGGGTCCTTTTGAATTCCCATTTCACAGAAGGGAAAACTCTGTCAGAGAGGTTAATTGGGCCTCTGGCATTCAGCTGGAAAGGGAGCAAGACAGGACTCCTAACCTCAGGGTCTGTGTTTTGAGTGGGCTGATGGCTAAGGCTGTTCTTGCTGATGCTCCTTAACCCCTCGCATGTGCCCTGTGGAGAAGGGATTCTGCCTGCCGGACCTGCTCGTCTGGAAGACCAAGAAGGCCTCAGTGCCCAGTGACCCAGCCCAAAGGAGATTGCTCAGTCAGACAACAGGGTCAGAGGCTGTATGTCATTCATCTTGGTGTCCCTGGCACCCCACACAGGGCCTGGCACAGACTCGGGGCTCAGGAGAGGGGAGGTGTGGAATCACTGAATACATGAGACTCCGTAGTCACATCTGTGCTATGGGTGCAATCCCCACATCCCCACGCACATCCTAAGGATCAAAGAAGACAATGGGGGAGAAAGCACTGAGATGCCACCTTTACAACAGCATTGCCTTTCTGGGCACGGGTTGCTTCTTCCCTCTGCATGCCTGCCTGTGTGTCTTCCCCAGGCTGTGGTCTCCTAAGCTGACCAGTCCCCACTCAGCCCTGCTGTGGGGCTGAGGGTTGACAGTGGCTCTGCTTGGGCCCTGAGCTCTGGGCTCTGGCAGCAGTGACGGTGGGAGAGGCTGCAGGAGGGGAGGGCAGGAGGGGCGCTGCGTGGGCAGGGATTGCTGGGAATAGCTCCAAAATGAGCTTTGCACAAGCGTGAACATCCTGTGTGCTCTCGAGCTAGCCCTGGAACCTCCTCCAGTGCATCTGTCATTGTGGCATCCTTTCAGACCCGGCCCTCTTCCTGGGGCCTGGGAGCGGGCGGAGGGGGCTGAGGACTGAGTGTCCGCGTGGCCAAGAGACCACAGCTGGCGGGTCTGCAGGCCTGCTCAGTGTCGGAGCCAGACAGGCAGGGGTGGGTGGGGAGTGCCTGCAGCCCTCCTAATCCAATTTGTTTACACCCAGTCTCCAAGGTTCATTGGCTAGCAAGGGTGGGCTGTGTGCTGGGGCACACGTTTGTGCACGTGTGCAGGGCGTGCAGAGGTGAACAGGTGTGTTGTCTTATGTAAGCTAGGATGGGCCTTGTCACATGTCTGGGGTGTCAGCTCCTTGCTGGAGCCCTGCTTCCTCTGCTCACCTCCAAGTCTCCCTCCACTTTTTCCATCCTCATGAAATATGGCACCAGAAGTACCCTCTGCAACTGATTGTGTGGTTCTGAATGAGTTCTTTCCACCTGCCTGAGCCTCAGTCTCTCCATCTGTCTAATGTAGCTGCCACCTCACCCTGCCTGCTTCACATGCAGGGAAGTAAAAATTGGCAAGTGTCGGAATAACGTGACACACAGTAAAAAGAGCTTCACCACGAGCCAGGCTCTGGGCACCCCAGGCCCAGGCCCAGACTTGGGTGCTCCTTCAAAGCCCCACGAGCTGTTCCTATTATGACCAGGTTCACACAACCCAGGCTTATCCGTTTCTGGAGTCTGAGCTGCTTTCTCCTTTCCAGGGCAGACGGCCACCCTTCCCCACATGCCCCCCAATCCTTCACTGCCCGCAGCATGCAGGCTTCACATTGCATTTGTAGAGGGCATGTGGTGGGCTGGTACTTGACTCCCCGTCGGCTTCCCTGCCTTTGGCCCCACTTCTTCTCACCTACAGCCCAGACCCCACAGCCCCAAACTGCCGGCACTCCATCCATCAGCAGCGCTCTTTCCTCACTCCTCCCATTCTGAGGCCTGGTTTCTTGGTCATTCTGAGGCTTGGGATGGGACATGTATCCCAAGGGACCACATTTTCTGCAGGAGCTTCCAGCAGTGAGGGGTAGGGGTGGGAAGCAGGTGTGGGCACTGGATGGGGACCGGTGGGGAGGCGCTCACAGCTCTGTTCCCAGGGTCCTGTGACCTGCCCTCCTCTGGTCTCCACGAGGTCCCCTGCTGGAATACTTGCTTCTCCAACATCAGGGCTGTAGGCGTGACTTCCTGCAGCCAGTCCCTTGCCTGAAAGAAACAAAGATACCACCTGTCAGAAGGATGGTGGGGTGCCCTGCAGCCAGAGCCCTGGCCTTTGTGGGTCCTGACTCATCTGCCAGGCTCTGATGTATTGAGGGTGGGCTTGGGCTGTGGCTAGGTCCCTGAGAGGCTCAGGTTGACCCTACTGAGTTTTTCCAGGCCTCAAAGAACATGCCATGTTCCTCAGGCCCTAGGCAGACATTATCCTGCTTTGCCTGCCTGGTTTTCCAAGGGTGGGGGGTGGGGTCTTCTGAGCATCTCTAAATTCCAAGAGCAGGAGGGGTCACTTTCTCTTCCCAGCACACCCAGGACCCATCAGCGAAAGAACAGGTTTAGAAGGAAATTTCCCAGAGGTCCCTCTGATCAATGGCCCCTACCTCCAGCCTTATACATTTGAAAGGAGCCATTTAGGGATAGGTCAAAACCTGGGTGACAGCCCTGGGGCCACCTATGACTGCTTCCAGCTGCACAAGGCTTTCCGCCTGCGAAATGCTCTTTCCTAGAACACAGAAACACTCAAAATCATCGCCAGAGTTAAGACTAATGTCCTCAGTTACTGAGTTCCAAAGAAGCTCTACCGGGTACCCAGGGTTATCTGCTGGTGAGCATCAGAAGCTCGCATGAACCCAGAGCTGCTCACCTCAATTCAGCTGTCCCCTGGGGTTGGGCAGCGGAGGAGCACAGAACAAATATCGCATCATCACCGTCATTGCCAAAGCCCCTGTGCCCTCTCCTGGGCTTGCTCATTTCTAAGAAACATGAGGGACAGGATGGCCCACGTCTGTGAGCCAGATGGCACCCCAGTGAAAGAGGACTGCGGTGGGGGCCGCATGCATGCACAGGGACCCATGCTCACATCTGGTTCTTTCTGGAGGGGCTGCATTGTCCGGTGCCCCCCTTCCTTGGCTCTCTCACACATGGGCACATACTAACAGCCCGGGCTGTCCCTGAGCCTCAGGGCCCTAGGATTTCCATCATCTGTTTGAGAATGGAGAATACACAGGTCCTGGAGCCAGGCAGACCTGCGTTTGAATCTTGCCCCTAGCACTTTTAGGTTATGTGATCTAGAGCTGGTGGGGCACCTCCCTAAACCCTGGCTTTTGACCTCACAGGCTGGCTTGTGAAGGTCAAATGAGGTGAATGTTAAGTACAAGCCCAGTTGCTGGCACGTAGTAGGTCCACAATAAATGGCTGCAATTTCCATGTTGAGCATGAGGCTGGGCCCACAGGCACAGGCATGGGAGGAAGAGAAGGGAAGGACAGGATGAAAGTCTGGAGACAGCAAAGGTCCAGGGAAGCTGTGGAAGCTGGGGTGGGAGCCACTGTGGGGGGCCCCTTTCCAGTACTCTCTGTGGCTGGGCTTCTGTGGCCTCTGTTTTCCCAGAGCGCCTTCCCACCCCCTTGACACCCTAGCTGAGTTCACCAGCCTCACACGCTCCCTACTTCCTCCCCAGGGAAGGTTGCTGCAGGGGACTTTTGAGCAAGCCCTGGGAAAGCAGTCTGAGGCTGAAGCAAGAGGGATGCAGGAAAAAGGGAAGAGAGGGGAAAGAAGGGGCCCAGGCCTGCCTGGCCTAGAACCCCAAGCCCTGCCTGGAGGAGCTGGACTGTGGGAGGGTGGGGTAGAGACCAGGACCCCCAGGACTCCCCATCACTCTCACCTCCCAGTGAGGACAAAAACTGGGACAGCAGGGACAGTGACACAGCCCACCGTTGCTCCAGCTACTCTGCTGACATGACACATGCTGTGAACCTAACCACAGTCACCAGGTGTTACAGCTCATCTGTTGGGTGCTTGCGATGGGCTCCACGCTTGCTCGGTGCTTTATTTTACATAGGTTTTCTCAGCTGAGCCACATGGTTGCTTAGGATTTAGGCCTCATTCTTATCCCCACTTCACAGATGAGGAAACTGAGAGTCTCCTTCAAGGTCACACAGCTAGTGTCAGGATCACGACTGGCTCCAGGCAGCCCAACATGCATTTTCACAGCACCCTAGTAGGACCAGGCCATTCATGGTCCCACCGTACAGAGCAACAACCTGGATGAGTGTCTCAGGGGATTTCGTCAGGTGTGTGTTATTCTTCATGGAAATAGAGTTGTGAGCAGAGAAAGTGTGCTCAGTTTGAGTGGCGTCTATGTGAGCTCTGGTGAGGGCTGCACGTCTCCAGAAGCAAGGGGTCTGCTCATTTAGGTGGTTGTGAGGCCTTTTCCCCACATCATTTCTCCCTTGCATGCTGTCTGTCTAAAAAACATGGCAGTGAAGGTGTTAGGTCTCCCTTCTGTCCTGCCCAGTTTGCAGAGAACTGGGACCCTGGGGCCCCAGGTTGCTGGGACTGGCTAATTCTCTCTGGATATACAAATGGTTTCTTCTGGAATGTGTTGGATGGGAAGAGTAGCCAGTTAGGCACCAGGTCTGCTTGTAGACATGCTGTGTGATTATGAACAAATACCTCCCCCTCTCTGGGCCTCACCATGGTGTGAGTGTCAGAGTGAAGGAAAGTGGAGGTCTGCATGGATCTCCACGGAGTGAGAGAGACTGGGGTGTTGGGGGGTGCAGGCATCAGGGTTGGGGCTGGAGCTCCCCTGGTTGCCTCTCACTCCCTGTGCCAATCCCATCCCTCTGCCTAGCCCAGAGCAGGCCCCAGAGACCTGGGGAGGATGGATTTTCTGCAGCAGGAGTCAGAGTCTCAGAGCACTGGTGCTGGTCTTATCTCACGCCCATTGTTCAGACAAGGAAACTGAGGATTGGAGAGGAGACACAACTGGCTACGTGTGGTGCGTTGGTCAGAGGCCCAGCTGGGACTGACCCCTTATTCACTGAGGGGCGCCAGTAGGTTAGATCTTGACAAAGGGCCCTTGGGAGGAAGGAGGGAGAGGGGGCTTTTCAGTTCCTTTGGCTCTGAAGATGGAATCACCATGACTTCCTTTTCTAGATATATTTTGGCCCTTCCTAGAACCAGATGGCGGATGTTTGGAATTTATGTTGTAAATAGTGTTGAGGAAGGGAATGGAGGTGCAGATGTGTTGCTTTTTCCAACCTGCAAGGACAAGGTCTCAGGAAGAGACTGGGGGAGGGGAGCCGACTCTGAGAAGATTTGGGGAGAAGGGAGAGAGGAGGGGAAGGAGGAGAGAGGAGAGGAAAGCAAGGGAACAGAGGAAGAGAGACTGATGAGTGAGCGTCAGAACAAGATAGAGAGTGGGAGGAAAGGGGAAGGACAGAGAGGGAAGGCAGGCAAGGGGGCCGGGAAGGGGGCTCCCGCGTGCAGGCGCAGACAAGCCCCGTCTTGAATTCAGGAGCAAACCCTTCAGTTTTCTAAAAATAGCCCAGTCTTTCCCCAGTGGGGCTGGCAGCAGGGACCAAGGGAGGCACGCGTGTCCTTTTATGGTAAGAAAAATCCAGGTCCGCAGAGGGGGAGCTGGGCCAGAGCCTGCAGTCTGCATGAAGCCCAGCCTGGGGTCTGGGGTGGGACAGGGCGGGATGGGGGGGTGTGATTTGGTGGGTTTTCCTGGCTTGGGGAGGCCCACCCTCTGTGAGGAAAGGGCTGAGGTGCCCCGCTGGAGAGCCCTGGGGTCCTGGTGGAGTCCCCGAGTTGGGGTAGAAGGGCTTATAGAGACATCTAGTCCACTCCATCTCCCTCTGCTGTAGAAGAAACCGAGTCCAAGAGAGGGGAAGAGATTGCAGGCTCCCTGTGTGGGGGTCTCAGGCGTCAAGGCAAGTTGGTGCCCAGTCCACGCGAACATGGCTCATGCGCCCGTTATTCTGGAGGACACTGTGGTCAGTGGATACAATACTGGTCTAGGTGTCAGGGGACCCAAGGCCCACTTCCAGTTTGCACATGATCTGCTGTGTGACCTTGAGCAACCTGCCTAACCTCTCTGGTCTTAGATTCCCTCACTGGGATGATCTGAAGGGCCTTCCCAGCTTTTTGCCTCTTTGGGAATTTCAATGCTGGAAGGCGAAGCTTGGGTCTCGAGAATGCTGCTCGCAGACAGAGGGCAATCTGCACCCTCTTTGCTTCCTGTGCCTGGCCTACTTCCTGTGCTGAGGCGAAAGCTAAGATTTTTGCTGAGACAGAGAGAAAGGAGGCCGCGCAGGAGACTGCAGCACATCATGAATGGAACCTCTGACTGTCCAGGCTGGTTGGGCCCAACCCTTCGCTGGACACACTAAGGCTGGAGAGGACCTCCTGCTTAAAGTCATGCTCAAGGTCATGTGGTGAGTTGGGGCAGAGCCAGGAATAGGACCAAGGGCTTCCCCTCCAAGCTTTGGGCTATTTGCTCCGCAGGAGGCCTCCCAGCTGTGGTCACTGGTAAGTCTGGGGACCATCTCTGGCTGGGAAAAGGGCCTCCCTGGGCAGAGCAGCTGGAGCTCAAGGTACCGTCATCTTCAGACTATCTCTTGGAGACAGTTACGTCCTGGCGGGGCAGCCGCCTCTCCTCTGCCCCCATCCCTGACTGTGAGGACCATACCATAGGCTCCATCTCTGGCTACAAGGCAGGAAGAGGCGAAGAAGGACGCCCAGAGCTGGGTGGCCATTCTGGCAGTGTGATCTTGGGCCAGTCCCTCTCCATCATTGTCCTCGGGGTCTATGAGGAGATGGCCTTGATGCTCTTGAAGGTCCCTTGCACCTCTAACGGGCCTACGACTCTATGAATTCAGGGTTCCCCACCAGGAGCGCTGAACGAGCAGGATCTCCCGGGATCACTGGGCTGAATGAGGTGGATCTGGTAGCAGTCTGCAGCTTTACAGTCAGTTGAGATGGGACCCAGTGTCTGAGTTTCCTGGCAGCTCCAATCCTGAGGCCCTCTGTCGACTCGGGGAATCTGGGCTGGCTCTCTGATCCCCACTTGGACCTAGAGCTCAGGTGGTTCTGGTCTTGAGTGCCCAGGGGTACCTGCTGGCCTGGTCAATGTTCATGCCCGCTGCCCAGGCCCCTGCCACGCCCTGGCTGTCCCTTTCTTGGCCCTCCCCTCCAGCCTCTCCCACACAGCCATCCACCTCTCCAAGCCCTGTCTGGTTCTCCTTCCCATCTGCCCTGCGCCCCCATCTCTCGATACTTTGTGTTTCTGTGATTCAGCCCAGTGAGGAGGCTAGCTGTTTCTTCCAGCCTTCTGTGACACCCTTGCCCACTGCTGGGGGAAAGTAGACACAGGAAAGAAAGTGGGACAAAAATAAAGCATCCTGTTCTAAATTGGAAGCTTCCCTGTGACCCTGCAGGAATTTCCACGTAGACTCTCTGGGGTTTGTGAGCAGGGCTCCCACGGACCCTGACCTCCTCTGCCTCATTCCAGCTGGGTGGAATGTTCCCCAGGGACCCAGCCTCACAACCAGGCTCTAGGCCTTTCAGGTCAGGCCTGGTGCTCCCTGGGAAGAGCAGGGGCAGCAGTGGGGTAAAGGAAGTGGGAGGGACGGGGTCCCTAGAGGCCCCTGGGTGAAGTCGGGGCAGAAGTGATGTCATGCGTAGCTGGGAACCTGGCGTGCAGGCAGCAGGAGGGCTGAGTCCCAGCGAGATGGTCCCTAGGCAGCTGGGCTGTGACGTGGGGGCCCAGGCTGTTGGTGGCAAAGGCCATGAGTCCTCACCTCCTCTGATGCTTTTCTCTGCAGTGTCCCTGCTCTTTTTGCATGCCTCTGGTGATGGGGGCATCACCACTTTACAATCTCCTCAGTCTTTGGACAGACTTCTGGAGACTCTTCCCTGACACCCCACTGACATCTGCCGCTCTGCCGCTCTGTGCCCTGTCCTTGGGGCTGTAAAGAACAAGTTCCTCTTCCCCAGAAAGCTCTTCAGAGATGTGAAGACGGTGACTGCAGCCCTTGGGCTTCCTACACCTCCTAATCCTGCCCCCAGGTCTCCTGTCCTTCACTTGACATCTCAGAGTCACCAATGCTCCGATTCCCAGGTCTCTACCCTTTCACAGGGGCTTTGGGCTTGATGGGTTTTGGGAAAGGGGACAAGCAGCCTTAAGAAAGGGACCCCCGCCCAGCCAGATATCAAGGAGCACTTCTCTGATTTCTGGCTATCAAAGCCACTCAATGACCAGGCCTTCCCCACTTTGCCAGCCTCAAACCTCACCGAGTTTCTAGACCAACCCTTGGTTCCAGCCAAATGGGCTTTTTGCTGTTCTGAAAATTCCAGTCCCACCTCCATCTCTGTACACAGAACTTTCCAACTGGAATGGCTTTTCCTTTCTTCTGTTTGTCCAAAGCATACCCCTGCTACTCTGACGAACCCTACCCCAGGTTTTCCCTCCCTGTCTGAGCATCCGCCACCACACATGCAATGACCTGAGCTGTCCCTCTTCTGTCCCAAATCATGGGACATCACAGCCTGAAGGGCCCAGAGGGACAGAGGAACTTACTTGAGTGTGTTGGCTGCAGAGCTGGGGCCAGAGTCCTAGCCAGTTTCTTTCCCTGCCTCCCCATCTCATTCAGTGGGTGTCAGCAGACGCCCCTGGACTTGGTGGGGCTGCTGGGTCATGCGTGAGGTCTGGCAGGCTCCAGGCAGACTGACCAGCGGCCTCCAAGCCTGACAGCCCAGCCAGGCCTGGTGTCATGGCCGCTGTGGGTGCCATTCGAGGTGGCAGCCTCCCTTAGACACCACCCTGTCCCTGTTTCCCTGAAGGAGGAGGAGAAGGGCAGGGCGGGCACTGGTGGTTGCTAACAGTGTCCCTGTTAAGCTTGAGGGGTCCAGTGTGGTTTCCCGTTTGGGGCTGGACTAGCCAACTGTACTTCCTCACATCTCAGATGGGCTGTGCCGGAAAGGGAAAGCCTGACTGCTGAGGCCCCCTGGGTGCTCAGTCTCCACTAGGGGGTGCCCATCCTCCAGAAGGGTTGTTTTGCCAGGGTCTGCATGTTTGTCCCTGAGCAGGTGTGGGAGTAGGGGTGGCAGGCTCTGGATACCCCCTTCCCAGAACAATTCCTAATCTAGAAAAGGCATCAGGCTTCCAACGGCCCCCTCCCCAAATGCCAAGAGTCGGTCCTGTTGGGCAGGGCAGGGCCAGGACTGGCTCTTGTTTGGAGCCTTGAGGTGGTGCTAGAGTGTGAGAACATGGGCTCTGGGCTCAGCCAGACCTGGGTTTGAGCCCAGCTCTGTCTCTTATAAACTGTGTGATCCAGGACAAATAACTAAACCTCTCTGAGCCCCTGGGTTTATGACAGGACAGTGGTATGTACCTCAGAAGGTGCTGGGTGAAGGGTGGGCACTCAGGGAGACTTGATATAGGGCCATCGTTGCTGTGAATGTACACAGGCAGTTTACCACCTGAGGTGGAAAGGGGTGGAAAGGAGAGCTGGATCCTGCTGCGGTGCTGCCCTCCCTGCCCTCCGGCAGTGGCCCCTCACCCATGGTCTTACTGTCCACGGTCACTAGCAGCTTCGCGCCACATCACAATGCCCACATCGCTCACCTGGCTTCATTTCATCACATGGGCCTTTTGTCATCTCACATCATCACACGAAGAAGGGTGAGTACCGCACAGTAAGATATTTTGAGAGAGCGAGAGAACACATTTACCTAACTTTTATCGCAGTGCATTGTTATAATTGTTCTGTTTTATTATTAGCTACTGTTGTTAATCTCTGAATGTGCCTAATTTACAAATGAAACTCTATCATAGGTGTGCACGTCTAGGAACAAGCATATTATATATGAGGTTTGGTACTCTCTGTGGTATCAGGCATCCGCAGGGGGCTTGGAGCGTGTCCCTGTGGGTAAGGGGGCACTGCTGTCATCACATTTTAGCAGTTATTTGTGTTGAGTACTTACTATGTGCCAATCACCATTCTGAGGGTTTCATGAAACTCATTTGATCCAGGCAGCTCAATGACCTAACAAGACAGCCATTCTTATCATGCCTAAGGTCACATAGTTGCTACTTTGGCAGATCTGGGATTCACCCCAGGCAGCCTGACTCCCGTTGGACCCCTTCGCCCCCAGCCTCCCGCACCCTAGCCCCACTCTAGCAGCACCCTGACTCCTGCTTAGAACCCTCCTTGTGTGGCAACAGGGGTTCACCCCACTTCGGAAAGCCCCTGGCTCCAGAGTCAGCCTCCATTTCCCCATCAGAACCAAAAGGGGCCTGAATTCAGTCTCCATGGGCTGTGAGTGTGGGTGATTCTTTAATGCTGGGCACTAGGGCACGTTTGAACAGGAGAAAAGGTTTCTGGTGGTGAAGCAATGCTGCCAACAAACCTCTTTAGCAAGAAGGGAGGGGGCTGGTGTCTGCTGGCTCTTGAGATGTGTGGCGAAGCCCCAGGGGGCCTGTCTGCACAGGCTGTTGAGAAACTGTCAGCCCCCTGAAGGCGCTTTCCCTGAAATTAGAGCGGATCATCCAGACCATGGCCGCAGCGCACTGCTGAGGCAGGGAGGGCCTCGTGGGCAGGGCCTCCTCTGAGCCCAGGGACAACTCAGCAGTGAGGACCTCTGAGACCATCTCTCCCAGGCCCTCAAGCCTCCCATGGGGAATTGGGCACAGTGCCAAGGGTCAGTGGTGGCACCAGGCCTGGAACTTTCTATTCCTCAGGGCTATGTGTGTCAGCTTTTCCCTAGAACCTGCCAGGTAGGGAAAGGCTGACTTTGCCTAGAGCTGCAGTTGTAGCTTCTAGGGACCAATGACAGGCTGAAGGGAGAGCAGTGGCCTTGCAATTAGAAGGCTTAGGTTCAAGTTCAGAGGCAGCCACCCTCTTAGCCTCTGTCTCCTCTATGAAGTGGGATTCCTTGTACCCGCTCTCAGTGACGCTCTTGCAGGGAGGCTAAGAGCGTGCAGTCTGGAGTTGCACATCGGGCTCAAACCCTGCCTCTGCCACTTTCTAGCTGCGTGACCTTGTGCAAGCTCTAGTGGTTTCCTCCCTTACAAACAGGGGACGATGGGATGATGCTGATTCCTGACTTCCAGCAATCCTGGGAGGATTAAATGATAATTCAAGAGATTCAGCCCAGTACCTGGCTCCCAGGAAATCCCCCATATGTACTCATGGGGTATACTGGAAATGTCCCAGGAAGGTCCGGGGTGGAGCAACCTAGGGGCAGGGTAGGAGGTGGGAGGCTCCTGGAGAAAGAGCAGCTGGAGACAGGCACACATACAGTGTTCAGGCTTAGATATTCATGAGCTGTGTGACCTTAGGCAAGCCTCTTAACCTCTCCGTGTTTGTTTCCTCATCTGTACAATGGGAATAATGATTGCACCTGTCTCAAAAGGTTGTTGTGAGGATTCAGTGGATTAATTTGTGTAAAGGCCTTAGGTAGTGTCTAGACCATGATAATTGCATTATAATGCTCCTCTCTGCACCATCCTATGGAGTCCCGGATTAGGCAGAGAAGCTGGCTCTTTTCCAACTCTGCCATCCACTTTCTGTGTGACCTACAGCAGTGTTCTCTTTTTGTGGATTCAGCTGCCTATGCTGTGTTTGGAGGGGTCCCAGGCTGCTTGACAGCATAGCATTCTCAAAACTCCATGTGTGTGGGAATTCCCTGGGAAGCTTGTAATGCAGAGCATACAGTGGTTCAGATACCAGACTTGGGGACACATTGCCCACACAATACACTATTTCTTATAATTATACAGTGTAAAAGAGTAAAACATATTGTTTTACAATACCCTAGAAATGCGGGAAAGGAAACCTCACCTAGCCCTTTAGGCATCTCAGGGGGATCCCTCTTCTATGCTCCTTAACCTCTGACCTCTGAACTTACTCCTCCTGCTTTTTTCCAGACCCTATTCTCTCTTCAGCAACTCTGGGTGCTCCCTGGCTAGGTCTCATTCCCACTTCTCTCTAAACATTGCTAAGGTCATCCTGCCCCACAAGAGGAGTAGGGGTTAACTTTAACCTAACACCAGACCCATTTATCCTGCTGTCACATGCATAGGTCCCGACTCCTTATGACAACGAGGGACGTCAGACCCAAAACCATACCCGTTTTGTAGAGGAGGAAGATGAGGCTCAAAGACGGCAGCAACTCGCTCAGGGTCACTTGTCCGGTAAATAAACGAGTCAGAACTGGACCCAGGCAGTTGGATTCCTGAGTCTCTTTTCGGCCATAATGTGTGACCAGGGAGAGGTGGGGGCTGCTAGGCAGGCCGGCACTGGAGGACTGTCCATGCTGGGCCCCAGATGTGGCCAGACATGTCCCGTAAAGTGATGTTGCCTGCATGCCTTCCATTCCTGATTGCAGGCGCCTGCCTCTACCCAGCCCTGCCTCCACATCCCCTGTCTTCCTCTGTTTCCCCTGGCCCCACCATTTCAGCCCCTGAAAACTTCTGCTGTCCTTTCTGTCCCACTCAGAGATCCTGTGCCTCCTGATCAGAGATCAGTTCCTTCCCTACCAGAAGCTTCGCACTGGCCAGGCTTATCCTGAGGCCTCTGGGCTGTGGGCTAGCCGTTCCCCTGACTAGCCCTGTAGTCAGGGACCCTGCGCCCCTTTCCATCACTTGAGGCTCAACCTCCAAAAATTCCCACATGTTTTGGGCATCTGCTTGGACTCTAAGCCTGTGGTCAAAGGGCAGGCTCAGCTCAGGGGCTCCAGGGGGGCCTCCCCACCATGGCTGCCCTTTAGACTCAAATAGGGCTCAGAAATCCTATCTTGCACGGAGAGCATGTCCTTCAATGGCCTGGTGATACAGATGGGAAACTGGCCCCGATTGGGTCAGGCCCCTCCCATGGCCACAGGGTGGTGAGAGGCAGAGCTGGCGATGGAGCCCATGCCCCTGTCCCTGAGCTGGCGTGCCCTTCCCACTGTTGTGTCCCAGCCAATACCCCAACTTTCCCTCTTCTCTGCTGTCTGCTGGAGCCTAAGCTGACATCGCTTCTCCTCCAGCTTTGCTTCATGAAACCATTATTTGAAAACAGTTCTCCTTGCCAGGAGCCCCGGGCTCTCTGGAGCTGGGAAATCAAGCCTGACAGAACAAGGAAGAAGCACTGTTTACAGAGAAGCCAGGGAGACTGGCCGAGCTTCGGACAGGGCGGCAAGCCACAGGACACTGACATTGTCTACTCCCTCTGCTCCCACCCCCCCATCAAAGCACAGCCACTCGGAGCCCTGGAAGCACGTTCGGTCAGGACAGGATGGGAGCTTAGAGATCATCCAGGCCTAGTTCCTGTACAGATGTGAAAACTGAGACCCAGAGAGGCAGAAGACACAGAGAGGGTTAGCAAGAGAGCAAGGACCAGACCCTGGGAGGCAGTGTCTCCCTGGGGAAGATGTTGCAGAGGCCCCCCATTCGCAGATCCCACATCTGCCGTGGTTCTTACCTCTCCGGCGGTCTGGCCCACATGTGGCTCCCTGTGGCCCCGATTCAGGGGCCAGCCCACTGGGGATGGTTGGGAGTGTCACTGCTTCTCAGCTCACTTGACTGGCCCTCTGACACCCCTCAGTGCCACATGGGCACTTTTAAATGGCTGGCACGGGGCTCCCCTCCCCTTAGCCCATTGCCACTGCTCCCTGGACGCAGAGACCCCTCTGCCTTTTTACCTTATATGAGCTGAAGAGGCGAGCCCAGTGTTGGGGTGAGGCGGGTGCTGCGTCCTCTGGGGCCCCCCATTGGCCCGGGCGTCCACCACGTGACCACCTCGCCTTGACCTGCCCCCGGTGCTGAATGTTGCTTTTACCCCCTAAGGAAGGAGTGGTTGACAATTTTCATATTTCTTCTAAATTTGGAGATTTCAGACAATGCTGGGAGGCTTGGCTCCAGCGGCCAGAGGCCCATGTGGAAGTCATTAAGCCGGAGAAGGGGGGCCTGGGGAGAGAGGGAGGCGGGAGAGGAGGAGGAGAAGGAGAAGGAAGGGGGTGGCGGCCACAGTTCTGAGGGTTGCCAGTTGTAAGCCTGGGAACATGAGCAAACTCCCTGGCAGCACGCTGTGTGTGAGAATTTCCTTCCTTTTCCCTGGTCCCTGTGTCCCAGGACTGGGGTGGGGGTTCTGAGATTTTCTGGGAACTCCCAGCGAGAAAGACACCAGTCTTGGCTCCTGGCATCCAGGGGTACGGTGTGAATGGCAAGGGACAGGGGATCACGAGGAAGTGAATCCCTTCTCTAGAAAGCCAGGATCCTGGGATGCCAACCCCATCATTGCGCAGAGCAGGCCCAGGATCCCAGTGGGAAAGCGCCTGCCAATCCCACAGGAGGCCGTGACAGCACAGGCGCTTGAACCCAGGGATGGGCCACTGGGGTTCTCGTTCCACTGCAGTGCTGGTCCTGAGAAATGCCCATCTCTCACTAGAGTCCCCCTTTCTCATTATACTTCAACCACATTGGCTTCTAGTAGGTTTCTTAGCATCTTTCATGCCTCAGAGCCTTTGCACTTGCAGTTCTGTCTGACAAAAGAGCCCTCTCCCCAGAGCTTCCCATAGCTGGCTCCTTCTCCAGCTTCTGGTTTCAGCTGAGAGGTCCCCTCTGGGAGAGTGTATTGTGTCCACCACCTGTCCTGCTTGTTGCCCTCCAGGGCATGCATGCACTATCTTATTTTGCATATGTACTAGTTTAGTTGTGCGTTGTCTAGCTCTTCCAGAATAGTATGAAGCAGACCTGGGCAGGGTCTGTGTCCCCAGGCCTCCCTCAGTGCCCTTGAAGAATGGCCAGAAGGACCAGTCTGTTGAGGGGCAGCCTTCAGGATAGAAGCGGCCATTCTGAGGCCCTCAGAGGCCTTCTCCCGGTAGCCAGCCATGGCCTGTGTCGAGGGCTGCCACCCCACCCCTGCCTTTTGTTGCTCAGAGCTTCCCTTCTAATGCCAGAAGGGAAGCTCACATTCTCATCCACAGTGCCCCAGACCTTTGGCCCACACAGGGCACTTTGCCCATCCTTCTCGTCCCAAGGGGCCCACATTCCTTCTAGCACACAGACTCATGCTGTCCTGTGTGTGGCCCTGAGGCGCGTGGAGTGGGGAACCTGACACTGTGCCTGACCCTAAGAGGCCCCCAGTCCGGCAGGAGAATCTTCATCCCCTCCTCATCCCTTCTGAGGGAAGGCTCCCCTTGATGCTGGGAGCCCTGTGCACTTGCTCCTGCCGTGGCTGCTTCCTAGCTGGGAGGGAGGCATGTGGTCATTTAACTGCTGCGCTGAACCTCACTTTCCTGCTCTGTGGAATGGGGGTGATAAGCCTGTCTGCAGCGTCACCACGAGGGTCAGGTGCAGGGACACCTGCAGTCCTGGGGGGCAGGTCAAGGAGGGGTTCTGGAGTCCAGCTGTGGTCGGCAGTGCCTCTGCTACTTCCATGGGAGCTGGGGTGCTCGGGAAAGCCACTTAACATCTGTGAGCCTCACGTCCCCCCTCTAGAATGGAGCAGGAACCAGATGCCGCCTCCGAGGATTGCTGTGAAGGGTTGCCCCCATGCTTCTGAGGGGGTTAGCCCAGCCTCAGCGTGACTACTCAGTGTCAGGTGTTAGTAAGGGCTCTGACTTCGGACCCAACACACGGCAGACGTGCCATTCATGCCACCCCCTCTCTTCCTGAATCAAGAAGATGGATTCCTCATTAGCCCACCTCTGAGCTGTAAGATGGTGGGCAGGGAAGGCTTGTAATCCCCACTCCCCACCCATGCTCAGCGTCCCAGTTTAACACTGCAACACACCACCAACAGGGCAAAGACAGAGCCAGCTCAATGGGGCCCTCAGACCTACGGGAAATCTATTTTGGAGGCTGTGAAACTTCTGTTTTGCCTGTTAGTTCTGCTACTGTGTAAGTAGTTGAGACTTTTCATCAAGACAGAAAAGAGAAACAGGGAAAACTTACCAACATGAGTGGTGGAGAGACCCACCATTTTTTTACCCAAGAACTCTGCGTGGCCAGCCACTGATTTGGCTACATCTGTGCACCAACAGGCTTCATAATCAGGAATTCCATTACTAGACACCAGGACAAGGAATTCAGGTGACCCGGAGACAGATCCTAGGAGACGAGATGTTCCGGCACCAAAATATCTCAAAAGGCTCGCTAAATGATAGCTGTTTGTGACTCACTCTCCATAAATCTGTCTCAAACATTTTAAAAGTCATTTCTGTTTTCTCCCATATCCTCTCTTGGGAGTTATGAGTGCATTATGTTTATTAGCCACTGTGTGAAGTGGCTTTTCTTTTCAGACTATGGCAAAGCAGTCTAGAAATCTCTCCACTCCCAGAGGACACAGGTCAGTGAGACTCCAGTGTGACACGTATAAAGTGTCATGGGAGGTGAACAGGCTTCCAGTTAGGAGCTGGGTAGGAGAGTGTGTTTGGGGAGTTCTGGGTCCTCAGAGGGTGTGCAGACAGCCCAGGGGGAACCCCGACCAGGAGGATGAGGGGCCTGGAGAAAAAGAGGCCAGGAAGAGGTGCTTTACCCCTACAGGTGATCAAAGCAGAGGATGAGTTGTTCAACTGAAATCAGGAAGATGGAGTTTAGATTTGCTTCAGAGGGACTTTTTAAGTCAGTGGAGCTACTCAAGGATGAAATGGGCTAATGGGCTCTCTTACCATAAGTTTTATGGTAAATCCACTTGAACAAACTCATGAAGGAACTGAGGCTCACTGAGGTCAGGAGAAGTGGACATGGCCACAGATAAAGGGGCAGAGCAAGTGTCTAACCACCATTTCTGAAGTCTGCAATCTCCCATGACACCATATTATATCTATCATAGGAGGCGACTTTAGCATAATAAAAGAGAAAACTTTTTTTTATTGAGGTATAGTTGATATTACAATCTTATACTGGTTTCAAGTATACAACACAGTGGTTCAACAGTTACCCAGATTGTTAAATCCTCACCCCAACTAGTGCAGTTACTATCTGTCAATATAGGAAGATGTTGCATTGGCTGTATTCTCCATGTTGTACTACCATCCCCATGTCCAACTTATATTATGACTGAGAGTTTTTGTGAGAATGCCTGTCAGCCTCCCCACCCACCCACCTCATCCCCTCCCCAGTGGTAACAACTTAGTAAAGTGATGAGTTCCCTGTCACTAGAGGAACGTAAGCAGAAGCTGGGTGACAATTTGTGACAAGTCCCTTGTAGCCTAGAGAGCCTATGAAATTTATCTCAGATTTTGTGTTCTCACTCCAACCTGTCCTCAACCTCCAGCTCTGATGTCACGCTGATTTGACCCAAAAAGCACAGATTTTGTTCTGTGGGAGGCAATTATGTGTTGGAAAGGGCCGTAACCCATGATTTAGAGATCAAGCTCTATATGTTCTCTTTGGTGGACATCACACTTTTGTTTCGTTGCCCGAGTATAATTCTGAGAGGTAAGTAGCAGAGAATTATTGAAGAAATGCTTATACGAGTTGATCCTTGGACAACACAGGTTTAAATTATGCAGATCTATTTATATGGATTTTTTTCAATAATACAGTACAGTACTGTAAACATTCTTCCTCATGATTTTCTTAATAACGTTTTCCTTTCTCTGGTCTACTTCATTGTAAGAATATAGTATATGATACATAGAGCACCATACAAAATATGTGTTAATTGATAGTTTATGTTATTGGTAGGGCTTCTCCTCAGCGGTGGGCTGTTAGTAGTTAAGTTTTGGGGGAGGTGAAAATTATGCCCAGATTTTTGACTGCATGGGGGTTTGGTGTCCCTAACCCTCACGTTGCTCAAGAGTCAACTGTAATTGCACTCAAACCTTCTCAACATTAATTTGTGGACTGCTCTCCCCAACATATTATTAAGGTTAAAAATCGTGGTACAGAAGAAGATTCATGGTATAACCCCATTTAAGTAAAATGATGTCTGCGGAACTAAAACAAGATACCACTCATTGGATGAGATACCACACAGTCAGGGTGGTTGTGCTAATAACAACAGCAAAAAAGCCTTAGCTACACAGACATTTGCACACCGATGTTCACAGCAGCATTATTCACAATAGCCCAAATCTGAAAACAACCCATGTCTGTAGATGAATGAATGAATGGATAAACAAAATGTAGGGTATACATACAATGAATTTTATTCTGCAATAAAAAAGGAGTGAAATTCTGATACATGCAACAACATGGATGAACCTTGAAAATACTATGCTAAGGACAAATACTGTATGATTCCACTTATATGTAGTACCTAGAATAGACACATTCCTAGACATAGAAGATGCAATGGTGGCTGCCAGGAGCTGGGGGATTGGAATGGGAGTCAGTGTTGAATGGGTGCGGAGCTCCCATTCGGGGTGATGAAAAGTTCTGGACGTGGGCAATGTGATAGTCGCACTGCACTGTAAATGCACATAATGCCACTTAATTGTACATTTATAATTGGTTAAGATGGTTGATTTTAAGTCATGCATATTTTATCCTAATAAAATAGATGATGTTTCTGCGTGTGGGGTGAGTATGGATGTAGCAAGGTGCCCTGCTGGCCACTGAATTTGTATTGTCTGTCCCTTAGGCTACTGCACAGACAGAGCAGGGCTGAAGGTCGCTGTGAAGTGCCCAACCGGAGTATCTCTGGAAAAGGCAGGGGGGCGAGTTTCCCACTGTCTTGGGGGAAGGATGTAACTAACTTCTTGTGCTGGTCACCGGGAAAGAATGGTTGTGGGGGAGGGAAAAATGGTGTAACACCTTCCTCCCCAAACGTTGTGACCCCTGGCATGTGAACGGTGGTAGGAAGTATGGCAGGCTTGTGTTGAAGGGCCTTGGGTGCTTGGCTTGGAGCCCTTTCTGGTCTAGGCAGAATATTAGCTTCACGTCTGTGGCCACTTTGGGAGTTGTGGACTTGACTCATAATTTGGGTTATGCCTCACCAAGACGAGCTTCTGCTCAGATGTTTGTGTCCTACCACAGTTAACACATTTGTACAGCACCAGATGGGACTGGACACTGCCCCATGCCCAGGACACCTGTCAGGACTAAGGGACCCCTAGATGCATAAGGTAGGGGTGGTGAAACCTCAGAGAGGGCCACTGCAGTTCGTTTCTGACCTCCTGCTCTTACCAGCAGATGGGCCTGGAACATTTGAGCTCTCGGGACGGGTTGGGCCACAGTCATTGCACCCTGAACCATGCATGCAAAGGAACACTCTGGTGACACACATGAGTGTGAATATGATTGCACATGTTTGTGAAAAGGCACAGATGCTTGAAAGAATTTGGGTTATTTTGGCTTACTTCATTATAGTTTTCTTCATTTGATTTTTTCCTGATTTACATAGAACAATTTATTGTTTTTCACTATTGAAAAAAAAAGCAATTATGACTTTAAAAAAGGCATACAGAAAGTCCTTGACAACTTACTTTGTGTTAGAACTTGCAGACGCCAAGTGTGCAAAGTTGCAAATTTAATATGGTGTTAAATGTCCAATGAAGTGGGACCAGTCAGGGTTCAACTGTAGTAAAGCATTCCTGCTATTTCAAGCAGAAAGGGATTTACTACAGGGAATTAGCTGCTTACACAATTGTTAGGACGGCACAGCAGCTCTAGGCAGGGCTCTGGAAATGACTCAGTTGACCACCACACAGGGCTGTCTGCACAGGGCGGCTGCTGTGTGTGCTGCTGTCGGGAGGGCTGCATCAGGGAACACATTCAGAACACACGGCTGGGTCTGAGCGCTGGGCGCAGGAAGCCGCTCTCCCCTCCGCCACAGCTGCCCATTGGCGCCCACACGGCCGGCAGTGGCTCTGTGTCCTTCTCTTAGGGCGGCTGTAACGAAGCACCCCAGTTGGGGAGGCTCAAGTGACAGCAATGGATTGCGCCCCGTTCTGGAGGCGGGAGGCCCAAGATCAGGCAGGGCCGGCTCCTTCTGAGCCTGTGAGGAAACACTGTTCCGAGCTCTGCCCTTGCTCCTGGTGGTCTGCTGGCCGCGTGGCGCTCCTTGGCTTCTGGGTGCATCAGCCTCTGTGTTCACATGGCGTTCTCCCTGTGTGCGTCTGCTCCCCAATTTCTACTTTTTATAAGGACACCAGTCATATCGGATTAAGGTCCACACTAGTCCAGCATGACCTCATCTTAACTAATTACATCTGTATCGCCCCTCTATCGAAAAGGTCAAATTCTGAGGTGTTGGCGGTTAGAACTTCAACATGTGAATTTTGGGGGGATACAATTTAGCCCATAACATGAGTAATGAAACACTGCTGCGGAAAACGCTGTATGGTGGTGCTTGACATCATCTGTTTTGAAGAAGCAGGGATGTGACTTTCATCTAGAACCTGAGGAGGTTTATTTTAGTTTTTTAGACTCTGCAGTAATGAAGGTTAGGTCGATGCTCTGCCAATCCACCAATCCCCCACCAAAATCTGGCACCCTCTACCCACCATCCTACACCTGATTATTTTGTAGCTGGTAAAAATTCACACCACCGAGCACAGGAACCCGGGGTACTTGGAACAACATCATCCTCAGAAATCAGGAGATGGGAGGCTGGCGTTCTCCTTACTCCACTCAGAGTTAAGGGGTGCTGAGTTTAAAATCCTAGTCCAGGGGCCCTCAAATCTTTTTGGTCATGAGTAAACAACAGTTTATTCAAATAAGTATATTTTGTTTTAAGTAAGTTATTTTTAAAAACAAATCTTTCTAAATTCTGTAAAATACTATTATACTAAAATATTATATTCCTTGAATACAAATACAAGTAAAAATTAGAAAAAAATAGAAGTAAAAATAGAAGTCCTTAATATTTTTCCTAAGACTTGAGCAACGCCCCACCTTGAAAACCACAGACCTCGCTTCAAGAAAGTAAAGTGAGGCTTAGAGGGCTGTGTGTGACGGGCGTGCGTGAGCATAAGCACGTGTCCTAACTCAGAAATGGAGGTGCTGGGATTTTTGGAACACTTGGGACATGGAGAGGGCTTGGGGGTGTCTTTGACTGGCGGGGGCCTGGGCTGCGTTTGCAGCGAGTCCCTGAGTGAGGAGGGGTCGCGGCTGTGTGGTGGATGGCTTAGACCTGAAGTATCTTGGCTTGGGAGCAGCTTGGCAAGATCTCTGCACCTCAACGTGGGCTACGTGAGGGGGGACTTTCAGCTTCCTAGTGATCTCATGCGACACACTCTCAGAGTCTCCTTGTATGACCCCCTTGCCTCCTTAGATATGAGCTTAACAATAGGGACTTTGTTATATATTATATTATAGCTATATATAACATTAGGAACTTCTATTTTTACTTCTATCTTTTTTAATTTCTATTTTTCGTGATAATATAATGTTAGTATAATAGTACTTTGAAGAATTTATAAAGATTTATTTAAAAAATAACTTACTTAGAAGTTATTTATTTTAAAGACACATGGAAATGGAGTCAGCCCCTAGCCCATTTTTCCCCAGGAAGAGGGAGGCCGTGTGCTAATAGCGACTGCTGTTGCAGGGGGTTCAGTTTGACAGAGAACATTACAAGAAGCAATATGATCATTACTTCAACTGCTTGCCATACAGCAAATCCATATGCATTGCCCCTCTACAAAGGGTTATGATAACAAACGGGAGTTACTGGAGATAATTTCCAACTGGAAGCCTCCTGATTGGTGGGATTAGGGAAAATCAATGTTCCCTGGTAGGGTCTGGCCTAAGCTGATTTTGCTTGGCCATCCCTCCCTTTACTTCTGAGGGCCCTGCTCTGTCCGTGTCTCTCTGTCTGGCACGACCCAGCCAGGCCTCAGGTCTGCAGGCTGACTCCAAGCCTTCATAAACCAGCCGAGACTGTTAAACAAATCCTATAATTAGAAGCAAGGTTTCCTAAACGAAGTGAAAAATGTAACATTACCCTTTGTTTGTTCACTGTATCCTCAACTCATGTCCCATGACCCAGAGGAGCTGTGTCTTTGGATTTCTAAGAAGCCTTAATAAGGTAATGTTTATAAAGTTCTTAAATTTACAACTCCACTGGAGTACAACTACGTGAAATGAGGACAAGCTGTAATTCCAATGAGATTCCACCCCCCACCCTCCATCCCAATGGTGAAGAATGTTGTCCCCTTATCCCCCTATGTGCTATGTGGAAAGCCCCAAGACTGGGATTAAACAAAGTAGGTTCTGGTCCCAACTCTGACACTGAATTGCTGTGTGACATTCTATCAATCTCTT
The DNA here is from genome assembly GCA_032199065.1 of Smutsia gigantea. NCBI lineage: Eukaryota > Metazoa > Chordata > Mammalia > Pholidota > Manidae > Smutsia > Smutsia gigantea. Next base: position 313,347 of record JAVSCE010004298.1, read on the forward strand.
TCCTTCTCTGGACTTGTTTTCCTCATCTGTAAAAGAGAACAGGTGATGAAACTGGCTTATTCTGGAAGTCCCTTCCAACTCTGACATTCTACAGTCTGATGTCTGAGTCTCTCCACCACTGGGTTTTATCTCAAGCAAGCATTCTTTTCCAAATTTGACCTCTCTTCTCTGGACTCAAAAGGACTTGGTAATGAACCTTAACCTGGATAAAGCTAGTTTGGGGCTGGCAAGACACATAGATATACCTTTTTCTGCCTCAGCTTTGAACCCCTAAGTACCACCCTCATGAGATAAAACACATGAAAAAAATATGAAAATGACACGTGGTTAAAAAAAAAAAGAACTCCTTAACTCTTCTAAGGAGTTCAAAGTGGTCAACATGAGGAACAGTAGGAAGAACCAGGGTTGTGCTGTCTGGAGATGGTAGCCACTATTAAGTCAAAAATATTATATTCACATCATAAGTACTGACATTTATTGAGTTCTTTCTATGAACCAGATCCTGTGCTGAGGGCTTACATCCATCCTCTCAGCTAACCTCACTGCAGATCTCTGAGGTAGGTACTTTCTTGTTATTCTCATTTTACAGATAAGGAACTGACACTTAAAGAGATGAAAGAATTTGCCCAGAGGATAAGTGGTTGGAGCGGAGATTCCAGAATCCATTCTTGACCTCTGTAAATCTGCTGCCTACAAACCTCTGTTCCTGTTGTGATGCTTATAGGAGCAAGGGTCATGATGAAGCTTCCATTGCTCTGTGTCCTTGAGAGATCCCAATGAGCAGAGCATGCCCCCGGAGCCTACATGGGGCTCAGAGGCTAGGTGAAAAAGACACCTTTGCTGGGCTGTGCCTCTGGGGTTGTTTGTTACTCTAGCATAATATGGCCCATCCTGACTGACACAACTTGTCATAGGGCAGAGGGAGCAGCTTTGTCCTGTATATTCTCAGACAGCATATTGGTCATCAGCAGATGGATGGAGCTGGTAGGCACAGACATCTCAAACAACTAGAAATTAATAAGAGACTCAGGAGTATTTGATAGAGGTATCATTGAGAAGCCAGCAAAATGACCTATAAGGTCCTGTTGAGCCTGAGATGCTAAGAAATGGTCCAAAAAATGAGAAGATTTGTAAGTGATTCTGGAATGACAGGCTCAGTGCCTTTGTGGTTGATATAATGGAATAGAATGCAAGGGAATGCCAATATGGAAGACAAAGGAATGGGGACACAGCTGTGTGATCACCGGACTGAAGAGCCAAACAATCCTAAGTTTTGCAAGAGCACACTACTGGGGGAAAGGGAGATTGGGGTCGGCCTGACACTTGGATTCTCTCCAAAGCTGACTCGGAAAACGTCCTCCTGGCACCAAGCTCTCTCACCAGACACATTTCCCTCCAACGTAAGTTTGTCCATAGCACACAGCCAGGCCCTGCCTGAAATAATTTGGGTGGACTTTGGTGCCCTGTGTATGCTGCCTAGTGAGAGGGGCGCCAGCATCTGACCACGGCGCACTCCAGTGCTCATTCCCTAAGTGGCGGCAAAGGTCGGGGTAGGGGGTGGTCGAGAGTGGGTTCAGGGGCCCAGGCTTCCATCCTCAGCTCTGCCCCTCTTTCGTCACTACACGACTGTGGCCAGATTATCCCCTTCCCTGGGCCTCAGTTTCCTCTTCTGTAAAAATCTATATTCACATGGGGTTTGATACAAGGGAGTAAATACAGTCATGAATGTACAAGTGCTTTGTGAACTGCAGAGGGCTATACACATGCAGGGTATCACCTGCAGTGCCTGGCAATTACTGACAGCAGATGCCTAGGTTTCAGGACTGGGCCACCTCTGTCACCCAGGGTCAGAAACCTTGAAACAGCATTCAACACTAGAACAAGTATGGAGGCTCCTTTCCTGGGAACCAGAATTTGGAAATGGTCAGATTCCATACTAGCCATTTTTTTTTCTTTCCTCACAAAAGCAATATTTATGAGAACCGACCTTTCAGTGGAAATCTGGAAACACGTCACATGCAGGAGATGTTGTACCTTCCTCCACATGTCCTGAGGGCTGAGGTCATGGGCTTCCCAGGAGATCCGGCAGTTCCCATGGAGACTGAGAAGAGAGGGGCCTAGCAAGAGTCTTTAAGCTGTAGGCTGGTCCTAAAACATTGATGTATTCGTCATCTTTTAGTAAGGACATGAGTTCAGAAACTGTTTTAGCTGTTCTTTGCTCTGTGCCCAGTGACTAGAACAGTGCCCGGCACATAGTAGGTGCTCAATATATATCTGTCAAAGGAGGGGATGAACCCTTCTCAGGAACTCTCAAGGCCCTTCATGGCCCATACCTGGAAGGTCATAGCTCATAGAAATTCCAGGAGGATCCCAGGTCAGATATTTAAACAACACCCTGGGGCAGATTCTCAATATCATCTCCCAACAGCTTCAGATCGCAGAGACTGGCTTCTGCAGGGAGGCCCCGATGGGGATTCACTGTGGCCCTAAGAGCCTGTACTGGACAGGACGGGGACAGAGGGTTGGCTGCGGCCATCAAGGCCGCTTACCGAAGGGCAGTGTGGCGCCCGAGTTGCTGCCTGTCCACCAAGCACTGGGTGATGAGCAGCCGTCGGAATTCCTCCGCTCTCTCGGCAAGCCCCACCCTGGCCCCAGCAGGCCCCAGGCTTCTGAGCCAGGAGCTGAGCAGCGCATGTGTGAGCAAGACCTGTTGGCTGTGTGCAAGAGGCTCCTGCCTGATGACCCTTCAAATCAATAACAATACAAAACAGGCACGTATGAGACCCCATCCACAAATTCACACTCACACAGGAAGATACCCCAAGAGTGACCAAAACAGCACGATCTGAGCCAGTAACAGAAGCTAATATGTAAGGCAGACTTTGATAAGGACCACCTGTTTTTAGCTGTGTTCGGGGAGCAGGCCTTTGAACCCAAGCTGCAAAGGAAGTCCCTTCCCCTCATGTCCCCCTTCTCCTCCCAGGCCTCCTCTGTTATAAACAGCTGGAGACACGGACAGACGCAGTTCTTCTCCCATCCCCCACGGCACACACTTCTTCCTCCACCCATCTGGGATCTGGGGGTCTGAAGGGAGCATTTCTCAGGCTGTACCCTTTTCCTGCTTCCACTGGAGGATAGGGCCTCCCACCCAAAATAGGTGCAGACCCACTCAGCAAGAGGAGGGGCTGAAAGCTTTGGGGGAAAAGTCAGAACTCTGGGTCTTGTAAGTCCAGACATCCTGTAAACTCTGACCAGAATATAAACATCCCCTGGGACAGAGGGGAGGATGCACTGGTGGGCAGTGGCGCCTCCGTCTGCCCTAGAGATAGGCTGTTTATTACTTGTCCCTTGCAGGCCCCCTTGGGCTCCTTCCAGTCCCAGGTCTGGGCAAGTCGAGGCAGACAGATCAGCCCCACATGGGGACCTGAGGCCTTGGACAAAAGACTCACACTCTCAGGAATGGAAGGGAAATCTTAAAGCTCAGCAAGCCCAAACCTTTCTTCTTCTCAAGTCCCCTCACGGCACTTCCAGCTGGTCCTCTGGCCCCTGCTGAAACATGCGGCAGATGGGAAGCTCACGCTCTCCCAAGGCAGTTCTTGCCACAACTAAGATGCCAGTAGCTGGAAAGTTCTAGAAGAGAACTGACTAGGATTGTTCGGTGCCACCTGATTGAGCAGAGCTAAGAATGTGCACAACAAAATAATAGCAGGGCCATTTGTTGAGCAATGCTCTGGGTCAGGCACTTTACATGCATTATCTTGTTAAATCCCTCCTTTTGAAGAGGACACAGGCTCAGAGAGGTTACGTCACTTGCCCAAGGTGACCTAGCTGCTGTGTGGAGAGGCTGGGGACCAGATCACTTGGCTCAGAGTCCGTGCTTTAATTAGTCTATACTGGTTCTTCACAATCAAAATGCAAAAATAGCATGCACACACACAAAACACCATAGGACACACACACACACACACACACACACACAAAACCAATCAAACTACAAAAATGAACCCCAGCCTAAACTTGCCAAATATTAGGTACCAGTTATGTGGCAGGCAAGTCATACGTTTTATGGTAAATCCACTTGAACAAACTTATGAAGGAACTGAGGCTCACTGAGGTCAGGAGAAGTGGACATGGCCACAGACAAAGGGGCAGAGCAAGTGTCTAACCACCATTTCTGAAGTCTGCAATCTCCCATGACACCATATTATATCTATCATAGGAGGCGATTTTACCATAATAAAAGAGAAAACTTTTTTTTACTGAGGTATAGTTGATATTACAATCTTATATTGGTTTCAAGTATACACCACAGTGGTTCAACAGTTACCCAGATTATTAAATCCTCACCCCAACTAGTGCAGTTACTATCTGTCAATATAGGAAGATGTTGCATTGGCTATATTCTCCATGTTGTACTACCATCCCCATGTCCAACTTACATTATGACTGAGAGTTTCTGTGAGAATGCCTGTCAGCCTCCCCACCCACCCACCTCATCCCCTCCCCAGTGGTAACAACTTGCCACTTCTCAGTGTCTATGAGTCTACTGCTTTGTTTTGTTTTTAGATTCCACAAATAAGTGAAATCCTATGGTATTTGCCTTTTTCTGCCTGGCTTATTTCACTGAGCATAATACCCTCTAGATCCATCCACATTGTCCCCAGTGGCAGGATTGCTTTCTTTTTTATGGCTGAATAATATTCCATTGTGTATATGTACCACATCTTCTCTATCCATTCATCTGTTTATGGGCACTCTGACTGCTTCCATATCTCGGCCTATTGTAAATAATGTGGCAATAAACATAGGAGTGCATATATTTTTTCAAATCAGGGATTTCTTTTCTTCAGGTAAATTCCTAGAAGTAGTTACTGGGTCAAATGGTATTTCTATTTTTAGCTTTTTGAGGAACCTCCATACTGCTTTCCACAGTGGCTACACCAAATAACATTCCCACCAACAGTGTAGGAGGGCTCCCAGTTCTCCAGGTCCTCACCAACACTTGTTGTTTCCTGTCTTTTGGATGGTGGCCATTCTAACTGGTGTGAGGTCATATCTCATTGTGGTTTTAATTTGCATTTCCCTGATGATTAGCAATGCGGAGTATCTTTTCATGTGCCTGTTGGCCATCTGTCTTTCTTCTTTGGAAAAATGTCTGTTCAGGTCCTCTGCCTATTTTTTAATTGGGTAATTTGTTGTTTTGGTGTTGAGGCATATGAGTTGTTTATGTATTTTGGATATTAACCCCTCATCAGATGAATCATTTATGATTATGTTCTCCCATACGGCAGGTTGCCTTTTTGTTCCGCTGATGATTTCCTTTGTTGTACAGAAGTTTTTTAGTTTGATGTAGTCCCAATTGTTCATTTTTTCTTTTGTTTCCCTTGCCGAGGAGATGTGTCAGGAAAAAATTGGTCATGCTTATGTTCAAGAGATTTTTACCTGTGTTTTCTTCTTAAGAGTTTTATGGTTTCATGTCTTACACTTAGGTCTTTAATCCATTTCGAGTTTACTTTTGTGTATGGAGTTACACAGAAATGTGGTTTCATTCTCTTGCATGTAGCTGTCCAGTAAGAGAAGACTTTAATGTTATTATTTTCAACAGCTAGAGCTTTAAAAAGTGAGATGTGCATCCTCAGAGAGAAATGATCTCCCTATACTGGGGTGTCCTGCCAAGATGCTTTAGAAGGGGTTTCTAACATTGGTTGGGGCCACACAACATATCCCCCAGCTCTGAAGTTCTATGGGTGGTGAGTGCTAACAAGAGACTAGGTACAGTGTGGAGTCAATCTGCAACCCAGAAACACAGACTCGGTGTTTTCAAGGCTGGATGCCTGGTAAAAAGGAGGCCTTGGTGCTTGGCCTAGGCAGAGGGTCGTGTGGATGTGGCGGCCCCTCTACACTTCCCAGGAGCCGCCCATTCACCCAGGCCTTTCCCTTTTTTGAGAACTGGGAGCTTGCTGGCTGGGTCTGTTCCCACCAACAGTGTTCCCGTCCAGGGAGCTTAAAATAGTGCCTCTTTGGCTGGGGCTCTGCAGTGAGCAGTGAGGCAGGCATTTGTGCAAATATGGGCCTGGGAGAAGGACTCCTACCAGGGAGGGCAGGGGTGGACAGCATGGCAGGAGAGCCAAGACCTCCAGTGGAGGATGCATCCTCCTAGCCACAGCCATCCTCCATCTTGCAGCAGAGGCGTCCACTAGTCTCCTCCTGTCCCCGTCAACCTTATGGGATCCACTTGGTCTTTAGACAAGTCCTGCAGGTCCTTCTGGCCCAGCTGAGGCTCCAGGATGGGCCCACTGGGAACAGGGGCTTCTGCAGTCTTCTGCTGGTTCTATCCTTGTTCCCACCCCACAATGCCCTTCTTACCTGGGAACACTCCAGAAGCAGCCTTGAAGGCACAACTCAAGACTTGTTTTAACAGTAACTGTGACAACTACAGCTACCATTAATGGAACACTTACTTTTTTCAGGCCTTCTACTAAGTGCTTTAACATGTATTATCTCATTGGATCCTCACAACAATCCATTGATAACCAAGTTATTATTCTCTCCACTGTGCAGAAGAAAGTAAGGCTCAGAGGAGTCAAGTAACTTTCCCAGGGTCACCCAGCTGTGAATTGGTAGATGTGGGATTAAAACTCAGGTCTGTTGATCTTTGGAATCTGAACTCTTACTCCCTGGGTTGCGCCTCTTCCTCCAGCTCCCTGTTGCTCTGGCCTCCCGTTCTCCACCCCAGCATTAACACACAGCTGGTTTGGTTCAATGCATCAAATATTTAGTGAATGTCCACTATGTGCCAGGAACGTTGCTGGTTACCATGCCCACACTCTAGGAGCTCTCATATCCCCTTGAGGACTCTAGTTTGGGCTTGGGCTCAATGACCTGCCCAACACGCAGGATCTGGTTTGTTTGAGGATGTCAGGGTGAAGCAGGGGCAAGCACAGACCCTCCTCACTGACCGGCTGACCAGCTGACCAGCTGGATATTCCCTTCCTCTCCTAACTGCAGCGCTCTTCTCCCTCACCCGGGGAACAGCATATGCAGGAACCAGACAAACTTGCTTTGAATCCTCTGGGACGACGGGTCCTCTGAGCTTCAGTTTCCCCATCCGCAGGTCTGGGATAAAATCAGTACCTCACCAGAGAGTGGCTGAGAGGATTTGATGAAACAGGGCACATGAAGGATTTAGCACTGCCTGGCCGCCGGGGAGAAGATATGAAGCTGAAGTTAATATTGTTACTATTATTTTCTGAAAATTACAGTGTCCAGGTGCCAAACAGTCAAGGCCTAGAACGTAGTGGGCGCTCCAAGTGAAGGGAGGGACTAGCCCACCCGGCAGACGGAAGCCCCCATGCCGGCCCTGCCCCTCACTCCTGACTGGCTGCGCCATGGAAGATGCCCTGGTACTGGTCCTCATCAGTGACAGGGTTTCTCAGGCAGCCAGGGGCAGGCCCAAGACCCGTACCCCCTCCCCCGTACCCTCAGTCTCAGCCCTGGGGACCCATCCAGGGACGAGCATGGCTGTTGAGGAAGCTCGCCAGGGTTTGCTAAGCTTTCAGGTGGCGCCACCTGGTGGCGAGCGCAGGACCGGCTCTGGTGGCCCTGAGCACAGCTACACCCTGCCCCTCTCACTCAGCCCCTCTGCGCCTTCCCTCAGTCACCTGTGCTGACCGCTGGCCGTGGGAAAAGATCTAAGGACTCCAACTTTGCTATGGGGCAGAGAGCCCCAAAGCCCACGTTCCTGTGCCGCCCTCTCAGCCTGGCTCTGACCTGCGGACTTAGGCCCCAGGGTGGTCGGCCAGGGGTGATGCTCAGGCCGCCCCTGAAGGCAGAAGACCCTTCATGGTTTCTAGAAACCCAGGCTGGTAGGGGCCTGAGATGGCCCAGGAGTGGGAAACCCAATGGTGGTCATTAGGCCCATCCTGGACTCCCCACAGCACCTGCCTTAGTACCGCAAGGATCACCCTGCCCACTGGGAGAGGGATCAAGGAGACCCAACGTGGCCCAGAGCTGTATGTATAAGGTTTGGGGGAAGAGTAATGAGACGAGAAGACCGAGCTGTTGCGCTCAACCCAGACTTACCAGCTCTGGCACTAGCATGCTGTGTGAGCTTGGGTAAGGGCCGTGCCTCTCTGGGCCTTGGTCTCCTTGTGTAAAAGGGGGTGAGGGGATTAGCCAGAGGATGGGTATGGACCCCTGTAATGGCTAGACTGGGTCCTTGCTAAAGTGCAGATTCCTGTAGCTATGTCAGAACTCTGGGGCCAGGACCATGGCATCTCTATTTAAGCACTGAAGTTGGGAGCTGAGGGAGCTGATAAGTCCTGTCTTTTGGAGATGGAAGCAATGAGTGTGTATGGCTAGGAGCTGAGGAAAATGTGTGTCAGGGGTCCTGAGAAGCAGAGGAAGTGCCCTGCAGCCCAGTCCCCATCTTTTAATCTCCCTCCCTTTCTGTAGGTACAGTGAGGGGCCTCCCCAGCTGCATGTCTATCAGGCCCCATTGGCTGCAGCCGTAGAGGGGTAGCAAGGAGGCTGCACAGAATACAACCAGGCTGTCCCCATCCTTTGCCCCTCATGCTGGCTACTTCACTTGTTTTAAGGACAGTGGCAGTGGGGCTGGCATAGCCTGGGATGGGAGCAGGGGCCCTTGTTGCCCGAGGAGGTATTTTCAGAGTTCGCCTCCCTCTGGAGCTCCAATGATAGAATAGAGCCCTGTCTAGTATTTGACCAAATATGGTGGTATCTCTCCATGAGCTCAAGCCTCAGCCAGTTTCTCAGTTATGCCGTGGAAACCTGCCCTGGACAGATTAATCTTGTGACATGCAGGAGTGCCTCGCACCCCGCGTTCTTCCCCTCTGCTGATTCCTGTAAATGGCCAAGAGTGGCCCTCCGAAAGACAGTGCCATCCTGGGTGCCTGTGCGCGGTGTCCCTCCCCTGCCTCGTGGGTGGACCCGCTCACTCACAGCTCACATGAGGCTGGGCCCTTCACCTGAGGTGGGAGACCTCAACAGCAGGGCTGGTCAACTCAGCATGTGATTCCAGAACCTGTAGATGGGGTCACCTGAGCTCATGAAGGCCAGAGCTCTCTCAGCCCGGAGGGCCGGCCCAAGGGTCAGGAGGGAGAGCTCGCTGAGCAATTGAGCTGCGCTAGGAGTAATGCTAATCAGAGCAGGTAAAGTATTTTATGACAACAATTTTCGTAGTAAACAAACAGCTAAGTGTTTCTTGAGCACTTACTATGTGTCAGGCACTGTGTCAGCTGTTCAACAGGGTTATTTCCTTTACCCCTTATAGAAGCCCCAGGAGGTAGATGACACGGTTACCCATTCTAGAGATGTGAGAACTGAGACTCAGAAAGATATCGGGAAGAAATGAGCAGGCCACTGTCACGGCCTGGGCAGGACTCCCACTTTACAGAGAAGGAAACTGAGGCTGAGAGAAAACCAAAGCGACAAGCAGGCCCCTGGAGTGCAGCCCTTCTAGGAGTTGGAGTGGTGCAGCAGGAGGCCAGAACAGCCAGCCATGTAGGCCTCGTGGATCCTCCGCTTGGCCGGGGTGAGACTACAGATTCAGAAACTTGTTCACAGGGGGCCAGAACTGCGCAAAAATATCCCAAGAAAAACAGCATGGGATGGTGGATAAAGCCTGCACAGGGACCAGGTACAAACCCCAGCACTGTCACCTCTAACTCACTGTGTAATCCCGGACAAGTCCCTTCCCTGCTCTGGCCTCAGTTTCCCTGCCTGTGGATCAAGAGGGTGGGACTCTGGGTATGGAGTGCGGCTGAGCCCACCTATGGCTGGCTGAGGCCAGAGTGCCTGAGGCTGTTTTTCTGGGAGATGTGGCCCGTGTTCCACTCCTCGTGGGCACACTCCGAGAACATTTGCTCTCCTGACCAACGGACGGCCCGTCCCTCCTCTGCCCTCGCCCCCCAGCCATCCCCAAAGCAGACGAAGCTGATTGTCTCAGCGGGCCCTGTGGGTGCTGGCCGGGCGGCCGGCCGCAGGCCGCAGGCGGAGGGGCCACCCTCCTGAGCCCCGCCAGACACACAGGGCATTGTCCCTCAGTCAACAGCCCCTGGGCACCTCGGCCCCGGTCCTGGCCTGCCCCCACGCCCCTCACTGCCTGCCACTGTGCCAGACCCAGCCAGCTGGGGACCCAGGGCTGGAGCTCATGATGCACCCCCAGCAGCCCCCTGATGAGCTATAATTGCCTCGCTCCATCCTGTTGCTGCCATTCTCTTGGCGGAGGCCTCTGGGCTCCCTGGCGGGTGGCAGCTGCCGGCCGAGCGCCCGGCTCCCGGGATGGACTGGCCACACAGCCTGGTACGTGGCGCTTCCCCACCCCACCCCCACCCCTTCTTAGGACAGGAGTGTTTCGTTACTTCTTTCCTATTGATTAATGGCTGCCTCTGTTTGGCTTGGAATCTGCAGAGGCGAATTCTCCCTCTGCCCTCTTCCCCAAGACGAGAAAGAAACGGACTGGTCTCAGAGCCTGCAGCCATGGCCAGTAGCTCAGGCTTCTGAACTGGGCTCAGCCCGTCTACACTGAAGTCCTTTCACCCTGCCGAAGGCATCTGGGGAGATCCTGGCAAACCCCGTTGCCGGGGTTTTTCCAAAAAGTCCCTGGGTCCTGAGATCCAGGCTGTGTGATCTTGGGCAAGTCCTTCTGTTTATCTGTTTCCCATCTGTAATGTGAGGAAGGGTGACTGTGATTATATTCTGGGTTTCTCTGAGTGGGGAGCCAGAGTGTAAGAAGGCCTTGTGAGAAGTTCAGAGGAGAAAGCATATTGTAAGGGAGACATTTTTCTGCAGCAGAATCAAGACCAAAAAGGAAGAATTTAGTGACTTGAATCTCTGTTGTGGATATGTGCCAGGAAATTGTTCTGCCATGAGGAGATACGTTGAAACTTGCTCCCAAGGGTCAAGACTTGCTGGGTCACCTGGATAGATCGGGCATGGGCCATGCAGGCTGGGGTGAGGGATTCAAGGCGGGTAGGAGCCTGGCTACATTCAGCAGGGAGATGAAACTCCCTCTGACAGTTCTTCCTTCTGGCCAGCTCTGACCCCCCACGCAAGTCTTGCTCCTTCTGTCCGCAGCTTCCAGAAGTGTCTGGGTCCTGCAGGCCCCCAGGTCCTCTCCCGCTGAGCCAGAGTCTTTCCCGGTTCTGGGAGGTGAGGGTGGGTATGGGTGGGTGAGGCGTGGACCACGTGGGGGCGAACACAGATGGGAGGCACGGTAGAGGGGAGCACGACTGTGGTGGAGTACAAAAGGACCCTGGCCATGACCTGCCCATATCCCCAACTTCATCTCCCCACACCAGCACGCTATTTCAGCCTCAACGCTTTCCTTTCAGTGAAACGTTTCATCCAACTGAAACCTCCTCTTACACCGTCCTCCACCCTTAATATTTTTGGACTACCTCTGCCCAAATCTGCCCTCCTCATATCCTTCAGCCCTCACCTGACATGCCTGCTCCCCAGAATGGCTTTGTGGGACCACTGCCCTGCCACAGGCTAAAGGGGTGGCCCTGATGTCTAACCACAGGTAGCACTATCCCATCGTCACTCTTGTCCCTAATGGTGCTTGTTTTCCTAGTCACTGTCTGTCCTCACCACTGAGACTGTAAGCTACAGAATGGCAGGGCTGCTGACAGCTGTCATTGGCTCAGACTCGAAGGATAACACAGTGTGTGGAAACTGATGCAATGCCTGAGCTCATGGAGTCAGTGCTTAGTGGGGGACAGACATATAAAAGATTCACATGTACAAACCATAAGTCTGCAGTCATGCAAGAGGCATGTGGTGTTTAGAGTCCAAGAAGGTCTCTGAGGCATCCTAGGAAGTGACACTGGGGCTGAGACATGAGGGGTGAGAAGCATTTAGAAGGTGCACAGGTAGCAGCCCGTGCAAAGTCCCTGTGGCAGGAAGGAGCATGGTGAGAAGGGACTGAGAGAAGGCTTCAGGCTGAAGTCCAGATATGAGAGGAAGTCAGGAGTGGTTGGAGGAGGGAGACCTCAGCAGAAGTCAGCTCACCAGGCAGGTAGGGGTAGAGGTGTTGTTACCCTAAGAATAAAAGGTGTTAAACAGGAAGGTGATGTTATCAGATTTGCCTTTCAAACAGCTGTGCCTGGCCATCATGTGGAGAACTGATTGGAAGGTTGCAGGGGGGAATTTGGGGATATTGGGTAGGAGGTTGTTGAGCTGTCCAGGGAAGTGAGGCAGGTAGAGAAGTGGAGGGGTGAGGAGCCTTTTAAAAGGTGCAACGGACAGGACTTAGTGATGAGTGTGGTGCATACAAGTGTTGATACACATGTGTGGTGGTCTGGTGGGAGCAGGTGCATGCAGGTGGACAGACTCCCTGGAGGCTTTTACTCTTCCCTCTCCCCTCCCAGGCCCTGAGTCTTGGCCAGGAGGGAGACTTGGCTCTCCCACCTTTGACCTGTGGCCTTCTTTCCCAGCTGTTTCTTCTCACCATCTCCATCTTCCTGGGGCTGGGCCAGCTCAGGAACACCAAAGGCAAGAGGAAGGGAAAAGAGAGGCCTGGGACCCTGGCTCCTGGGCCTCACCAGGTGCCGCTGGACCTGGTGTCACAGGTGAAGCCATATGCCCGCATGGAGGAATATGAGAGGAACCTTGGGGAGATGGTGGCCCAGCTAAGGAACAGCTCAGAGCCAGCCAGAAGGAAGTGTGAAGTCAACCTTCAGCTGTGGCTTTCCAACAAGAGAAGCCTGTCGCCCTGGAGCTACAGGTAGGCCAGGCTGAGTAGCCGTGGGCATCCTGCATGTTGGGGTGGGGGTGGGGATGGTGCCTTGCCAGATGCCCCTATTACCTTAACAGCTAAGAAACTTATGTCCAGAGGCTTGAGTGCATGGGTTTGAATTTGGCTGTCTTCTTACTGGCTGTGTGGGTTTGGGCAAGTTTTTTAGCCTTTCCGAGCCTCAGTTTCCTCAACTGTATATGGAGGTGATATGAGTACCTACTTCATAGGCTTGTTATTTAATGAGATACCCATGCCGAGTACTGCCACTGCTGTTCTCCGAGTCCCCACTGAAGCGCCTGCATGGCCTGCCCTTCCTCCACCTCAGCGTGCCTTGTACATGCTCTCAGTTACACACTTCCAGATGTTATTGAGTTAGCTGTGTCCACATCTGTCTCTTATGCTAGACTGGGACCTTCCCCATGCCTGCATCAGAATCATCCTAGGAGTCTCATTCCCCTCTCAGTCAAAATGTCCAGGGGTGAGGCCTAGAAGCTGGCATTTTCTGCATCGCCACCGATTAGGGCGCACAGCCAGGCTTGGGAATCAAGACCTGCTGTCTCTAGATGACAGGGCTGGGTCTCCCTTTGGTCATAAGCTCTACTTCCTATCATAGAACCTGGCACACAGCAGGGGCCAAATGTATCTGAATAATGAAGATCTTGCCTAGCCCTGAAGGGTCCTCGCCCACAAACCCAGGCAAAAGGTTTTTTAGCCGCACGACTGATGTCCTGAGACTCGAGAACAGCATGTTCAGTAGAACTTTCTGTGATGATGTAAGGTCCAGTAGGGCAGCCACTAGCCCCATGTGGCCTCTGAGCACTTGAAATGTGGCCAGTGCCACTGAGGAGCTCATTTCGATTCATTTAAATTTAAATAGCCACTTCTGGCCAATGGCTTCTATATCTGGCATGAGATTCTCCAAAGTTGGGCTTCTCACTTTACTGTGCTCTTGATTTTCTCGGGGATCTTATAAAAATTCAGAATCTGACTCAAGAGGTCTGAGGCAGGGATGGGATTCTGCATTTCTAACAAACTCTTAGGTGCTGCTGACATTGCAGGTCCACAGTCAAGTTCACCCCTCATTTAGCAGATGAGAAAACTGAGGTGCGGAGAAAGAAATGTCTCAAAGCGCATCCCTATGCTCTCAGCCCTAGGAGGGAACTTGTCTGGGTTGTCCATCGGTGAACACCTGATGTCCAGGACAGACTCAGCACCCAGTGGGGGTGTGAAAAATATTTGTTGCATGAGTAGAAATGAAGTCAGAATGGAACCCAGACCTCCTGACTCCTCTTCCAGTGTGGATTGGGCATCAGCGTGCTCGTATATTATTTCTCATGGATTAAGTTTCCTAAGAATATAAACTAGGGGGAGGGGCGGGCAAGGCAAAGAGGGCCTTAGCGTCTTCAGGCTCCCACAGCACAATCACTGGGGCGAGTGTCTTGCTAGACGAAAGAAGAGAACTAGCGGGTGACCTTGAACCTGGACAACCTTGGTGCACCTGATCTCCATGTCCAAGATCTTTGGTTTTCTTCCCTGGAATGCAGGAGTGAATTACTACCCTTCCTCCAGCATAGCACAGTCTTGCTGTGGGAATGAAAATTCCAGTTAAAAAAGGCAGGACCGATTTTCTTTTTCCTGATCATCTCCCATCCTGTGTTTTCTCCTGCCTTCCCGCAGCATCAACCATGACCCCAGTCGCACTCCTGCGGACCTGCCAGAGGCGCGGTGCCTGTGCCTGGGCTGCGTGAACCCCTTCACCATGCAGGAGGACCGCAGCATGGTGAGCGTGCCCGTGTTCAGCCAGGTTCCTGTGCGCCGTCGCCTCTGCCCGCCGCCTCCACGCACTGGGCCCTGCCGCCAGCGCACAGTCATGGAGACCATAGCTGTAGGCTGCACCTGCATCTTCTGAACTGCCCAGGCCCAGAGCCTGAGGGCAGCCGGAGACTGTCCTCCCTGCAGCCCTGTGCCAAGCAAGGCCAAGTGAAGAAGTAAACGTCTTCTATAAATCAAGATCTTGGGTTTGCTGCGTGTGGTTCTGAAGCCAAAACCAGGGTGGGGGTAGGAGGTTCCTGGGAGGTAGGTTTCAGATCAGTATAAAGGAGGATTTTCCATCACTCAGAGCTCTCCAACACTGAGTGAGGTTATTTTCAAAAAAATACTGAATTCATTTCTACCATTTAGGACAGTCACATTGCTTCCTTTAATTTGGGTTTATAAGACTCATTCCACCTATGTTCTTGGAGCTTGGTTTGTATAAACCTATGTAGGAGTGAACAAGCAGTAACTCCAAGCAATACTCTGACCAATTAAGTAAAAAACCATTGCAAACAAGCCCTTCAAAGTGGTGAGTTCCCTCTCTCTGGAGAAAAGCCTCCGGGTAGCCAAAGAGTGGGGGTTTATAACCCAGGCCAGAGAGCCCCTGAAATTTTCATGCGGATATGCATTTTTCAGGATGGGACTCCCTGGTTTTGAACAGACACTTAAGAGTTGAGAAGCATCAACATACATCAGTCTTTCATCCATCCTTATCCACAAGGGATCTGTTGAGATGATTCGCTGATATCAGTGGTTCTCCAACTTTACATAGCACCAGAATCACCTGGAGGGCTTATTAAAACTCAGATTCCTGGGTCCCACATGCAATGGTTTTGATTCAGTAGGTTTGAGGTGGGAGCAGGGACTTGGCTTTTTGAATGACTGGTTCCCAGGTAATGCCCATACTGCTGGTCTGGGGACCTCACTTTGAGAACCACTGACTTATATCAAGATGCTTTGCTGATCATAAGGCAGTGTGTGTGAACTGACTTGTCCTAAAGCCCCTGGCAGCTCCTACCCCCTAGATACTACTCTCCGATAGGCCCTTGCAATTCAATCCTCCCCTTGCCCTCCTAGCCCTTGCAGCAAATCCTTAATCAGCTGTTCTGGGGTCTAAACATACCTTCCCTCCCCCAAGACAGCTGAGGGGCTCAGGCTATTTTCTAAGGGTAAGAAGAGCTGGCACTTTATAGTCAGTTTCAGTAAGAGGGCCAACAGCCAGTGTAAGGATACTTTACTCGGCTGCCCTAACTTCAGTGCTTTAAGGCAGCTTTAGTTCTGAATGTTTAAAGGGTTTTTAATTCATGAAAAGGCAATGGTTAAGTGTGTGCCTGTCTGAGGTGGTGAGAAACTTACCTTTTTTGGTATTGTTCTAGAGTGGATACTGGTTAAAATTACCCCAGGAAGCTTTGGCCTGGTTCCAGACACATGGAAAATAGACTTTATGTGCCAGCCGAAGCTGATGCCTTCAGCAGCCGCTTCTCCCCCCTGTGGGGTTGTGCATCTCCAAGGCCCCCACACTTGCACTCCAGGCCTCAAAACTTCAGCTGCACACAAGGGACCCATGGCCTCTAAAGCCTCTTGTGGGGTGAGAGCGTGGGAAGAACTGAGCTGCTGTAGAGTTGCCTAGTCCTGGGAGACTCTGGGTGCCCTGGGGCCAATGCATTGGGCTGAGAAACTCCTCCTCTGGGTGGGATGGCCGGTCCTATTCCTGCATCAGAGACACAGAGATCCTCAGTAGGTGCTGATTAGTTCTGTATGGATGTTGCCTTTTCCTCTTTCTGAAGTTTCAGTTTTCTCATCTGTGAATGATAGACGTGATTTAGGGTTCTCCAGGGTCTTTTCCAGTTACCATTCTTCAGCTTAGGAGCTTGGCCTTATAAACCCCAGCTGGCAGCCGGCCCTTTCCAGTTCCCTGGTTTAAAGGCAGCAGCAAGGGAGCTCAGAACCTTTGGAGGGCCGGGTCTACACTGCGCCCCAGAACCACCTTTTTGTCTGAGTCTAAATGTTTCGTATTTTCCTCTCTTTGGTGGGAAACTCCCACTGCATGAGCACAGAAGCCTCATATGTCTCCCTCAGTGCTGCATCTCCAGCATCTAGCACAGTGCCCAGTGCAAAATAAGGCACAGGGCTTGGTGAATGAATGAATGCATGCATGCACAGAGGCCTCTAAAGAGAGCCCCAAATCTGCCCCCAGCTCATGTTGCTCCTTCAGTGGAGCAAGGCATTCCTCTCTCCCCCTCCATTCCTCATCCACCCCCAACTCTACACTCTACTGTACCGTACCTCTTTGCTCCCCCAAGTAATGAAATTTTGCTTGGGTCACCTGCTCTAGAGGTGGAGTAGTTTTAAACATCTACTTCATGGCACCCAGGACTACTGAGAATGAGTGTGGCCTCTTTCCTGTTTTGTCTGACATTATTTGCCCCTTATTTTGCAAATGCTCCCTCTTCTCCCAGGGGGCTCTGGGCCCTTGGGGGCTTCTGGCCTGGCCTGAAGAGGCTAGGGTGGGCTCTGGAGCAAAAGCTTCCTACTGGGTCCTATGCTCTCTTTTCCTGCTTTCAGGACTCTCTGGCCTTTCCTTGAAGGCAGGTTGGTGATGAGATCCAACTCTCAGGTTTGGGCTTGGCTTGGGCATTTTGGCTTGATTTGGTTCTGAGCTGTTCAGGCTTGCTTACCCAGATAAAAGAAGTTTCTGAGGAAACAGTTCTGCTGCAGTGAGGCTGGGGCCTGGAGCCAAAGGCCCAGCAGAGGACTGGGATTCCAGTGCCACCACCCTGGTTTGCCTCTTCTGTGCACACATCCTTAGGGATGCAAGGGAGGGATGGTTATAAGGAAAACATTTGGTATTGGCCTTGGTCATCTGGCCTAATACCGATTGTCAGTTACACTACAGCCCATGGCAGCATCTTCATTTCAAGCACAGAGCAGGAAAAGATGCCATTACACACTGACCTCACTGGACTTGAGAGGAGGGGCGGGTGGGGTGGCACACAGCCCCACCTGCATGTGGTTCACATTGGGCCTCTCTCCAACCCCGATACCCTCCAATCTTGTAATTTTGGATGAGACCACCTTTGCTCCAGGGGTGGGACATGTTTTGAGCCAATCAGCTTAATCTCATCCTGTGTCCCATTACAGGTCCAGTAGCTCCATCCTGAGTCAATCAGCATATGGCATTTCCTTGGTCACAGGAATTAGCAGAGCAGGGGCCCAAATGGCTGGGTCCAGATTTTGGTTCAGGGGTGTGGGAAAAGACCCTCTCACCCTGGAGCTGCTGGCAGCCATCTCTGACCATGACAGAAGTAATGGTGCTGACACTGCAGTGCTCAAGGCCCATCCTATCCCTGGACTTCTGTGATAACCAATAAAACCCTTTCATTGCTTAAGCCAGTTTGACTTTGGTTTTCTGACGTCAGCCAAAAGCATTCTTATTTTTTATAATTTATTTTGGTATCATTAATCTACAATTACATGTACAATATTATGGTTATTAAACTACCCCCTTCATCAGGTCCCCCCCACCAACACCATTACAGTCACTGTCCATCAGTGTAGTGAGATGCTATAGAATCACTATATTCCATTGTGTATATGTACCACATCTTTATCCATTCATCTACTGATGGACACTTAGGTTGCTTCCATTTCTTGGCTATTGTAAATAGTGCTGTGATAACATAGGGGTGCATCTGTCTTTTTCAAATTGGGCTGCTGCATTCTTAGGGTAAATTCCTAGGAGTGGGATTCCTGGGTCAAATGGTATTTCTATTTTAAGTTTTTTCAGGAACCTCCATACTGCTTTCCACAATGGTTGAACTAATTTGCAGTACCACCAGCAGTGTAGGAGGGTTCCCTTTTCTCCACATCCTCACCACCATTTGTTGTTGTTTGTATTTTGGATGTTGGCCATCCTCACTGGTGTGAGGTGATATCTCATTGTGGTTTTAATCTGCATTTCTCTGATGATTAGCAATGTGGAGCATCTTTTCATGTGCCTGTTGGCCATCTGAATTTCTTCTTTAGCGAAGTGTCTATTCATGTCCTCTGCCCATTTCTTAATTGGATTATTTGCTTTTTGTTTGTTGAGGTGCGTGAGTTCGTTATATATTTTGGATGTCAACCCCTTATCGGATACGTCATTTATGAATATATTCTCCCATACTGTAGGATGTCTTTTTGTTCTACTGATGTGTCCTTTGCTGTACAGAAGCTTTTCAGCTTGATATAGTCCCACTTGTTCATTTTTGCTTCTGTTTCCCTTGCCCGGGGAGATATGTTCATGAAGAAGTCACTCATGTTTATGTCCAAGAGATTTTTGCCTATGTTTTTTTCTAAGAGTTTTATGGTTTCACGACTTACATTCAGGTCTTTGATCCGCCTTGAGTTTACTTTTGTGTATGGGGTTAGACAGTAGCCCAGGTTCATTCTCTTACATATAGCTGTCCAGTTTTTCCAACACCAGCTGCTGAAGAGGCTGTCATCTCCCCATTGTATATCCAAGGCTCCTTTATCAAATATTAATTGACTGTATATGTTTGGATTAATGTTTGGATTTTCTATTCTGTTCCACTGGTCTGTGGGTCTGTTTTTGTGCCAATACCAAATTGTCTTGATTACTGTGGCTTTGTAGTAGAGCTTGAAGCCAGGGTGTGTAATTCCACCTGTTTTATTCCTCCTTCTCAGGATTCCTTTGGCTATTCGGGGTCTTTTGTGGTTCTATATGAATTTTAGAATTATTTGTTCCAGTTCACTGAAAAAAGCTGTTGGTATTTTGACAGGGGTTGCATTGAATCTGCAGATTGCTTTAGGTAGTATAGACATTTTGACAATATTTATTCTACCTAGCCAAGAGCATGGGATGCATTTCCATTTGTTAGTGTCCTCTTTAATTTCTCTTAGGAGTGTCTTGTAGTTTACAGAGTATAGGTCTTTCACTTCCTTCATTAGGCTTATTCCTAGGTATTTTATTCTTTTTGATGCAATTGTGAATGGAATTGTTTTTCTGATTTCTCTTTCTGTGAGTTCATCGTTAGTGTATAGGAAAGCAACAGATTTCTGTGTCTTAATTCTGTATCCTGCAACTTTGCTGAATTCAGATATTAGTTCTAGTAGTTTTGGAGTGGAGTCTTTAGGGTTTTTTATGTACAATATCATGTCATCTGCAAATAGTGACAATTTGACTTCTTCTTTACCAATCTGGATGCCTTGTATTTCTTTGTTTTGTCTGATTGCCGTGGCTAGGATCTGCAGTACTATGTTGAATAACAGTGGAGAGAGTGGACATCCCTGTCTTGTTCCCAATCTTAGATGAAAAGCTTTCAGCATCTTGCCGTTAAGTATGATTTAGCTGTGGGTTTGTCATATATAGCCTTTATGATGTTGAGGTACTTGCCGTCTATACCCATTTTCTTGAGAGTTTTAATCATGAATGGATGCTGAATTTTGTCAAATGCTTTCTCAGCATCCATGGAGATGATCATGTGGTTTTTGTTCTTTTTTTGGTGATGTGGTGGTTGATGTTGTTGGATTTTCAAATGTTGTACCATCCTTGCATCCCTGGGATGAATCCCACTTGATCATGGTGTATGATCCTCTTGAGGTATTTTTGAATTCAGTTTGTTAATATTTTGTTGAGTATTTTTGTATCTACGTTCGTCAGGGATATTGGTCTGTAATTTTCTTTTTTGGTGAGGTCTTTGCCCGGTTTTGGTATTAGAGTGATGCTGGCTTTATAGAATGAGTTTGGAAGTATTTCCTCTTCTTCTAGTTTTTTTTGAAAACTTTAAGGAGAATGGGTGTTATTTCTTCTCTATATGTCTGGTAGAATTCAGAGGTGAATCCATCAGGCCCGGGGGTTTTGTTCTTGGGTAGTTTTTTGATTACCAATTCAGTTTCGTTGCTGGTGATTGGCCTGTTTAGTTTTTCTGTTTTTTGTTTGGTCAGTCTTGGAAGGTTGTATTTTTCTAAGAAGTTGTCCATTTCTTCTAGGTTTTCCAGCTTGTTAGCATATAGATTCTCATAATATTCTCTTATAATTCTTTGTATTTCTGTGGGGTCCGTCTTTATTTTTCCTTTCTCATTTCTGTTTCTGTTTATGTGTGTAGATTCTCTTTTTCTCTTAATGAGTCTGGCTAGGGGTTTATCTATTTTGTTTATTTTTTCAAAGAACCAGTTCTTGGTTTCATTGATTTTTTTCTATTGTTTTATTCTTCTCAATTTTATTTATTTCTTCTCTGATCTTTATTATGTCCCTCCTTCTGGTGACTTTGGGCCTCATTTGTTCTTCTTTTTCCAATTTCAGTAATTGTGTCTTTAGACTATTCATTTAGGAATGTTCTTCCTTCTTTAAATAGGCCTGCATTGCAATATGCTTTCCTCTTAGAACTGCCTTTGCTGCATCCCACAGAAGTTGTGGCTTTGTGTTGTTGTTGTCATTAGTCTCCATATATTCTTTGATTTCTGTTTTCATTTGGTCATTAACCCATTGATTAATTAGGAGAATGTTGTTAAGTCTCCATGTATTTGTGAGCCTTTTCGATTTCTTTCTAATATTTATCTCTAGTTTTATACCTTTGCGATCTGCGAAGTTGTTTGCTAGAATTTCAATATTTTTTACTTTACTGAGGTTCTTTTTGTGGCCTAGTATGTGGTCTATTCTGGAAAATGTTCCATGTGCACTTGAGAAGAATGTGTATCCTGCTGCTTTTGGGTGTAGAGTTCTGTAGATGTCTGTTAGGTCCATCTGTTCTACTGTGTTGTTCAGTGCCTCTGTGTCTTTACTTATTTTCTGTCTGGTTGATCTATCCTTTGGAGTGAGTGGTGTGTTGAAGTCTCCTAAAATGAATGCATTGCTTTCTATTTCCTCCTTTAATTCTGTTAGTATTTGTTTCACATATGCCGGCACTCCTGTGTTGGGTGCATATATATTTATAATGGTTATATCTTCTTGTTGGACTGACCCCTTTATCATTATGTAATGTTCTTCTTTATCTCTTGGTACTTTCTTTGTTTTGAAGTCTATTTTGTCTGATATAAGTACTGCAACACCTGCTTTTTTCTCCTTGTTGTTTGCATGAAATATCTTTTTTCATCCCTTCACTTTTAGTCTGTGTATATCTTTGGATTTGAGGTGAGTCTCTTGTAAGCAGCATATAGATGGGTCTTGCTTTTTTATCCATTCTGTTACTCTGTGTCTTTTGATTGGTGCATTCAATCCACTTACATTTAGTGTGATTATTGATAGATATGTACTTATTGCCATTGCTGGCTTTAGATTCGTGGTTACCAAAGGTTCAAGGGTTGCGTCTTTACTATCTGACAATCTAACTTAACTTTCTTGTTAAGTTATTGTAAAGACCGTCTGATGTGTCTTTATCTCTCTCCCTTCTTATTCTTCCTCCTCCATTCTTTATATACTAGGTGTTTTATTCTTTGCCTTTAGTTAGTGTTTGGATGGTCTGCTTTCTTTGCTATGATTTTATTTTCTCTGGTGACATCTTTTTAGCCTTAGGAGTGCTTCCCTCTAGAGTAGTCCGTTTAAGATATCCTGTAGACGTGGTTTATGGGAGGCAAACTCTGTCAGCTTTCACTTGTCTGAAAATTGTTTAGTCTCTCTCTCCATCATATTTAAATGATAATCATGCTGGATACAATATTCTTGTTTTGAGACCCTTCTGTTTCATTACGTTAAATATATCATGCCATTCTCTTCTGGCCTGTAAGGTTTGTGTTGAGAAGTCTGATGATAGTCTGATGGGTTTTCCTTTGTAGGTGATCTTTTTTCTCTCTCTAGCTGCCTTTAATACTCTGACCTTATCTTTGATCTTTGCCATTTTAATTATTATGTGTCTTGGTGTTGTCTTCCTTGGGTCCCTTGTGTTGGGAGATCTGTGGGCTTCCATGGACTGCGAGAATATTTCCTTCCCCAGCATGGGGAAGTTTTCAGCAATTTTTTCTTCAAAGACACTTTCTATCCCTTTTTCTCTCTCTTCTTCCTCTGCTACTCCTATAATGTGAATATCGCTCTGTTTGGATTGGTCATATCGTTCTGTTAATATTCTTTCATTCCTAGAGATCCTTTTATCTCTCTCTGCCTCAGCTTCTTTGTATTCCTGTTCTCTGATTTCTATTCCATTAACAGACTCTTGCATCTCGTCCAGTTTGCTGCCAAGCCCATCAATTGCTTGTCTCATTTCTGCATTGTCTTTTCTGACTTCCCTCACTTCCTCCGTCAGCTCTTGCATATTTCTCTGCAGATCCACCAGTATGGTTATGACTTTTATTCTGAATTCTTTTTCAGGAAAATTGTGCATTTCCATCCCTTCAGACTCCCTCTCTGGTGTCTGGGTCTGGATAAGGTTTATTTGTATCACATTCCTCTGTCTTTTCATGGTGATAGAAGTGGTCACTGGTAGGTGCCACGTATGTCAGCTGGGCTATTTAAGACTTTAAAGAAAAAGGGAGAAGAAAAAAAAAGAAGAGAAAGAAAAGAAAGAGAAGAAAAGGAGAAAAAAAACACCACCACCACCAACAGAAAAAATGAAAAACAAAAAGACGCCCACTGGGAGTAGATTCTGTGAGGATGCTGTAGGTGGTGCTGTTGCTCCACTATTCCGCAGCTGTGGCTGCGCTGCTCCACAGGGCCCTTTGTAGCTCTGGCCGGGCTGGGAACGAACGGGAGGCTGCTGATCTCTGTGGAAAGTCTCAGTGCGGCTTTTTCCCAAGTCGCCAGCCAAGGGGTCTGAAATTTCCCAGGACTCCCAGCCTACTGGGCTGAGTGTGCTGGGACGATCCTGCTCCTCCGTTGGGCCCCTATCTCTTTAAGACCGTTAAAAAAAGTGCACGCTTTCTTTTGTCCCGGGGGCCGGCTGTGAGGACCCGGTGTGTTCCCTGGCTCAGATCCTTCACCCTCTGTCTCTCCAATCTCCAATACACCGTGCGATGTGTGTCAGTGCTCCTGGCACAGATCACCCAGGCTGGTTATTTCACAGGCCCTCCCGGCTCTGTATCCTCTCCTCCCGCCAGTGCGCTGGGGTGGGGGTGTGCTCGGGTCCTGCTGGGACATGGCTCTGTATCTTACCCACTTCGCGGGCTGCTGATTCCTCTCAGGTGTAGATGCAGGCTGGGTGCTGTCTTGTATCTTCTGGTCTCTCTTTTAGGAATAGTTGTATTTGTTGTATTTTCATAAATATATATGGATTTGGGAGGAGATTTCTGCCGCCCTGCTCATGCCGCCATCTTCCAGGAACTTCCAGCCACAACCATTCTTACCTCCATGTCAGCTTCATAATTCCTGTAATAAGCAACAAATGCATGTTACTTGCACTTTAAAGGCACCATCTCTTTCACTTCTACTACCATCACTTCCGCATAGTTTAAACAACTTCAGAGCCAGTTTGGGCCTCTACCTACTTGAAGGGTATTTAACCCCATGCTGAACTCAAATTAATTTTAAGGAGAAGCTCCAGATTTAAGCTCTGTCCTATGAACTCATCAGGAGAGCATGGGCATGTTATTTCCTCACTTGGGGCTTTTATCTCCATCTCTACAAACAGGGAAGTTAGCTGGATGATCTCTGGGACTGTTCCTGTTAGTAGACCCACAGCAGTGGTGTTGTTTGGCAGTGCTGTGTCCTCCCTGCCCCTGAACCCCCCTCTAGAGCCAGGTTTATAAGTCTGGGTGGGACTTGGGCATCTGCATCGGGTTAACCTCCAAAGAATTCCACCCCAACACCTTCTGTTCCTTTTTCCTCTGTGGGGGTGAATGTTTGAGGGTGAGGTATGACTTGCTTGTCTTGCAAGATAGATTCATCATATCACTTCTCAATCCTTGCATAATGGTCAGTTCTGAGGTGCCAACGAAAAGCCTTCCTCTTTCTACAGCCTGGCATATATACTCTTTTCCCACTGGTTTCCAGGAAGCTCAGAACTACATTGACACCTCTTCTGGGTAAACATCTTTTCCTTGGGTTCTACTAGTCATCTCCAACATGCAACATTGTTGAAAGGCTGGGTGTCTGTAGCAAGTTCTTAATTAAGTACCTCACATCTAGCAAGCCCACAGTAAGTAGGAACCATTATCATGTCCTCCCTTACCTGATCTTCCCTTTTACTTTATTTGTAACCACCTGGTTAGATGTTTCATTGCAGGTGTTGCCTCAGGTACATTTTAGGAGTAGACAGTGAAAAACAATATAGAAATTGGATTCAGAGTTCGCTGCCTTATATATACCCTCCCATAATTATCCCAGTCTCCTTGTTAGAAAGCCAAGTCAGAAGCAGCTTGAGAAGATGGATTTTTATTTCTTCTTAAAAAAAAAATACAATGAACACACTGGCATGAATTTCCTTCCCTTTTCTTACCCCCTTAAAAAGAAACAGGCACTGTGAGAATCCTTAAGATAGAAAAGCAGAGAGCAGGCCACCCAGACCCACACTGGAGGGAGAAGATGCTCAACACACGAGGGGTCAGAAAAGGGTTTGGCAGGCACACGCGGCTGGTACAACTGTGGCTGCTGTGGGGGTGTCCTGGTCCTTCAGCAAAGGAGAGGCATTCCAAGGCTTTTCCTGGAGCCCTCACAGTTCAGTCTTTACCTTGTGCATCAAATCCTTGTGGTCAATTTTGTCTAGGTCCTGGTACCAGCGGTTGTAAGCCAGCAGGGCCACATTTTTGGCAGCTACAGCCGTCACCTCCACGGAGCTGGCTGCCCACTCCAAGGCATTGACGTGGAAGAGTAGGTCATGGAGTGCGAATCGCGGGAGGGTGGTGCGCGAGCCGTACAGTGGGTGGGCCTGCCACTCAACTGTCTGCACTGAGTAATAGGAGCGGAAGAGGGTCTTCAGCTGAGACCGGAAAAGGGGCTTGGGGGACTGGACTCGCCAAACGGCTGCCTCCTGAGGCTGCTTCCGCCGGAAGTTGGCTGAGATGTTGACAGGACAGATGTTGTCCAGAGTGCAGAAGAAGCTGGGGAAATCTGTGGTGAGGATACTGGCAAAGGGGAAAAGCTTAGGGTCAGGAAAACCGAAGTAGGAGGAATTGAGGTAGCCGTGGACCAAGGACACGACGGTGGGCTGGTAGGCGTCCTGGACGACAACAAGGGGCGGGTCAAAGCCCTCGAAGGTGATGGTGCTGTGGCCATCCAGGTGCAGAGGGCTGGCGATGACCACGATGTCATATAAGTCGGAGCCATTCCCCACCTCACTCTCATACTCTACCTGGTACAAGGGTTTTCCTTCTGGAAAGAGAGGGAAGACAGCACAAAAGTCAATTTATTTCTTGGCTTCTACCCACTGAGCTCCCATCTGGGGGCCTGCATTGAGGGTACGTGACCCTGGGCGCACTGGGCTGTCTGGATGGTGAGCTCCAGTCTTTCCATGCTAGTGTGGTTAGAGGGCGAGCACAGGACTGGGAGTCAGGAGCCCAGAGAACCTGGGCTAGGCTGTGGCTTAGTGGCCCTTGTGGTCCAGTGAACAAGGTTACATTAATGCCAATCTCAGCTCTCTGGCTGACATTTAAATTGGGACAACAGTGCCCTCTGGTGTCACTCAGCAGTGCTGGGGCTTCCCAGTGGTGTTTGGTCACAGACTGGTTTAGGGACAGAAAAGGTGGAAGTGTTTATACAGCCTAGGAATGGAGTAACGCCCCTGCTGTGCACTCACCTGTCTGGAACAGGCCCACCGAGGTCACTGTGGCGTGGATCACACTGGCCTTGGTGAGCTTCAGCAGCCCAGAGCAAACCAGCCTATTGCCTCCTTCCACCGACCACAGGCTGCCTTGGGCCCCAGCTAGTGACATGGCTCCTGGGCAACAGGGGAGAGTGGCCAGTGGGTTCTCAGAAGGTAGTGGGGCTGCGGAGCCCAGCACCCTCTTACCTGGGCCTCCTTCCCAGGCCAAGACTCTTCCCACCCACGAGCACAAAGAGACAACACACACAAAACAACAAATAATTCACAAGGCTATCGATTGAAAACATTATGCTCAGTTCAAGAGCCAACTACAAAAGATCACAGGTTGTATGATTCTATACAGTCTGTCTAGAATGGGCAAATCCTTAGAAACAGAGTGGATTTGTGGTTGCCTAGGGCTGCAGGGCTGGGGGTGTTGAGGAGGTGATGGCTGCAGGTATGGGGTTTCTTTGGGGGCAATGAAAATGTTCTAAACTGAATGTGGTGACAACTGCACAGCTCTACAAATATACTAGAAACCACTGGCCTGGCCTGTATTCTTCAAATGGGTGAATGGTATGGTATGCGAGTTATATCTTGGAGGATACACACAAGATATTGGAGGAGTGAGCAGGGAAGCCTCCCTGAGGAGACACTTGGTGGGAGCTGAAGGCTGGGAAGGAGTTAGCTGTGCCAAGAGCCAGAGCAGCAGTATCCTGGCCACACGGGAGGTGCTTGTTGAACACAAACCTTTTCATTCATTTATTCAACAAAACTGGGCTGAGTGCCTCCAGTGGTCTACTCAAGTATTTGGGATGTATCAGTAAACACAGGAGACACAGCTGCCCTTGGGAAGCCTATGTCTAGTGGGAGGAGATAAAATACGTAAATTAAACAGTCTGCTAGAAGATAATACCTGCAGGGTAGGGCAGGTTAGGACTGCTGGGGCAAGAGATGGGGGTAGCTTCAGCTAAAAGGTAACATGACTGCACAAAGAAGAGATGGGGAACAAGTCTACCATGCCCAGCTCAGAGAGCAATGCTCCAGTCAGAGCAAGGCCACACCAAAGCCCCAAGGTGGGAGCACCCGGAGCTCTGGAGATCCAGTAAGGAGGCCAGAATGGCTGGACTGGGATGAGCAAGTGTGGAGGTGGTGGGGCCTAGACCAGGTAGAGCTTTGCAGGCTGCCAAAAGGACTTTGGGTTTTATTTTAAGGAACGTAGGAGCCATTACCGTTTTACACACAGGCCTGACATGACATGTCATTTGTTTTAAAAGGATCATCTGGCTGATGTATTGAGACTAGCCTGTGTGGGGCACTGGCAGGAGGCAAGGAAACCTGGTAGGAGACTTGCAGTAATCCAGGTGAGGGGTGCTGGTGGCTTAGACCAGGGAGGAGGCAGTCAGATTCCGGACATATGTGGAAGGTGGAGCAGATGAGATTTCTTGCCATACCATGTAAAGGATATGGGAGAAGGAAATGAGTCAGGGTTTTGGCTGGAATGACTGAAGGGAGTTTTTACCAACCAAGCTTGGACAATCTAGGGAGCAGGTTTGAGGGGAAAGGTCAGGAGCTCAGGTTTGGACATGCTGAGTTTGAGATGCCCATTAGACCACCCAATGAAGACATAACGGTGGCAGCTGACACAAGTCTACAGTTCCGGAGAGAGGTTTGGGCTAGAGGTCATGTTTAGGAGTCAGCAGGTGGAATTTAAGGCCTTGGGACTGGCTGAGTTCACCCAGGGAGCATAAGCAGTTGAGAAGAACCCAGACAAGCAGGCTGGGAGGAGAGGTCAGGAGTTCACGTGCAGTTCCCTGGCCCTGAATGCCTCCCTGACACCAACAAACTCCTATGGCATCTTTCATGGCCCAGAATGGTCACTATGCCATGGGGAAGACAGGCCCTGACTACTCTCCCAGGCAGCTTTAGCAGGGACCACTCTTGTGGCTTGGAGGATGGCGGGCTGGCATGTGCCCATTGTCCCCAGTGATGAGCTGAGAAGATTGCATACACTGAAAATGAATATCCAGGGGCTCAGAGGTCCCAATGGGGCAGCTCCTGAAACCAATCCAGTCAGGAGTGGTACAAACACACTGCACCTGACACCTGCGCCTTGCTTTCACCATCTGTGAAGTGGGGTGAATACCATTTCCCGCCAGCTCAGAGGACTGTTTCCAGAATCAAATAGGGTTGGGGAAACAAAATGCTCAGGTAACTGATCTAAGCCAGATAAATGAGATTATTATGGCAGCTCAGCCCATTATGGGCACGCTTGTGGGCCAGGGAAGGGCAGGGGGGCAGCCCGAGGGCCAAAGGCTCACCAGCAAAGGCGGGCATTGCTGCCGACTGGCCGTAGCTGGCCCGCAGGACGGCAGAGACGACATCGTCGATAAAGCGCTGTGTGACGCCCACCTGCAGCAGGGACTCAGCCACGGAGCGCTGTGTCATGTTGATGAAGGTGGACTCCCCCAGCGAGTAGAGCAGCTCCTCCACGCCCGAGAAGGCATAACCATGGGCCTGGTACTTATAGATCCTGGGAGACATGTGGAGCTGGAGCCCTCGTGCAGAAAGCCCTTTGGCTGACCACTCAGGGCTGGGTCACTGAACCTGGGGGGCCCAACAGCGACCCGCCCCTTCTCTCCATGTAGGGGTGAGGGGAGAGGCTAACTTATGTTTCCACTGGCCTGTTTGCTGGTTGTGGCGGGCCTGTCCCACCTACGAGGACAGCACAGAGGGAAGGGCAAAGACCCTGGAAGCCCCTAGCCCTGGCTTCACATGATGGCTCTGAATGATTTAGCACCTCTCTGAGCCACTCCCTGCCTTGGGGCACAGTGTTCTCACTCAGCTGGGACAGCCAGGTAGTGGGCCACGGCCCACCCCCCTGACATGGCCCTCTCCAGCAGCTTCAGCTCTGCACTGGCTTCAAGGACTGCACTGGCCCCGACGGCAGCTGCCTCATGCTCATGCTGTCCGCTAGCCCAGTCTGGCCTCCCCTCTGGCTCAGGCTGGACGGCTTCCCACTCACTCTCTGAGCTCATGTCTTATCCCTCCACAGTTTCCCCATTTCGGGGACTGGCATTTGCCTGGAACCAGCTACTGATAGGTTTCCGGGTGGGCTGGCCTTTGAAATGTTGCCTCTGCTTGGGCTGCTTTGTAAACGTGTTGAGTTTAGTTATCAACAAGACACCCAGATGGAAGTCATCTCTCACAAACGTGAGAATTCAGCATTATAGGGTTGAATAAAATTGACAAAGGAGAAAAACATAAGAAGAGGGGCAAGGACATAACCTTTGGGGGATCTGGAGAATATGAGGACGAAGTGCCATTAAGAAGTGTAGTCATGAAGGCAGGAAGAGTAGAGAAGTGCCAGGAACCAGGAGGAGGCCTGGGGGCCACATCCAAGTGTCTGCCAGGAGCAGGGAAAGCCTTTGGGAGGGACTCTGAGGGACAACTGGAGTGCCTGCTTGGCAAGGAGTAGACTGAGAAGTGGACAGAGTGACAACAGACCACCTGTCCTGGTTTTCTGGAGGTGAGGGGTTGGGCCAGGACCCAAGGGGGAGAGAGTGGTCAAAAGAGGCGCAGATGGGAAAACGGGGGACAGCAGAGTTGGTAAGTGGCAGGCCCATAGGCTGCTTGTGGCCCACAGGTATGTTTCATTTGGCTTAGAAAATGAACTGGTTGCATACACTGAAAAACTGAGAGAGATTTCACATATAAGTCTGGATTTCCAGCTTCTTTTGATGAACCAGAAGATCTGACCACAGGAGGCTAGCATTCCCACAGGGCCATGGTGGGCTCCAGTGGAGTGCAGGCTGCCCCTGCAGTGCCTTGCCCTTCAGGGCACCCCGCTCCCTGCTCTTCTCGTCCACCCAGCTGCTTCACTTACTCATACCCTAGGTGGCCCTAGCAGGGGCCTGAGTTTCCAGCCCATGCTTTTATTTATCAGTTTAGCCGAGGGAAAGAGAAATGCTAGAGTGACAAAACCGGAGAATACTCCTGCACCAAGTGAGCACATTCCTCACGCCAGGAGCCTGCTTGGAGCCTGGACTGAGATGTGCTGAGTCCTCACACCCAGCAAGTACCTTCTCCTCTTGGAGGAGTCAGGCTGGTTCCTTCCCCACCTGTATTCCTCTCTGCCTCCCCCCCTACAGCCTGCCCACTCCTACCTCATGAACTTCTCCATGACCTCTTCCACCCACATGTGCAGCCTCAGGAAGCTGATGCCGTATTGCCACCAGAGGCGCAAGAGGTTCAGCAGGTACCAGTCTGTCTCCTCCAGCACGAAATGCTCCCCACTGAAGATGGCGCTCCTGCCCACCACCTCACGCCGGTGCCTCAGCCCTGAGGAGACAAGGAGGAGCCTCTCATGTCCCCCTTCAGAGGGCCCCCCCAAGAGACCTACCAGGGCCTGAAGCATAAATTCAGGGCCTTCCTGAAGGATGCAGAGGGACTGGCTCCATTAAAGGGAATAGAAACACTGGGTTTGTTCATCTGGGCTGTTTCTTTAGAACAGTAAACAAATGTACTGGTAAATGTTTGGCTGGCTGGTCAATAAGGAAGGGACAATTAAAATATGTACCATTTTA
This sequence comes from Smutsia gigantea, assembly GCA_032199065.1. Lineage (NCBI taxonomy): Eukaryota > Metazoa > Chordata > Mammalia > Pholidota > Manidae > Smutsia > Smutsia gigantea. The sequence continues at coordinate 344,174 of JAVSCE010004298.1, forward strand.
CATTTTGTCAACAATGATTCACTCAGCCATGAGTGAAGGAAATTCTGATGTCATCCTGGCATGTCCAGGGGCTGACAGCTGCCGGGCTTGCTGTGGGATGGCAGCACTGGGCATCGGGATCACATGGAAACAGTCACAGCACCTTGCAACCTTCCACACACAACACCTAACAGAGCATTAGGACTTACGCATCTCGCCTCGGCCTCTCACAGGCTGGGAAGAGGCAAACAGGTGTTGCACCCATCCACACTAAAGATGTGGAAACAGATGCTTAGGGGTTCCCAGACCTACCCCAAGTCATAGGCTTTTGTTTCTTTTCCTCCCATTTCCGTCCCTGAGCCATAAGTTCCCCTACTCAGAGGGAATAAATACACTTCTTCAGCATCCTCTGGGTACTGTGTACGCTCACAAATGTGTATGCATCGATGAGTCATTCCCACCCAACCCCCGCCCCCCGCCATACTATACACTGCTCTGCACCTTACTGACATATTGTGTCTCAAAGATTGCTCTAGCCCTGGGCATGAAGGCCTTCCTCATCCTGGCTGCTGAACAGTCTGCTGTGTACTTAACCACTAGTTCGTTTACTCTCAGATCCCAATGGGATCTGCCATTACAAACAATGCTGTAATGAATACCCTTGTGTTTATGCCCCTCTGCACCTCTGCAAATCCACCTGCAGGATCACTTCTGAGAAGTGGAATTTCTGCATCAAACAGTGTATGCCCTGTGGTTCTGCTGCATGCTGCTGGGGTTGAATCCCAGCCTTTTCACTTACTACCTCATGGCCTTAGCCAAGATATACACATTTTCTGAGCCTCAGTTTCCGCAGGAGGAGAGATTGCCTACCTTGCAGGCTGGTAGAGAGGATAAGACGTAATGCCTAGATACCAGGTTCCTGGCAAGCACACAGCATGTGGAAGCCAATATGATTATGATTATTAAGAGGCAGCAAATTGACAGGGAAACTGGCCTGGGAGTCAAACCTGAGTTCTAATCCCGGCTCTGCAACTAATTCACTGTGTAACCTCAGGCAAGTTCCTTCCCCTCTCTGGTCTCAGCTGCTCCATCTGTAAAATGAGGAGATTGGGCTACATGACCTTCTGGCTTTGAGCACCAGGGCAGTCTGGGAAGGGCTGCTGCGGCCAGCCCCTGGGCTGGATGCTGGAGCCCCAGGATGGCACACTCACCCAGCTGCTTGACGAAGCCCTGCATATGCAGGCTCAGGGAGTGGAAGGAGGCGGCCCCGCTCTCATAGTGCTGCTTGTTGACTGAGATGGTGGCCAGGCGGCCGCCTACAGTCCCCTTCTCGTACACGTCGATCTGCACCCGGGGGCCGAAGTGCTGCTGGAGGAAATGGGCCACTGCAGAGCCCCCGATTCCAGCCCCAACCACAGCTGTCAGCAGGCAAGGGGAAAGACAGAGCACGGACGTGAGACTGCAGGTCACACCTTTGTGGCCTCCTGGGTCAGTGGCTCCCAGGTACTTGCATTTTACAGGTTTGTATCATCTCAAGAAGGAAATCTACAGACTAGGTTTCAGCAAAGCTATTAATAAAGAGCAAAGGACAAACCTGAAAAGTGCCACTTACTGTCATCCTTATTTTATAAAGAAAAAGACTTTAGCAGCAAAAGAGCAGAAAAGAATCTCAAAATTCACGACAATCATTTGAAGAGAATACATTTAGTTTTATACAAACTCATAACATTGTCCTATTTTAATTGCACTGAATTGGTGAAAACTGGTTTACTGATGGGTACTGTTAGGTTGGATCAGTGTTTGGAAACCATTTCTTAACTCAGGGGTTGGCAAAGTACAGCCTGTGCACCTGAGGCAGATGCCCGTTTTTGCCCAGTCTTACTGAAGGCAGCCACACCCTTTACCTTATAGTCCAGGGCTTCTTTCAGGTAGGCAGAGTTGAGTAGTTGCAACAGAGACTGTATGGCCTGTAAAACCTAAAATATTTACCCTCTGGCCCTTTACTGAAGCAGTCAGCCAACCCTTGGTCTAGTCCAACCTACCACCTGGCACTTACATCATTTTGACATCTGTGTAAACCGAGACTGGAATGTACCCTCTGACAGGTCACACATTACCGTGTAAGGCACTCTATTCCATTTGGGCTCTTGTCATGAAGTTTCTGCTCGTTGAGGTTTTTTTGGGTCCTATCATCTACTGACTTTACTAGTCCTCCTTCCTTCCTGTTATTTGCAAACTTAATTCATATGCCATCAGTATTCATATCCAAGTCACTGATAAAGATGTTTCACAGGATAGGGTTCTAAGATGCTAGGAACCCTGTCCAGATGGATACTAATCATTAAATAGCACAGTGAGAGGGCAGTAAAGCAGCTATGAAGCTGCTGAACTAGACTGCCACGCTACCCACAATTTTTCTCAGCATATATCTGAGACACAGTTTTCCTCTCATCTGACAGCACAGTAGCCCTATCCAAAAAAAGGGAATAAATCTGGTGTAATTTGTCCTTACCAGACACATGTTGGACCATTTTTTGCTCCTGTCAAGGAGGCAAAAAAAAAGGTTCTTTATGATTTGGCCTCCATTTACTACTTATTTCACTCACCTTCTTGTCCATATGCACTTCTTTTGCTCGGGAGCACGTGACTTGCTCTCTCATGCCTGTGCCTTTGTCTGCATCGTTCTCTTTGTCAGGAATGCTCCATCACCCTTTACCTTGCTGACTTCTATGGCCCCATATGTCATTTTTTAGCTTGGCTTGTCTGACCCACCTGAGATGAGTCAGGATATATGCTCCTGCATATTCCCACAGAATACTCTCCTTGCCGCTGGCTGAGTCACTGGCACACTACACTCAAAATGGTCTGTTTAAGGGCTTAGAGCAGGTCATTATGTCCCCAGATCCTAGTGAGCACTAAGTTCATTATTTGTTGCATCCTGAAAGAACAAACCACTTCTTCCTACTCAATGTTGAAGAAGCCACTTCCAAAAAATCCCTTAACCTTTTTAAACAGTGTGTTTCCCTCCCCTCCATTTGCAACACTGTCCCAGATTACCCATTTTTCCAGAGAAACTGGTATCACAAGGTCTAGAAGCTGCCTGAGGGCTATAGGGAAGCAGAAGGCCATACCTCACTGAGAACCAAGCTCACTGAACACCCACTCTCTATTCTGTGAAGCTCTGGGGCACAGGATGAATCAAACAGGGCTTCTGTCATCGAGTCCAGGCAGAGGTGGGCAGACAGACTCATGCACAATTAGCTATGATGATACATGACTAAGTGCAGCAACAGGTTCCAGGGAATCCTGAGGAAGCAGTGAATTCTGCCCAAGGTGCGGAGACTGGAGACACAGGTTTTACAGGGGAAGTAATGTTTGATCAGGACCATGGAAAATAAGCGGCATTGCCAGTAAGTGGAAACACATTCTCTGCAAAGGGAACTGCTGGAGCGGGCAGTGTGTGTGACTTTGGGAGACTTTATAAAGTGTCCAGTGCCACACTGAGGTGTTCAGATTTGATCTGCAGCAGTCTGAGGGTTAAGCAATCCTAATAGGAAGCTCCTCATTCCCATGGTGGGTAAAGTCTAAACCATCAAGGGTGGACAGACGCTCCTGTCAGAGGGCTGAAGACAATCAGGAAAGCTACAGGGCAGCTTGGCATTGTTAAGTGCCCTGCCCTGGATGATCCCTGGGGCAAAGTGGGCAGGGTCAGCTGTAATGAGGGAAGCACCAAGTTCTGCATTGCCAGAAACAGTAGGGCTGGTAGCAGGCCCTCCTATTCCCCGGTGATCAATGTGGAGTGTCTTGCTCTACTGCCCATTCCCAAGAGATGGGGGTGTGTACTGTACTTCCAGACACTGCCTGCCTCTTTCTCATCCTTAAAAGCCTGGCTCAATAGCTACCTTCTCCATAAGGTCTTCTCTGACCTCTCCAGCCCTTAGGATTCACTCTCCTCTGAAAACCCTAAACTCTCAGTCTCAAACTGATTTCTGGCATTCTTTAGTCTGTCTTAACCATTTATGGACTGAGCTGTGGTTTTGTAATCCAAAAAGCTTTAGCACTGCATTGATCCCAGTAAGTCTGTGGTGCCCCCATGGGACATCCCTCCCTGCCTACTGGGATACACACAGCATAGCCTAGTGGAGTAGGGGCTCTGTTCCTCTACAACAGAAACCGAGCATCTATGCCTATGAGAATTTTATGTAAGGGACTTGAAAATGTTTAGGAATCATGTACAGTTAAAATTATAATTGCTATGAGAAAAAAACTAAGTATATATGGAACTCTTATCAATGAAATGCACGATGAAGCATTTAGCTAAGTGTCCTGATGTCTGCAATTTATTTTGAAAAGCATTGAACTATAAGCTGGATTAATGGATGTGTGATATGTATGTGATAAAGGAAGTATAGTAGCAGTTTGTTAATGGCAGAATCTAGGTGGTGGGTATACAGATGATCATTGCATTTCTAGTTATTCCAACTTTGCTGTATATCTGAACATTTTCAAAATAAAATACTGTGATAAAAACCAAATAAATAAAATGACTGCTGTTAAAGGTTTCCCACTGTCATCAAGCAAAACTATCTCAAGCAGACCTATCATGAGTTCTGTCCCCTCTCCCAGAGATTTTGGCAGAGAAGTTACTTCTAGGGAGCCCGCAAGAGCCCTCCCAGAAGCTGTCGAAGACCGATGTCGAAGGCCCTTCCTCCATATCACCGTCTTTTCTCAGCCTTAGCACTGACTTCTCTGTATTGTGCAGTCTCTTTTCCAGACAGGAACTAGGGTGCACTATGCCTGCTACATAGAAGGCCCTCAATAAGCCTTTGTGAATGATGTCGCCCAGACCTTGTCCTGTCATCCGGGCATCCGGCAAAAGGCCAGGTCCACGGTACATGCGCAATGCTTCTGGCGAGATCAATGGCCAGTCCACCCTTAGCCTCTTTCTCGCCCCAGCGATCCCTAGACACATGTCCATGTCACCCTCCCCATCAGGACCTTGCCTATTACGGTCCCTTTCCTCGCCCAGTCGCAGCTCTCGCTTCTTCCTTACCCAGCTAGTCTCTCAAGAACCCCTCCCTCGCCCAGCTTCCACCCCCTTCCCCCACCCTACCGCTCCCGGCTGAGAACACCTTTCCCTCGCAACCCGCCCCAGCTCAGCACCCCACCCCGTCCTTCCCGCACCGATTTTGCTGGGCCGGGCATCTCCGCCTGTAGCGGCGGCGGCGAGGAGCGCGGCCACCGCGGCGAGGAGGCGCGCAGCGTGGGCCATGGCGGGCGGCGATTCCGACGGCACGCCGGGGATCTGGCGAGCAGGCTGGCGCTGGGCTCACAGCCCCGCCCCGGCGCCCCACTGGCCGTTCCGCCCTTCAGCCTCGCTGGTTACAGCCTCTCATTGGACGAGCATCTGTCCCTCTCCAGCACGAAGCCCTCATTAGCGGCCTCGCTCTCGGGGCTGGCTGTCAATGGCAGATTCCGCGTCCCGCCTCCTCCTGCTCCGGCGCAGGTGCCCGTGCTTCTGGTGCTCAGCATCAGGACCAGGGCCCAGCTACGGGGAGATTTATCAAAGAGAAAGAACTCAAGATTTGACGACCTCGGTCAAGTCCAACTCAGTTTGTTTCCATACTCTACCTTTCTAGGTGGTTGTGACAGTCACGTGAGAAAAGGGATGTGAACCGGCTGGGCAGTGTCTACAAGTGCTGTAAATTGCTTATACAGCACGCAGCCAGGGCGGCTTACTGCTACCCTGTGCATTTGCTGGAACAAGGCCAGATGCTTTCGAGACTGCTGTTACTTATGTGTATTTGCAGTTCCTAGTTTACATCTCTTGCCTCTGCTTAAAAAAATAAAAGAGAAGGTATCCACTCTCTTCTCAGAGGAAGGAAAGGCAGAAGGAAGGGATAAGCTTCCATTTTCACTAAGAAAAGAGCAGCTCAGTGTGGTTAATTTAGCACACTGTGAAGGCCAGATTCTTCTCACAGAAAATAAAGTAGGGGACGAGCTTCAAAACAAATAAGGAAGATTCATATTTATTTAGTCAGATTATGGCTAAGAGAAGAAACAAGGTCTTCAGAGAATAGCATCTAAAGAGCCGAGAGCTGGGATTCTGTATCAGTTTCAACAGGACCAAACCAGATTACCAGTAAAGTGCTAGATGAATAAATGTTTCCTATAATCTTTTTTTTATTTTGGTATCATTAATATACAATCACATGAGCAATACTGTGGTTACTAGATTCCCATTATCAAGTCCCCACCATATACCCCATTACGCTCACTGTCCATCAGCATAGTAAGATGCTATAGTCACTACTTGTCTTCTGTGTCCCATAATTTTCAGAGAAATCTTTACAATACTTCCATTTCTAAAGACTCAAAATATTCCCTTATATATTTTTTGTTAAACAAGCATTCATTGATGACTTTGTGCCAAGTTCTCTTATGTGCTGACTTAATCTGATTCTTGTAGTTTTAGTAGGGTAAATCATATGAACTTTAAAATTCAACTTCTTGCCTTTTAGGGTCCCTGGTAACTAGGATCTAGAGCTGTTTTCTTCTATTAGGAAGTTCTTCCAATCCTACACACTGATAGTGTGTGAGCGTATCAAAGTTGTAGGACAAGTTCAAAAGAGCTGTAAGAGGAAGAGCAAGAAGTGTAACTGTGGCCAAGGTGCAAAACAACTAGTGAGATTGGGTGACTGTATCAGTTTTCTATTGCTGTGTTAACGATTCCAAAACTTAGTGGCCAAAAGTAACAATCATTTATTTTGTCCATAAATCTGTACTCTGGGCAGGGCTCATTGAGATAAGCTCATCCATGTGGTGTGAGATGGGGCTGTTCCACTCAGGACTGCACGATTTACTTCAAGATGGCTGCTGGCTGTTAGCTGAAAGCTCAGCTCTGATCCTCAGTTCCACTCCACAGGCTGCTTCAGCTTGCTTTCTCTCTTGGGTGGGTTCCAAAGGTGAGCACCCAGACAGGAAGGCTTGCATCCAGAAATCAGCAGTGACACTTCTACTGTACTCCATCGATCCATCACAAAGTCAGATTCTAAGAGATTTGCAGTCATGTTTTAAAACCTCCTCAGTGAACTTGCAAATGTGGGCAAAGTCTGAGTGCACAGGAATAAGAATATACTTGCTGACTGGCACTGGGAATATGGGAAACAATGGATTATAGAGCCAGGGTGTAAAGATAAGTTTGGAAAGATGATGAAAATACAAGGCAAAACTGCAGGAAAGGCTGGCTCCAGAAGCTCACCCAGCCAGGAGGTTGGGTATGTGGAAGCTAGGCTGAAGATCAGAACAAGGCAACATGTCAGTAATCCAGTTGAGAGGATGATCAGAAGCCCAGCAGTTCAACTTAAGTTGTGAAAGCAGGTAAGACAATTAGAACCAATAAACAAGCAACAGAAAATAAGACAATACCCAGATAGGAAGGCAGAAACAGGTGTCCAGACCTAAGAAATATACAGGAACCAGAAGGAAGCAAGTTAAGGGAAAAAAACAGACAAGACTTCAAACATCAAGGCAGGGTATGGAATACCTGTAGTGGGCTGCTGGCTGGGCTGGTGTGAAATCTCGAGGGACCTTCCACTGAGCAATGGTGAGTTAGCCATCAGTCAAGTGACCATAACATGTCAATATACAATATGAATTAGGCAGATAGAGACTAAACGTGAACCTCAGTGATGTCAATTCTGGTTTTATTAAAGTTTTTTCTCAGCATTATAGTTCATCCTTAGTTTTATTTGGATTTACTTTATGTTTAAGAACGTTTCTTCATTTATCAAATTCTTTGCCAGGAGAGAGCACCAAGTAACTTATGATAGTATCAAACTGATTCCTTTATGACAGTGAGGAAAATCCCTAAGATTTGTGGAATACAAGTACAAAAACATGACTGGGGCCCAAAGTCACACAGGTGACTCAGCTAGAATTTATGCTCAAATCTATGCCTACCAAGCCTATACTCTAGTATGCCATGCTGACTGCTACAAGCCCTTCAACTTTTGAGATACCTACAGTTATAGCTCCATCTTCTAAATTTATACTTTTAACTGTAAAATTACTAAATAGTAAAAGAAGCTAAAATTATTTTCAATCTGTATCCTTCAAAAGGAGGTTGTAAGGCATATTAGAAAATTCTTCAGGTAATCAGAATATTCCATGTCTAAAATTATCGGTCTTCTAATTCTGATAATTACAGTAATTCAAGAACACATAGGTATTTATAATGGACTTTTTTTGTTGTCACCACCTGTCAAAGGAATGAAGGTAAAAAAATGACATTACTATTGTGTGACATCTGGCTACTCACTACATTTACAATGTGCACTTGGTGAAATGCCAAGAGGTTCTGGTTTTAAAATCTTACCATCAGTCTTTTGTTTGCATCTTAAAAGCATGTATTTGTTCTTTTAAATGTCTAAACTGGGGGGGGATGGTAAGGCCCAGTGAAGAATGACTTTGTTGATACATGTATGTAGAGTGTGTTAGATCTATCTACAATGTCTAAGAGGATAACTTTTACCATTCCATGGAATGGGTCACAGAGTTCTAACAGAAATGGATTTACTTTATGGGTAACTAACTTAAACCTAAACCTATACAACCTGGACATCTAACAACTTTTAATTGTCTGCTGGGGACATATTTGTATATTCATTATAGAACAGTTGAATCTTAAATGACTGATGTTAATATCTGGCTGTTCTTTATTCAAGTTCTCACTGAAATTCAATTTACTAGTTTAAGAGATTTTTTTGAGTCTACTAAAATTTTCATTTCATTTTCATACGTCAGAGGAAGCTGAAAGGGCGAGATTTGATAATCAAGGCCTCTTCTAACATAAAAATATCAGTACCTCCTTTCTAAAGTCTGATGTATCATTGTATTCACTCATTCACTGAATTAATCTTTTACAGAACACTAGCTATAGGTAAGACCGAAAGAATAAAAAATATACATATAGGCTCATTAACTGTACGAGGTCAGTACATAAAAGGGAAGCTGGATGTTTATACATGTGATATAAGACAGGTAAGAAAAATAGGAAATTAAGCTTCTCAATGTAAGAGGTAGTAACTTGTGAATACCAATTAAAACAAAATTCTGCTTAAGTAAATGAAATGAGAAATTGTTGAGAACCTAACATTTCTGTCCTGACTACATCTTGACATAATCACATAAAGGATCATAAGGTAAATTTGACAAAGTGACAGAGGATTTGAGGGCTGACAGAAACAGAAATTGTGGGTAAAATTACCTACGTAGACAGATTTGGGTCATTAGCTGCTGGTGTCACCTCAGTTTCCCTGGAATGATTACATACCTAGGGAGGCTGAAAATTATTTGAAGATAACTCAGCAGAGAAAGCACAAGGTTTCTTGGCCATATTTACTTGAAAGGGACCTGGTATCTTAAATTTCTTGACACTTCCTGACTTCTAAGACTTGCCTGGGCCTTTAGCCCTTCTTGTAAATGAGAATTGGAAAGGAATTGAACATAAGGTCTACCTGGCAAGAACTACAAGAACAAAAGATGGCTAAAAGGAAAATAAAATAAAAAGGAGAAGTCCTGAAAATCTATGTGCATAAAAATCAACTCAAATATCTAAATTCATACAACTATAAAGCTTTATCTTCTAAGTACACAAATGCTGAACCAATCCCTACTACCTCATTGTCCCACAAAATACAAGATGCTATACAATTCTTGCTACAGCGATCACTAAAAAGGAGTATTTTGTTGCAAATACATAACATATATACATTTCCATCTTTTAAAAAGATTTTGGGTTGAATGTCATCAGACTATCAATTTAAAAATAATTTTCTTAAAACATATTTTGATAAAGGCCATAGGAGCACCTGTCATTATTCAAGTGCCTAATGGCAAGACTTCTGATGAGACCAAATAGGTCACACTAAACCAATAGAGTATCTTAGAAATAAAGCCAATATGACTAAATCCACAACAGATTACATGAAATACCTCATGTACAATACAAACCTAGTTTAATAAATAAAGGGAACACAGATGACAGTACTCTGGGAGGATATTCAGTTCCTTGTGGCCCACTCATAGTCTTCTCTGAGACTCCACTGCCACTTCCACCTGGGCAAGTCTAATGGTGCGGCCATGAAGCTTGTAGCCATCTTGCCTTACTAATGCCACGGTGCCAGGCTGCACCCCAACACCAGCTGGCACATGACAGATAAGTTCATGCTCATGAGGGTCATATTTGTCACCGATGGGTGTCATCTTTTCCAGGCCATGTTTGGCAAATACACTTTTCAGCTTTGCTTCTAAAAGTGACAACCCTCGGAAGATCTTCTCCAGAGTGAGCTTCTGGTCCCCAGGCTCTGTTTCTTCAGAAATGCACTCTGTAGTCTTCTCCAAAATATCTGCCACCTCCACCAAGTCCTTACAGAAACTCTGAATTCCTACAGAGAAATGACACTTCTTTATTGTTTGTGAGGAAGTCACTGTTGTATGGTGGAGGCCCAGTAAGTGGATAGCATACTGGACACTCCAGGATGTGGCGGGATTGCCACACAGGACTCAGGGATCATTGTCAGTGATTACCATCTCAAACTACCTGACAAGCCAATGCTTCTCTTAGAAGGCATAGGACTAAGAAGCCTATCTGTAAATACAAAGATGGTTAGAACCCAAGAACTAGGTAAGATTATATACAAGTGGCTCAGAAACCGGTCCTTTATAAACCTGACCATTTTTATATGCTTCTTGTATTTTTGTTGCTATTTACCTTTAGTATTGAGCTGTGCACATTTAAAAATTTTTGCCTGTCTCAGTTGTGCTAAGGCATGCATTCTCAATAGGGACAGGTATTAGTATGGGGGGGGACAACAATGAAAGAAACAGTTGACAAGAGTGTGCTAAGCAGGAGTCAAGAATGGTTTGCTATGGAGGACTGGCTAAACAGGAATAGGAAAGTAAGACACTCCATAGATGAGGTGAAATCTCCCAACTGCCTGCTATGAAGTAATACATACTTGCTGGAGATGGGCCACAAAACTTGTCTAATCTTTTTAGATAGAGTCGCACAAACTGTTATAAAAGTAAACTCAGTTGTTGAGAACTCTTATTACTCCCAACGCTGCATCTTGATTTTTTTTAGGGAAACGATAGTAAAGAATATCATCATTACATTATATATGATAACATCAAAGTCCTCATAGGAGCTGGTGAGGGCTGTAAGACTTTCTTGATCTGGTTTTAATCCAGGGACTGGTTTAAGGCCCTGGGCCAGAACAGGCAGCCACCTTAACCACACTCAGAGGTAAAAAGGAAGACCACCCAAAGGCAAGCAGCAAGAGATGATAGAAGAGAGATTTCCCATTACTGTCTGGATTCTGGAAGGACTGACTTGACAGAAAGGTAGGAATTCCACCTTTAACTTCTAGGTGATAGAGATCCACTATAGCTTCTTAAGCAAAAGAAGTGGAATAGGATTCAAGTTAGTCTAATAATAACATACATAATGGATTTGGGGTGCTGGGGACATGACAGATGGGCAGGAAGATATAAGAAACAGGAGAGCCAACTGAATTAGTTTTGGTATAATATAGTCTGGTATAGACGAAGAGGCAATGGAGAGGAAAGACTGAGACAAGCAGGTATTTCCAGGAAATGAGACTGGTGTGATCAAAGCTCTATCTGTATATTCATAAATGATGTATCCGATAAGGGGCTGACATCCAAAATATATAAAGAACTCACGCACCTCAACAAACAAAAAGCAAATAATCCAATTAAGAAATGGGCAGAGGACATGAATAGACACTTCTCTAAAGAAGAAATTCAGATGGCCAACAGGCACATGAAAAGATGCTCCACATCGCTAATCATCAGAGAAATGCAGATTAAAACCACAATGAGATATCACCTCACACCAGTGAGGATGGCCAACATCCAAAACACAAACAACAACAAATGTTGGCGAGGATGTGGAGAAAAGGGAACCCTCCTACACTGCTGGTGGGAATGCAAATTAGTTCAACCATTGTGGAAAGCAGTATGGAGGTTCCTCAAAAAACTCAAAATAGAAATACCATTTGACCCAGGAATTCCACTCCTAGGAATTTACCCTAAGAATGCAGCAGCCCAATTTGAAAAGGACAGATGCACCCCTATGTTTATTGCAGCACTATTTACAATAGCCAAGAAATGGAAGCAACCTAAGTGTCCATCAGTAGATGAATGGATAAAGAAGATGTGGTACATATACACAATGGAATATTATTCAGCCATAAGAAGAAAACAAATCCTACCATTTGCAACAACATGGATGGAGCTAGAGGGTATTATGCTCAGTGAAATAAGCCAAGCCGAAAAAGACAAGTATCAAATGATTTCACTCATATGTGGAGTAGAAGAACAAAGAAAAAAAACCTGAAGGAATAAAACAGCAGCAGACTCACAGAACCCAAGAACGGACTAACAGTTACCAAAGGGAAAGGGACTGGGAGGACAGGTGGGAAGGGAGGGTCAAGGGGGAAAAAGGGGCATTACGATTAGCAGATGTAATGTTCGGGGGGGCACGGGGAGGGCTGTACAACTCAGAGAAGACAAGTAGTGATTCTGTAGCATCTCACTATGCTGATGGACAGTGACTGTAATGGGGTTGATGGGGGGAACCTGATGAAGGGGGTAGTTTAATAACCATAATATTGCACATGTAATTGTAGATTAATGATACCAAAATAAATTATATATATATAAAAAAAGCTCTATCAGATACCTGGTGTGATCAAAGCTCTATCAGACACCTCCCAGACTCCTGCTAGGGACGGCAGCCATATATATTAATGGCTGTTAATGAAATCAACTGAAAAAGTATAGGAGATTAGCCAAAGGCTTGAAAATTATGCCAGTAAGATTAAGATTACACCCAAGAGAAAAGAATGCCTGACAAAGACTCTCAGGGACATCAAAGGCAACTCCTGGCTATTCAAAGGAAGACCGATACTCTTAATAGAATTTTGAAAGTAGTAAGGTTCTGGGCTGACTTGTACACTGCCATGGTACAAAGAGTTCTGGCTTCTAGTCAGTAAAGTTGTGTTAATTTGGGTAAACAGAAGCCTAGGTTCTCTTGTTTGTATAGTGGGGGGTTCAGTCTCTGATTCTATTCTAATTATTGTGTTACTTTTATAGATGGCTGGTGTCTGCATCATTTCTTAGGCATAGAAAAAAAGAATCTCTGTGACCTGCTTAAGAGAAGGTGGGTTATTGAGACAAAACTGTAGTTTTCCCAGGACAGTCACCATGCAATATTATATAACAAGTAACAATAAAAAAACTTTCTACTTTTCCTATGTCTGTGCTCACTGAGCAACCTCCAATTTTTGAAGTATTCCTGGCCGCTAGGAGAAAATGGTCTAAACAATGACTTACACGGCATGTTTTGCTAGATACATTTTGCTCTAAAAATTAATGAATGAGATTATCAAATTCTTTTTTTAATTTTTTAATTTTGGTATCATTAATGTACTATCAAATTCTTTTGAGTTTAGTTAATCTGTGTTTGTTCCTGGGAACCTTATTAATTCTTGAGGAAACTGATATAAGCCAGTTTCTAACTCATCAACACTCGACCTCTGGTAAGCCAACTCACCCTGCTCCCAGTAAGCAAGAAGTCTTTCCAAGTCATCACAATTGGTCTATGTGCTACAGAAATTCCCTGTAGCTCAGAGGTCAGCAACTTCTCCTGTAAAGGGCTATGTAGTAAATATTTAAGGTTTTGTGGGATAAGAAACAAAAATCATGGACAAGAAACAAAAATCAACAAAGTGAGAATAAATTTTCAGATATTTTTATGATGGAATTCAGAACTGTATATATGGACTAACAGGCAGAAGGCTTGGCCTGTAGGCTGTAGTTTGCCCAGCCTTGCCCTGATAGCTGGAAAATGGAGATGAAAACTTGGATGAAATTCCAGGATTACAATTTGGGGGTCAGTATTTAGCTGATACTCAAAGCTTTGAAACATAATGTCTATAGCACTGAAAGAGAAGCAGAAAGCTGCCAAAGAACTGGGGCTGGACAGGACAGGACTGAAGAGAGTCCCATGCACAAACAGCAGATAAAACCCAGAGAACAGGAATAGTATGATATAGGGGAAGGAATAATAGCTTAGGGGTCAGGAGATTAATAGACTCATATCTACATCTATTACCAATTAATTTTTCAGATCACTTGTGAAAGGAAATTGGACTAGACAGCATCCAAGGACCCTCCAAGCACCTTAATTCTATTACAGTAAAAGTATAATGCTCCGTATTAAATTGTAATGTTCCATATCAAATTACAACAAGTAATCAGATTTATCCTCTACCCTTGAATCCCTGTTACTCAACTAGTTACTTTCATGAACACATTTAGAGCAAGATGTTGGGCATTTAGTGAAATATTTCTGAAAGACTCTGAAATGGATCAAAAAGACTGGTCAATGAAAAAAACAGATGTGATCTAGTACAACCTTCAAGGTTATCTGTTTCTATATTGTCTAAGCCTTTGTCTTTGAGTTATTTTATAACTTTGCCAAGTTGCAGAATACTGATAGTAATGCAAATGGTTCTTGCCCATAATAGTGAAAACTGTCTGGTGGAGGTAGAGTTGATTACTGCACTATGGATATAGGCCAATATTGCTTTTACAAATCAAATTTCACCATTCCTGATTGCCTATGTGTCCGCTCTTGGGATTCTCGAATGAACACCTTAATGATTCACTTGTTCATTAATGAGTTAAACAGAATTGTTTGTCTAAGCACTAGAATGTCAAATGTACGCGCCTGAAAAATGAAACAACAAAGGCAAGCATTATTTTAGCAAATGGTTCACCTGACAACATTCCCAATAAGCACACAGAAAGCTTATGAGTGGAAGGGCAAGTTAGAGATCATCTAAGGACCCAGATGTGTTCTTACTACGTTCAGTTTGCAGAACTGCCTAGTAAATGTCATTAAACTAAAAGGCATTTTAATTTTTATTGTCAATAAATCTCTCACCAAATATCTTGGCATCTTCTACATATCTCTGGGTCCGCCTTCTTATATTTTCACCATCGGCTACAGCTCTCTGGTATCTCATCTGAATACCAAAAGCAAAGTCAAAATGATGAGAAAACACATGCTGACTGGTGAAAAAAAATGTTTTTGCTTACTTTACAAGTTTTTGCCTTATAGTAAGTTTTTATTAAAAAAACAAGGTGTAGGAATCTTACACCAGCTACTCCAAACCCCTGGCCAAAGCAAGAACCTGATCTTATAGCAGCCCTGATACATCATTTAGCCTGCTAGTCTACACACTTAACACATTTTCAAGCTCATCAGCTTGAGATGACAAAGCTTTTTCACATTCATCCATCACTGCCACCCTCAAATTTCTTTAACTGAACTCAACTCTAAGACAACCAAAAATAAGTTTTAAAAATGTGTCATCTATTGGGAGGGGGTTATTTTAGCCCCTTTAATCTTTCCCTTTCATTCTTGTAATTCCTGGTTCCTTTAATTGCTTTCCAACCACCTTACCATTCCAGGTGGTCTTGCTTTGGAGTTACTCTAATTACAATCTCCCTAAAGTGTGCCTGTCAACCCAGCAGTGGCAGAGTATGCCAGATGCAGTCTGACTGGCAGAGTATGATGATAAATGACCTCACTCATTCAACATTTACTGACTGTCTACTACATTCCAGGCACTGTAACTCTTTTGAAGGTACCAAAATATCAGATATCTAGGTACTGAGGTACAACACGAACTGAAACGAGATTACTATTCTTAGTTATGTTTTTGAACTACCACAGAACTTTGCTAATAATGTACCTATAAGAGAGTAGAGGTAGGGTGAGGGGTAAAGAGCAAATTAGAGGAAACTTAATTTTAAAAATTGACATAAAAAACTTTTACTTGGATATTAAAACCAGAGAGAGGATGTAACAGATAATATAAAATCTACTCACTGTTAAATCCTGGACTTCTTTCTCCAGTTTAACAGCTTTTAACTTTAAGGCTCGCTGTGCAAGAGAGGGCCCAAGCTCATCAGGAGGGTCCTCAGAAGTGCAGTCCTCACCAGCAGTTCTCTGGGTAGCAGTGCTGAAAGGATGCAGACATCCCCTACAGTGGGAGAGAGGTGGTGCATGATGAAGAAATGCCATCACATACAGCCAAAGCTACAGCAAAGTTCAGAGATTGGCAAGTTTCCCAGATTGACTCTCTAGACAAAATGCTTTCAGTCACAGTAACAATATGGGCACTTATGAAGTGCTTACTAAGTACCAGACAGTGTTGATGGGGCTTTATGTAAATTATCTTTTTATTTCACAACATGAGATAAATACTATTCTTCCTATTTTATAGATGAGAAAACTGAGGCTCAGCAAGGATTCTGACTTGCTCAAAATCACATAGCTAGTATTCTCTTAGCCAGGATACTGAGCACCAGGCAACAGAAATTGCCAAAAATAGGGACATAAAAGTCAGCAGGAGAAAACCAAGTTCTAATACCCAGAACCAGTGAAGCAAAATCATAAGGGGGAATTCAAAACACAAGCTATACATTTCTGGTTGAATCCTTCATTTCAAGATGAGGAAAATTAAGCCCAGTAAAGGGACCATGTAAAACTGGAGTTAGGCCTAGAATTCTAAAGCTTTCTTGACCACAAACTCTAAGTAAGGCTTTTATGTAAGAGAACTTCTGCTAAGAGCAATTCTGAGTTGAGTACTCACCTCTGTGTAAAAGTAAGTCAAATAAATACTTACAAATGCTAGGTGTTATGGACTGTGAACTGTAAGCAGATGAATAAAATAGATTCCTGTGTCTAATTTTGTTTGTAATCTAGAATTCTGTACAGCTAAAATTTACATAGGAAGAAATTTAGAGTAGGAGCTAGTTAGTAGATCTTGGATTGTAGCAGTTCTGACTCCTTCAAAACGTTCCCATTAAATACCTCCTGGATCCTCATAATTTGAAGTAAAATCATCAAGAAAATCAATCTGTGGGTACAAAAGGTCTTTAAAACAAATAGTTTATTTATGTAAACTGGCACACAATAAAGAGTAGTTACTGAGGTGACTTCTGAGCAAAGGTTTAAAGGGAGTAAAGGAGTTTGCTTCAAGAAAGACAAGAGGGAAAAAAAAAAAGGAAAGACAAGAGGGGACAGTCAGTACAAAGATGTGGGCAAAATGTCTTTTATCTTCCAGACTTCACAGGCCAGCCCTGAACTCAATTATTGTGATCTTATGTCAGAGTATATATTGCTCCAAATTTTTGATTCAGAAAATATGGTGACATAGACCTGGAGTAAATCACACAGGGTAAAATACCTCCCTCTTTCTATACCCCTAACTAACTACATTTATCCAATTTAAAGTAGATCAAAATATTCTCAGGGCTAGCTTAAAGGTAAAAAGGCCAGAGCTGCAGTCTGGAAGAAAGGAGTTGTGACTGATCCATTCAGTTCCTACTGCTTCAGAACTGGAGTGGGGGAAACTTAATCAGATGCAATCTTTTTTCTTCTGGTCACTTCCCTACAAGTACTAGGGCAAACTGCTGAGGCCAGGTGTGTTAAGATAAAAAGGAGGCAACAGTTCCGTAAAATTACAATTCCCCCGCGGCTTAATCTACATTTCAGGGGTCCAACTTTACTACCTCCTCTTACTCAGTCATTTTTACTCTTTCTGAGGAACAAACAGCCGACGTGGAATCGTCCCTGAGAATTAACACTGCTTGCTATTTAAAAGCGTCGCTAGAGTCCTGGTTGGGTTCCACCATTTCCCGAGTACTTAAGTTTGGAAAAGTTACTCAACTTTTCTAAACCGCAGTTTCCCCGATTAAATGTGAGAATAAAAATACTCAGTTTTGCAGTTGACGTAAATGATCAATAAAAGCTAGGGGTAAGAGCAGCAACGCTTACTCTTTCTTTGTAGAAACTCTGTCTTTCCACAGGCAGGTGGAAAGGCCACCTGGAGAGACCAAGTCCAACGCCCTTTTACCGATAGGTAGTTAGGGCCGGGTAAGGGTTCAGGGACTGGCCCAAGGTCACACAGTGGGTCAGAAGAGAGAATCCCAATTTACCTGCAGACAACTCAGCTGGGGAGAAGAGGCCGGGAGAAGTACATCCCCAATTCAGTCGAAGCTCCGGGCCGAAGAGAGTTCCCACCTCCGAGCACATGACCTAGGATCTTCCCACCTTCCTTGGCCTGGCAAGGAGGCGCGGCTGTGAGCCTCAGTTTCCCTTCGTAAAATGGGGCCGTGAGCTCCCCATCTTTGCAGCCGAGAGGCTGGTGGTTCCTCCCTCTCGCCCCCGAGCCGACAACCGACCCTCCGGCTTCCTCGTTCCGCAGCGTCCTTAAGTTCCAGACCCCCGGCCAGCCTCGCTTACCTGCCATCAGACGCGGCAGTCGAGGCCAGGAGGAGCTGCACCCGCCGCAGGGCCGCCCACAGAGACCGCGCCGCCATGTTCTCGTTTTCGGCGGACGGAATCAGCGTAGGCGCACTCCCTGCAAGCGACGAGATGCAAGCGAGAAACCACGTTTCCCGGCAGCCTTCGCGGGGGTTTTCCTCTCAGGGCCCCGGACCTAAAGCTACACTTCCGGTTGTCCTCGCGCGCTGGTGGTGTTCCGTATCCGGTCTTCTCGAAGGTACGCAGCACGTCCGGGTCCCCTGTGTGTTCGCCGCGTACGATGGGGTCCTGCAACAGGTTAGGCTCTGTGCAATTCCTGGTTTCCGTGGCGAACAAAGGGGATCACAAATGTACTCCCATGTAGCTTACGTGAAGTTATAGACAAAAAGCAAATGCAAACGCGATATACACTCAAAACATGGCCAGTGTTTAAAGGTGAGGGGCATGGTGTTGCGGAAGCCTAGGATACGATATGGCCGTGTGGGGAGTTTTCCCAAAGGAAGTACTATTTGCACTGAAAGCTGAAGAACGAGTAGGTGAAAAGAGGTGGAAAGTGGTTAAGGTGGAGGTAAACAGCACCTGCGAAGACCAAGGATAGGAGAGTATTTCCAGTTAAGGGCTGAAATACTAATACTAAGGGAGGGGAGCGGCAATGCGAGACACTGGTTAACCCTGGTTAGACCACGTGAGGGATTTAAAAAAGTTGAAGCCTGACTCCTCTCTCACTCCTTCCATCCTTCCCCACCCACCACCAATTCCCTTACTTTCTTGTTTCTCAGTGTTGTGTATTTCCCATTTCCCTACACTAAAATGTAATCTCCGTTAGGATGATTTTTGGTCTGTTTCCAGTGAGAAATGGAAGAGTGCTTTCATGTGGTTCAAAAATTTTTTTCTTTAATGAACTTGACTGCAGTGGAAACACACTACAAACTACATGCTTAACGGGTCACTTTGACTGCTGTATGGAGGAGATTGCTTAGTCTAAGAAAAGAGGTAGGGAGACAAGCTGTTGGACTGGTCCATGCAAGGGAGAGCTCTATTCTGTCCTGGAGTCACCTCTGCAGAGACCTTTGTAACTACTCAGTCTAAAGTAGCTACGGTTTTAGGTCTTTCGGCACATTTTTGTTTTCCATCTTAGTATTTTATTTCTTTTCTGTTTTTCCAACTATAGTGTGAGCTTCATGAGGGTGCTTTCTTGTTTATAGCTGTGATTTCTGACATCTAGTACAATAGGTGCACATTGTAGGTGCTTAATAAATACTTGTTGAATGAATTAGTGAAGTTGGTGTCAGTGGAGATCAGAAGAAGTGGATGAATTTTAGATTTAGTAGGGAAAACTGACAGGATTTGAGGATCAACTGACTGATGATTAGGGTTGAGGGCACTTGCGGTTGCATGACTAGTTACTGGATAGTCCCTATGGTCAAAAAACATGTTATTTTAAAGGGATGGAAGTATGCCTTTATTCTGAATTCACCATAATGGCTTACTTGTACAGGAGTTACTTAGGTTATATTTTCTCTCTGCTTGTCTGAATTCTATGAGGACAGAGCTGGAGTCTTTTGCATTTTTATATTCTACCAAAGGTCCAGCTCACATGTGTTGTAACCAACATTTTACGTTTCCTTTTGGCCTTAGGAGAAGATAAACATGGTGTAAAGGAGGGATTATAATCCCCTTTTACATCTGAGAAAATTGTGGCTCAGAGATGTTGATGAACTTGCTCAAGGTCTCCCACTGAGGATCCAGTGACACTAGAAATCTGATAGTCTAGACACTTGGCAGTGTTTGGAAGGATAGAGTGTCTAGTTTTCCTCAGACCCATGAGCCTATACTTTGAAAAAAACCACCCAGCAAGGAATATAACAAGAACTGGCATCCATGCTTTAGTCATTTTGCTTACACTTTTCTTAGCTGTCTAATGTACACCAAATGTGCTGCATGCGTAGATCCAGTCATTCCTCTTTTTATTAAGGCTAGTGTGCTTCTGAATGCTGTAATGCAAGGGGAGGGATGGATAAAGACCATGGATAAAATAGAGCCTTGGAACTAAGAAAAGCTGCTGGCTCTACCACTTCCTAACTGTGGCATTCAGCAAGTTATCAAACCTCTCTGGGCTTCAGTTCTTGAACTGCAAAAACTGGGATAATGGAAACTGTTTCACAGAGTTTTAGTGAAGACTAAAGGGGTAATGCCTGGAAAAGTGATTAGTTAGCACCCAGGCTGGCTACATGACTTAAAGGGCCAAAGGAAAAATTAGAGCCCCTTGTTCACAAATTATTAAGAGGACAACAGCAGAGCATTAAACCAAGCACAGAGCCCAACCAACTTTTGTGACTGCACAGGTTGCATTCTATGAAGCTGGCTTTGGCTAACACAGTGCCTGATGTATGGCATGCTCAATAAATATTTATTACTAATTATCTAGGTTTCCCCTGCTGAAGGAATCCAAGATCTATTGGTGGTAAAAGGCACTTAACCCCAAAATAACTGCATGAGAAAGAATCTGACACACTGAGGACATAGTTGGAATGTTGGGTGTCATTCCAGGATCCACGTTTTAAAAAACATTGACAATTAAGATTATGTGAGCTCCCTTTTCATTAAAGACATTTAGTGGAATCTGGATGATAACTTTCAGTTATGGACTGGTTGCCTTTTAGCTTTTGGTGACTAATTACCATGTAAAGGTCATTTCTTCTTCAGTGGAAAGAACACAGGACTTTGAGTCAGAAATTTCTGACTTAATCTAGCTAATAATAAGAACCACTATTGACTGAGCATTTCCTATTTCTTGGACACTGCAAGATGCTTCCCATTTATTATCTCATTGAATTCTGCCAATAGACTTGACAGTTATGCCTCTAGCAAGGGTCCAGAGGTTATTCTACGATTTCCCTTCTCTCCCCTTGAGCTAACCTCAGTTCTGGTTAAATGGTGTTCTCTTTATTAGAGGGAAATATGGTAAAGATCTACAAAGTGCTGCCTAGTGTTGAGAAAGGAGTGAGAGTGGCACAGTAAGGAAAGTGCTCAGGATTGGAGGTCCTTACTCCCCTATAAAAGTAGCAAGTGTTGGTAAGAGGCATTTAAGTGGCAGAAATGAGCCACTGTCCTCTTGGTTCTCCCTGATAGTTTTACTTGATAGCAGATAATGGAAGGGTAGACTGGTGGGCCTCTGAATGCAAGATAAAGATCAAGACATAAAAGAGTGCCCCCTAGATTTCTAATCATAGCTCCTGGGTGCCTGAGTGTCATGTATAATAGGTAAAGGACTTACTGACAGCAAATGACCCCACCCTACAATGCCTGAAACATCCTATGGACATTAGAAATACATGCTTCTGTCACTGAGTATCACTGTGGGCTTAAAATACGCCAGCTGCTGAACCTATCCTTGCCTGCTGCATGCTCAGATCTCTGATTTGAAAACAACTCAAATCTGGGGTTCCAGTAGTTGCATCTGCCTAGTTGTAGAATTTGCATTTTCTCTATAGCTTTTGCTCATTTTTATGCAGGTAGGGATAATTCTATTGATTTTTCAGCCTATTTATGTTTCCCAGAGTTTGTAATGCCCAATGTGAATCCATCAGCACAAATGTGATTGGATGGTCAAGTCTCATGTCTTTGTATTGCATCATGATGTTTCAGCGCTGGCTTCCTTTGGACTGGGAATGGGATGCTGAGAATGGGATGGAATGGCTTATTCATATATGCTTTCATTTCTTCAGAAAGGAAGACAAAGACATTTCACAAAACCTTTTCAATGTGCCGATTTCTATCTCCTTCCACCCCTGTTTTTCATCCTCTGTAAAGTTACAAGGATATCCTCTATTTCTCTCTTCCTTTCTAGTTCTTCCCTCCCCATATTCCTTATAATCATGCAGACAATAAAGGCTGGTCTTTTGGGTGCCCCAGAGAATGGTGTCTTCTGGTGTCTCTTTGTAAAAAAAGAAAAGATGGACAATCTGGTGTTTCCTTTGGAATGAAATCTTCATCCTCTATCTAGGTCTTCTTCATTTCCCATTCCTGAAGTAAAGAAAGACAATACATGTCAGTTTATTGAATATTATAGTGTAACTTGTAGGATAAGAACATTCCACTGCACCTAATTATATAAAGATCACTGGCTAATTTGCAACAACATGGATGGAGCTGGAGGATATTATGCTCAGTGAAATAAGCCAGGCGGAGAAAGACAAGTGCCAAATGATTTCCCTCATTTGTGGAGTATAACAATGAAGCAAAACTGAAGGAACAAAATAGCAGCAGACTCGGAGACTCCAAGAAGGAACTAGTGGTTACCAAAGGGGAGGGGTGTGGGAGGGCGGGTGGGGAGGGTGGGAGAAGGGGATTGAGGGGTATTATGTTTAGTACACATAGTGTGGGGGTTGCGGGGAAAACAGGGTAGCACAGAGAAGGCAAACAGTGAATCTGTGGCATCTTACTACACTGAAGGACAGTGACTGCATTGGGGTATGGGTGGGGACTTGATAATATGCATAAATGTAGTAACCACATTGTTTTTTCATGGGAGCCTTCATAAGAGTGTATATCAATAATACCTTAATAAAAAAAAGAAAAGAAAAAGATCACTGGCTAGATTAGAGAGCAGTGGATCCTAGTCTCACTTCCTCTTTCTGTAGCCTTGGGTAAGTCATTTCTCTGCACTGGGCCGCATCTCTAAGAGGGCTCAAATATCACAAAGTTTGTCTTTCTCAAATAAGGAAACGGGCCCAGGAGGAGAAGGTGGGGGGACTACTTCTGGCTCCAGTGCTGTTCCACAGCACCTTGGGGTGGGGCAGGAGGCTGCTGGGAGAGAAGCCAGAGCAGTTTGGTAAGGAGGGAGAGGGCAGGCAGTCCATAGGGCTCCATTCCTTCTCCTGAGGCTATTCATCTGAGTCATAACCAACAATGGCTTTTTACCCATAAACAATGCAGGGAGTTTCCAGCCAACCCTAGAGGTGAAGGTGTGAACCTGGGTAGAATGTGATGGTTAAAAAAATTCCTGGTGGGAGGATTCTTCAATCCCACTGTGGGTAAAATTGTATCATTTCCAGAATATCTCACCTGGCTTTAGAACATCTGCGTATCAGTAGGTGTTCAGAGGTGGAAAGAAGTATGGCTTTAGTGTATTTGCATCATTCCTCAGGGGTGGAGAGAAGTTCATCTCCATATCAATGGGTAATTACCTGGGCACGGAGGGTTATCTGTACCGGAGAGGTGAGGGGAGGGGCGGTTTTTGGCTTTGCTGGAGCGGGAAGGAGAAAGCCCCAGGCTGCAGTTTGTGAGCAATAAATGGATTTTAAACTTTATTTCTCCCTTTGACTGATTTCGGTTTTTAGAGGTATTTTGCCCCAGGATTTCCTCTCCCCGGACTTACACCCACCCTGCTCCTCTCCCAGCCTTCACCACTGTAAACCACAGTTGCTCAGGGCAATGAACTAGAAGTTGTCCTTGATTCCTTTTCTCCAGCCTCCACATCCTCATCAGCAGATCCTTCAGCTTTACTTCTAGAGCATCTCCTCTAAACTTGTCTTATCTTTCATCTACATGACTACTTCCGACTGGGTTCCCTTGTCTTTTCAATTCTCAACATAGTATAGTTAGAGCAGTCTTTTAAATTTTTAATGGTCTTTTAAAATTTATATCCAAAAATTCCTGCTCAAAACTTGCCAAGTGACTTCCCATCGTGTTAGAACATAGCTTCTCCTCCATGTCAGAACAAAATCCAAATTTCTTCCAATGGCCTACAAGGTTGAAGGTGAAACAGATTATGTATGGCCCATAGGCCACGTCAGGCCCACTGCATGTTTTTTGTATGATCCACCAGCAAATACTGGTTTTCACATTTTTAAGTGCTAGAAAAAAATTGAAATAATAATAATTTACCTTGACTTATGAAAACTGTGAAAGTCAAACCTCTGTGTCCATAAATAAAGTTTTGTTGGGATCCAGCCATGTTCATCATTCATTTATATATTGTCTGTGGCTACTTTCTTGCTACAGTGATAGAGTTGAGTGGTTCTGAAAGAAACCATGTAGTCCACAAAACCTCAAATATTTAGTATCTGGCCCTTCACAGAAAAAGTTTGCTGATGTCTGGTCTAGATGATCCAGCCTCTGGCCTCTGGCCTCTGGCTCGCTACCTCTCTAAGCTCATGTCCTAATGCTCAGTCATTTGTTTTTCAATCCACACTTTCTTATTTGCAATTCTGAAACCCAGAAAGCTCTGAACCAGAATTTTTCTGAAATGTTTTGGCATAGACTCATTTGGTGGCAAGCTTGACCTGAACTGATATGAGGTTGTTTATAATCTAGTTTTTCCACATGGCGTGAGTATTCATGTGTCTGCTGTAAAATTTTCAATGTGTTTGCCTGCAGGGTAGTGAGATGGACCGTGGGTGTAGTCAGCGTAGGGTGAGGGCCTCCGGAAAAGGCAGGGCGGGATATTTACAGTCAGCAATATAACAATGGGCAAAGAAGTCCCTTTTGAAACTCTGTGTTAAGCATTATGCAAAGTCAAGGTCACACTAATTCTCTAGGATCAAGATACCAGACTAAGAATATAGACATCTTCAGTGAGATCAGTTAAAGGTCAAAAGGCCAGGAGCAACTTGGCCTAGAATGAGTGTTTCACAAATAAAGAAGGGTATCTCAGTATAACCCATGACTTCACTGTAAACAGCCCTAGCAAGCAGAGAACCATCCAGCCCACCTTGATGGCAGGGCAGGTGGTACAGGTCCACACCCCTAAGCCTTTTTTTTTTCATGTTCTCAAAAAATCCTCATTTGCCTATAAAACCCCCTAGACAATGCACCACCCTGGGCTCTCTTGTCTCCTCCTGGCTTGAGCCAGGAGCTCTTTCCTCTCACTTTATTTCTAAATAAAAGCCTGTACCTTGCTGTCCTACCTTGGGTGTTTGCTAAAGCTCATTCTTCGGCTTCGTGAACAAGAACCCCGGCATCAGTAGTTCCTGAGAACTTGGGGTTTTTCATCACATATAGTATATGTACCATATTACCTTTCTAAGATTCAAAAGTCTTAAATACAGTTGGCCCCAGGAGTTTCAGAGATGGGACTATGGGCCAGTATCGTGAAGTGGAGTTGAAAGCTGGACCTGGAGTTGAAAGCTGGGTCTGCATCCTGGCTCTCACAACGATGCCCTGCATGACCCTGGGCAAGCTCCTCACTTCCTGATCTTCAGTTGGCTCACCTATGAAATGGGGCCTTTCTTGTCTCAAAACACATTGTAGGCTTAGAAACCAGATAGCTAAGTTTTTTTGGAACTATGATAAAGAGTAAGTAGGTTCTGAATGAGATTTGAGTATCTTCTCTGAGCTAAGTTGATGAGTTTTATTGTGTGGCTGTATTGGCAATTCTTTACCTTTCACTGGCTGATATTTTGGTTCTTGGTGATAATCCCATGGAAAGGAGGCTCTGAATTAGATTAGCTGAGCTATTGCCATACCTTGGCTTTCTGTAGCACCCTGCCTTGGTTGGAAGTTACGATGGATGGGCTCCTCTTCCTTAGCTCAGAAACACAGTTGACAGGGAGAGGTTGCTCTGGAGTGTTCTGGGGTTTATTTGCCCTTTCCTGTTGATGACAAAAAATAGTTACATAGATGAAGTCTTGTGCTGGACACCCATACCTGGCTTGCCCTCCAAAGAATGCAAGTAGAAGGCACTTTGCAAACCTGCCAACATCAAAGCAGCATCAAACAGGGTGAGGGGAGGAACACACTCAAGGGCCTTGGAATAAAGGGTAATGACAGCTGAAATTACTGAACCCTCACTATGTGCCAGGCATTACATATTTAGCTTTTCCAAGCCTATGAAGTAGGTACTATTATTAATCATCGTATTTTGTAGATAAGGAAAGTGGGAAGGTTAAGTCACTGCTCAGGGTCACACAGCTAGTGAGTGGGAGAGCCAGGATTCAAATGCCACAGCCCTGTCTCTTACCCTCTCTCCCATATTCCTTCTCATTTTCTACACTGTCTTCACCCCTTAAATTTTCCAAATAGTTGCTTAGTACCTTACTGTGACATATTAACAGGTAAATCTGCAGGGAATTTGGAGAAGACTTCCTTTATCTCCAAAGGCCATCAAAAGTATCAGAAGTGGAAGGAAAAGCCCTCTGGAATGTGAAGATTGGGCATAGTGGTGGGAGGAAGCAGCTGGCATGAGTAAACCAGTTCTAGCTTCTCCAGCCTTCTGTGACTGGGAAGTTTTGTCCCTGCACTTAAGCTCTTCATCTGTAAATGGAGTTGGAAAGCCCCAGGTAGAGGAAGTGTAAGGGCAGAAGAAACAACCCTGGCTTGAGAGTCATGGGGTGTGGTCTGACTAGGCAGAGTGACCTTGGACAATAAGAATAAGAATACAGTACAATCCAGTGGGGGAGACAGACAGGACACAAATACACACACACACATATACATACGTATACACAAGCTGAGGTTAAGTGCTATGAGGAAGAATAACAGATTGGACTGTTGGTAATTTAGACCAGTTGTTCCCAAACATGGATGATTTTGCCCTTCCAGTGGCATTTGGAAATCTAGGGACATTTTTAGTTGTCATAACCGGGCATGGAGCTACTGGCATTTAGTAGGTAGAGTCTAGGGATGCCACAAAACACTGTACAGTGCATATGATGGTCCCCTAAAAAAAAAGAATTATTGACCCCAAATGTCAATAAGTTCTGAGGTTGAGACACTGGTATAGATTGTGATCAGAGACTTGCTGAGGAAGTCTCATTGAAGGTGAGAATATCGACCTTGCAGGGTTGCTGGGAACAGTGGAGATAATGGATGCAAACCCTGAAGACAGGACCTGGTGCATTGTGGATCCTAGGAAAGAGCATGTGTATGTGGCTGAAGCAGGGCTCTGGGGTCAGAATGCCTGGGTTTGGAATCCTGTATCCCACTTAGAGCTGAGTGACCTTCAGCAAGTCATTCAACATCTCTGAACCTGTTTCCTTGTCTGTCAAATGGGGTAATGTGGGTAAAATTGTAATATTTCCAGAATATCTCACCTGGCTTTAGTGCATCTGCATGTCAGTAAGCGTTCAGAGGTGGAGAGAAGTATGGCTTTAGTGTATTTGCATAATTCCTCAGGGGTGGAGAGAAGTTAGTCTCCTTATCAGTGGGTAATTACCTGGGCAACAGAGGGTTTATATGTACCTGAGAGGTGAAGGGGAGGGCCGGTTTTGCTTCTGCTGGAGCAGGAAAGAGAGACGGCCCGGGACTGGTTTGTGAACAATAAATGGATTTTAAGCTTTATTTCTCCCTTTGATTTCAGTTTTTAGAGGTATTTTGCCCCAGGATTTCCTCTCCCCGGACTTACAGGTGAATATACTACCTCATAGAACTGCTGTGAAGATTGTATGAGAGAATACAGGTTAAGATGCTGTACTGGTCTATGGTAATCAATCAGTACAAGTTTGTTATTCAATGAATGGTAGTTTTATTATCAGTAATCCCAGTGTCATTCTAAGATCACATTCAGGATAAAAAGTCAAATGGTGGGGCTGCAATGGAGAGAACACAGGCCAGAGAACTTGCTTCAAGAGTCCCCTTTCTAGTTGTGCCACCTATGGCATGCCCCCTCTCTGCTTTGGGCCTGTTATCTCATTTGTAAACAAACATAACTCCCACCCCCAAAGAATGATCATAAAGATCTGTAGCATGTGAGGGGATTAAGGAGCAGAATAGAGGGGACTCACCCCACTCCTGCTCTTGCTGCTCACAGAGAGCCCCAGAGCTGGGCCCCCTGCCAGGGACTGCTGCAAGCGCTCCTTCACAGCCACCAGCCGCAACTCCAGGTCGATCCGGTGCTCCTCCTTTGCGCGGCACTGAGCTTCCAGGGTGGCCATGCCCTCCTCCAGAACCTTTAACTTTGCTTCTGTGTCCAAAGACAGTGATGAAAAACAGCTGAGCCTGGCCTGGAGCATCAGGGAATTTGGCAGGGCCTTAGCCTCTAGTGTGCCCTCCTTGGAGGGCTTTTACAGCCCTCAGTCCTGGTTAAGAGATAGAGTTTGGGCCTAGGATTCCAGCCCTATGCCAGATTGTGTTTTTTACCTGCTTAGTACCCATTTCCCCATCTTAGATACAGAACCCTGATTTTCCACTGGGAAACCACCTTTCCCATCCTCCACCCCACCCCCATTCCCAATAGTTTGGATGAGGCTGACCTCAATCCTAGTCCCAGGGATTGGTACATAATTTAGACCCGGCCCATAATCATATCTCCATTCTCTAGTCACAGTGACTGGTTTTAGGGTTCAGAGTTGGTCTAATCAGAATGAATCCTGAGGCTTTTGTGAGGGCCATTGGGAAAGAAGCTGGCTGGCTGAGAAGACCGGGTGAGGGCTGGAGCTGCATAGCTCTTATGCCCATCCCTGTGAGGGGCACAGACCGAAACCAGCATAGAGGAAGGCAAAAGCAAGAATTAGAGAAACAGTATTTCTGGTGACATTTAAGTCCCTGGATCTCACTATACCTGATCACTTAATTACATTTTTTTCTACTTTCCTTGTCTAAGCCAGTTTGACTTTGGTTTCTCTTACTTGTAACCAAGCTATAACACAAGGCTTTACTTTGACCAGGGGTTCCTACTGGAATTTTGCTTCTTAATCAGTTTAAGTCAACAAACCTATACTAGTATCTTCTTTGTGCTAAGGTTTGTGTTGGGTCTTACTCAGGTTTGCCCTGAGAGAGACTGCACTGTAGTATTTTCCAGTTATAGTGAAATCTTTACATCCCATTCTATTCCATGCATGCATTCATTCATTCATTCATTCATCCATCCATTCAGTAAATGCTTATGAAATGACTATTATTACCAGACACTGTTCTGGGTCCTTGGGATATATCAGTGAACAAAATTGGTGAAGATCCTTGCCCTCATGGACTGTGTGTGTGTGTGTGTGTGTGTGTGTGTATGAGAGAGAAAAACAATAAAAGTAATAAATGTAATAATCTAATATGTTACAAAGTGATGTACTATAGAAAAAAGTTAAGCAGGACAAAAAGGATAGCCTATTTCAAACTCTTCTGACACTGAGAAAGTTCATACTTATATTGAAATCAAATTGTCTTCCTATACCTCCCTCCCACTGATTTTGGTTCTTGGCCACATAGAACAAGTCTTATCCTTAAGTCAGAAAATTTCAATCTGAAGCTCATGGATTCTTAGGCAGTCTATGGCTGAGTTCAGGGGCACATGGGCTTCTAAAATTGTTCACAACACTGTGAATTTTTTTTTCCTTTAGGAAGGGGTCCATAGGTTCTATCAGATTCTCATAGGGCCATGTGACCTTAGACAAATTCTATAAAGACAGGACCTCTGTTCTCTCTAGCATGTGTAGAAACTTCAGGCTGAAAGTGTGCTGAACTGCAGCTACCAAGAAAATTAAAAGGAAACAGAAGAAAGTGAGGTGCAGAGATGCTCAGAGCAGGCAGGGTCTGCAGGGGTCAAGGCCCTAGATTTTGGAAGGGGTTCCTGGAAAACCGTCCCTGTCCATCATTTTAGCACCTGGACCAATGTCTCACAGAGTTGGTGCTCAGCACATATCTTGGAATGAATGAATTACTGTAAGGTTCAAAATGATACTACTTATTTCCTTGGTTCTAGGACACACAGTCATTCACATTTTAACATTTCTAAAATCAGCATTTTACTACATTAAATGTACATGTTTTTGTGATGCTTTTTCATCCCCTTACCCAAAAAGCAGTTATTAAATTGATGATACTTCCATTAGGCACGAGGGATGATGATGCTGAAGAGAAAGAGGAGGATAAGGAGGGGAAAGAAGGGAAGGAGGAGTCCCCCTCTCCTGGATAAGAAACTGGGTGACCTGTACCAGGGGAGGTGTCAAGGCTGAGCTCCCCAGGAATACTCAGGACACACCCACATCGGTACCTGGGCTGCTCTGGATGGCTTCCTTCAGCTCCCTCTTCTCCTGTCTCAGTGCCATTAGCTCGGTCCGGATAGTCTCTTTCTCTTTCTCCAGCTTCTCTTTTTCTACCAGGTACCTTCGGGCATCTTCCTCAGCTCGGTTCTTCCCATACTTGTATTGATTGGCACCTGCAGGAAAAGGCCCTCAGTTTTGACCTCTGGTAAGGGTACTTGGTTGGTGTTAGCGTCTCTCCCAGGCTCAACTGCACCATCTATAAAATGGGAATATTTAGATCTATACCCTTAGATAAATTTAGTATGAATACTCTAAGGAAGTAGGGAGCAAAAGGAAGGCAGTAGAACACAGAGATTAGGGGCAAGGGCTTTGGAATCAGATAGACTAAATTTGCGTTCTCTTGTGCCCTTTCCTGGTTGAGCGACAGCAGGCGAAAGTGAGTGGTTGGGCATTTGTGTCTATCCTCTAGGCCTTAGTTTCCCATTTGTAAGTGGGGATATTGATCAAATCTACCAATGCATGTTGTTGTAAGTTTTAAAGTGAGATAATTCATGAGAAGTACTTAGTGTAGTACCTGCGAAATAGTAACTGCTTAGTAAACAGATAATATAAAACAAATTTTGTGAGGTATAACACACTTTGGTTTGTTTTTTTTTTCCCTAGGTTGTTTTATTCTTTTTTTTCCTTTCTATTTTGATGTACAGTTACATGAGCAACATTATGGTTACTAGACTCCCCATATTTTCAAGTCCCCACCACATACCCCATTAGTCACTGTCCATCAATCAGCATAGTAAGATGCTATAGAATCACTACTTGTCTTCTCTGTGTTATACTACCTTCCCCGTATGCCCCAACCCACTGCTACATTATGTGTGTTAATTGTAACACCCCTTTTTCCCCCTTATCCCTCTCTTCCCACCCATCTTCCCCAGTCCCTTTCCCTTTGGTAACTGTTAGTCCATTCTTGGGTTCTGTGAGTCTGCTGCTGTTTTATTCCTTCAATTTATTCTTTATTCTTATACTTCACAGATGAGTGAAATCATTTAATACTTGTCTTTCTCCACCTGGCTTATTTCACTGAGCATAATTCCCTCTAGTTCCCTCCATTCATGTTGTTCCAAATGGTAGGATTTGTTTTCTTCTTATGGCTGAATAATATTCCATTGTGTATGTACCACATCTTCTTTATCCATTCATCTACTGATGGACACTTAGGTTGCTTCCATTTCTTGGCTGTTGTAAGTAGTGCTGCGATAAACATAGGGGTGCATATGTCTTTTTGAATCTGAGAACTTGTATTCTTTGGGTAAATTCCAAAGAGTGGGATTCCTGGGTCAAATGGTATTTCTATTTTGAGTTTTTTGAGGAACCTTCATACTGCTTTCCACAATGGTTGAACTAGTTTACACTCAGTGTAGGAGGGTTTACTGTTTACCAGCAGTGTAGGAGGGTTCCTCTTTCTCCACATCCTCACTAGCATTTGTTGTTGTTTGTCTTTTAGATGGCAGCCATCCTAACTGGTGTGAAATGATACCTCATTGTGGTTTTAATTTGCATTTCTCTGATGATTAGTGATGTGGAGCATCTTTTCATGTGCCTGTTGGCCATCTGAAAATTCTTCTTTGGAGAAGTGTCTGTTCAGCTCCTCTGCCCATTTTTTAATTGGCTTATTTGCTTTTTGTTTGTTGAGGTGCGTGAGCTCTTTAAATAATTTGGATGTCAACACCTTATCAGATATGTCATTTATGAATATATTCTCCCATACTGTAGGATGTCTTTTTGTTCCATTGATGATGTCCTTTGCTGTACAGAAGCTTTTTAGTTTGATATAGTCACACTTGTTCATTTTTGCTTTTGTTTCCCTTGCCCAGGGAGATCATGAAGAAGTTGCTCATCTTTATGTCCAAGAGATTTTTGCCTATGTTTTTTTCTAAGAGTTTTATGGTTTCATGACTTACATTCAGGTCTTTGATCCATTTTGGGTTTACTTCTGTGTGTGGGGTTAGACAATAATCCAGTTTCATTCTCTTATATGTAGCTGCCTGGTTTTGCCAACACCAGCTGTTGAAGAGGCTGTCATTTCCCCATTGTATATCCATGGCTCCTTTATCGTATATTAATTGACCATATATGCTTGTGTTTCTATCTTGGGCTCTCTATTCTGTTCAATTGGTCTATGGGTCTGTTCTTGTGCCAGTATCAAATTGTCTTGATAACTGTGGCTTTGTAGTAGAGCTTGAAGTCAGGGAGTGTAATTCCCCCCACTTTATTCTTCCTTCGCAGGATTGCTTTGCCTTTTCAGGGTTGTTTGTGGTTCCATATGAATTTTAGAACTATTTTCTCTAGGTCAGTGAAGAATGCTGTTGGTATTTTGACAGGGATTGCATTGAATCTGTAGATTGCTTTGGCAGGATGGCCATGTTCACAATATTAATTCTTCCTATCCATGAGCATGGGATGTGTTTCCATTTATTGGTATCTTCTTTAATTTCTCTCATGAGTGTCTTGTAGTTTTCAGAGCATAAGTCTTTCACTTCCTTGGTTAGGTTTATTGCTAGGTATTTTATTCTTTTTGATGCAGTTGTGAATGGAATTGTTTTCCTGATTTCTCTTTCTGCTAGTTTATCCTTAGTGTATAGGAATGCAACAGATTTCTGTGTATTAATTTTGTACCCTGCAACTTTACTGAATTCAGATATTAGATCTAGTAGTTTTGGAGTGGATTCTTTAGGGCTTTTTATGTACAGTATCATGTCATCTGCAAACATGGACAGTTTGACTTCTTCCTTACCAATCTGGATGCCTTTTATTTCTTTGTGTTTTCCGATTGCCGTGGCTAGGACCTCTAGAACTATGTTGAATAAATGTGGGAGAGTGGGCATCCTTGTCTTGTTCCCAATCTTAAAGGAAAAGCTTTCAGCTTCTTGCTGTTAAGTATAATGTTGGCTGTGGGTTTGTCATATATGGCCTATATTATGTTGAGGTACTTGCCCTCTATACCCATTTGTTGAGAGTTTTTATCATGAATGGATGTTGAATTTTCTCGAATGTTTTTTCAGCATCTATGGAGATGATCATGTGGTTTTTATCCTTCTTTTTGTTGATGTAGTATATGATGTTGATGGATTTTCGAATGTTGTACCATCCTTGCATCCCTGGATGAATCCCACTTGATCATGATGGATGATCTTTTTGATGTATTTTTGAATTAGGTTTGGTAATATTTTGTTGAGTTTTTTTGCATCTTTGTTCATCAGGGATATTGGTCTGTAATTTTCTTTTCTTGTGGTGTCTTTGCCTGTTTTTGGTATTAGAGTGATGTTGGCCTCGTAGAATGAGTTTGGGAGTATTCCCTCCTCTTCTATTCTTTGGAAAACTTTAAGAAGGATGGGTATTAGGTCTTCACTAAATGTTTGATAAAATTCAGCAGTGAAACCATCTGGTCCAGGAGTTTTGTTCTTAGGTAGTTTTTTGATTACCAATTAAATTACTTTGATGGTAATTGGTCTATTCAGATTTTCTGTTTCTTCCTGGGTCAGGCTTGGTAGGTTGTATTTTTCTAGAAAATTGTCCATTTCTTCTAGGTTATCCCGTTTGTTAGCATATAATTTTTCATATTCTCTAATAAATCTTTATATTTCTGTGGTGTCATAGTGATTTTTTCTTTCTCATTTCTGATTCTGTTTATATGTGTAGACTCTCTTTTTTCTTGATAAGTCTGGCTAGGGTTTATCTATTTTGTTAATTTTCTCGAAGAACCAGCTCCTGCTTTCATTGATTCTTTCTACTGATTTATTCTTCTCAATTTTATTTATTTCTGCCTTAATCTTTATTATGTCCCTCCTTCTACTGACTTTGGGCCTCATTTGTTCTTCCTTTTCTAGTTTCATTAGTTGTGAGTTTAGACTGTTCGTTTGGGATTGTTCTTCTTTCCTGAGGTAGGCATGTATTGCAGTATATTTCCCTCTTAGCATGGCCTTCACTGCATCCCACAGATTTTGTGGTGTTGAGTTACTGTTGTCATTTGTCTCCATATATTGATATCTGTTTTTATTTTGTCATTTATGCATTGATTATTTAGGAGCACGTTATTAAACCTCCATGTTTGTGGGCTTTTTCATTATCTTTGAGTAATTTATTTCTAGTTTCATTCCTTTGTGATCTGAGAAGCTGGGTGGTACAATTTCAATCTTTTTGAATTTACTGAGGTTCTTTTTGTGGCCTAGTATATGATGTATTCTTGAAATTATCCCATGGGCACTTGAGAAGAATGTATATCCTGTTGCTTTTGGATAGGGTGTTCTGTAGATGTCTGTTAGGTCCATCTGTTCTAATATGTTGTTCAGTGCCTCTGTGTCTTTACTTATTTTCTGTCTGGTTGATCTGTCCTTTGGAGTGAGTGTTGTGTTGAAGTCTCCCAATGTGAATGCATTGCATTCTATTTCCCCCTTTAATTCTGTTAGTATTTGTTTCACATATGTAAGTGATTGTGTGTTGGGTTCATAGATATTTATAATAGTTATATCCTCTTGTTGGACTGACCTTTTTGTCATTATGTAATGTCCTTCTTTGTCTCTTGTGAGTTTCTTTGTTTTGAAGTCTATTTTGTCTTATACAAGTTCTGCAACTCTTGCTTTTTTGTCCTTATTAGTTACATGAAGTATCTTTTTCCATCCCTTTACACTCAGTCTGTGTATGTCTTTGGGTTTGAAGTGAGCATATAGATGGGTCTTGTTTTTTTATCCATTCTATGACTCTGTCTTTTCATTAGTGCATTCAGATCATTTACATTTAGGGTGATTATGGATAGGTATGTAATTATTGATTGCCATTGCAGGCTTTAGATTTGTGGCTACTAAAGGTTCCAGGGTATTTCTCTTAATGTCTGTCTAATTTAACCGACTTTGTATTCTATTAGAAATACAATGTAAAGATTCTTTTTTTTCCTCCTCCATTCTTTGTATGTTATGAATCATATTCTGTACTCTTTTTCTATCCCTTGGGTAACATCTATTTAGTCTTAGGTATACTTCCATCTATAGCAGTCCCTCCAAAATGCACAGTAGAGGTGGTTTGTGGCAGGTAGATTTTCTCAGCTTTTGCTTATCTGAAAATTGTTTAATCCCTTCTTCAAATTTAAATAACATTGCCGGGGGACTATTCTTGGTTCTAGGCCCTTCTGCTTCATTGCATTAAGTATATCATGCCACTCCCTTCTCACATGTAAGGTTTCTGTTGAGAAATCTGATGATAGCCTGATGGGTTTTCCTTTGTATGTGATCTTTTTTCTCTCTCTAGCTGCTTTTAAAAGTCTGTCTTTATCCTTGATCTTTGCTGTTTTAATTATTATATGTTTTGATGTTGTTTTCTTGGGTCCCTCATGTTGGGAGATCTGTGCACCTCTATGGCTTGAGAGACTATCTCCTTCCCCAGATTGGGGAAGTTTTCAGCAATTACCTCCCCAATGACACTTTCTATCCCTTTTTCTCTTCTTCTTCTGGTACCCCTATTATGCGAATATTGTTCCGTTTGGATTGGTCACACAGTTCTCTCAATATTCTTTCATTCGTAGAGATTCTTTTTTCTGTCTGTGCCTCAGCTTCTTTGTATTCCTCTTCTCTAATTTCTATTCCATTTACCATCCCTTCTACTACATCTAATCTGCTTTTATATCCCTCCATTCTTTGTTTCACTTCAAATATGGAATTTCTTAATGATTGAATCTCCGACTTAAATTCATTCCTGAGTTCTTGAATATTTTTCTGTACCTCCGTAAGCATGTTTATGATTTTTATTTTGAACTCTCTTTCAGGAAGATTGGTGAGTTCAGTTTCATTTGGCCCTTTTTCTGGGCTTTGTGAGATTTTGGTCTGAACCATGTTCTTTTGATGTTTCATATTTCTGTGTGGTGCCCTCTAGTGCCCAGAAGTTGCAGTGTCTGGAGCTGCTCATCCCCTACAGTGAGGTTGGGGGTCATATTGGAGCAGAGCTGGTCTCTGAGCGGAGGAAAGATCTGTTTCCTGATTCCTGTCTACAGTGCCTATCTCCAGTATCAGAGCTAGTGGGCCAGCACACAGGTGTAAGCCTCTGTGCTTTGCATCTCTAGCTGTTGTAGGCAGGGCCTTCCTCTGACTGGCCTGACACCAGCGCAGTGACTGCCGGGTTGTGAGCCCATGCTTTCTAGTCAGGCGGAAGGCGCAGCAGGCTGTGAATCACAGTGGGGGGCCTCAGAGCTGAGTAGCTAGCCAGGGGGGTGGAAGGTCTGAATCTCCTCAAAGTTCCCAATCTGCTGGGCAGAGCGCACCCAGACAACCTAGTCCCCCTATCCATTCTCCTGCGCAGCAAGCTCCATGTCAACCCCGCCCCTTCAGCAGCCCTCTTGCTGCTAGGAAGCCTGTCAGACCACCTGTCTTTCTCTTGTCCCAGAGTGGCAGGTGTGCATCCTGTCCTCCACAAACGGCTGGAATCTGTCTCTCAAGCACTCCACCTGTGCCAACTCCCCATGCTCCAGAGCACCATATAATATAGGTTTCTTCTTGCAAAGCCGATCTCCAGGGCTAGGTGTTCAGCAGTTCCAGGCTTCTGCCCCCTCTGCACTCCGTTTATCTTCCTCCTGCCAGTGAGCTGGGTTGGGGGAAGGGCTCGGGTCCTGCCAGATCAAGACTTTCATACATTGCCCTGTTTCGTGAGGTCTGTATGCAGTCTGGTGCATCCTTCTTTCCTGTTGCTGTTTCAGGATTAGTTGAATTAACTATATTTTCACACTATCTGTGGTTCTGGGGGGAGTTCTCTGTCACATGTGTCATGTTGCCATCTTGAATCCTGTTTTTCCACACTTTGGTTTTAAAAGGGTATGTTTTATAGTCAGCTCTCAGGTATGTATAAGCCTAAGACAGGATGACAGGTACATATATTGCAGATCCATAGAGAATTGAGACCTTGTTAAACTTAGGCTTTGCCCAGCTTCTTTCTGGGAAATGGGGTAGGGGGAGAGAGGACCCTAGTAGTCTGCTATAAACTGTACACCATGGTGCACAATAACAAATAGTAACGGTAAAAATTTATCAGGCATTTATTATATGTTCATATACTTGCATTTCCATTTACTCCTCATAAAACTTAGTGTTTGATCTCACTGCTAATGGTGGCAGAGCCCAGGTTTGAACCCATGCTTTCTAGTCAGGCGTTCATGTCTAACTTCAGGGTCTATGCCATGTAATACTACTTCAGCTGGGGCAAGGCCAGAGTCCAACCTCTCAGGGAACGTTTTCTTTATTTTTTGCTTCAGACAGCCATACATAGCCCTTTGTAATCTGGCATGCTCTGGAGTGATTCCCATGGGTAACTGATAACTGGGGTTCTTTTCTCTCCAGCTCTTTTAGGGAATGGAGTGGTCACCTAGTGACCATGCAAAAATGAGTTCCTGTCACAAATAACCCTGCAACTTAAGGCTGATCATACATAAAGCATGGAGGGCAGAGAAGGGGATCCATACTTCCCCCAACTTCCTAGATAAAGAGTGGCATCCCAGGAGAGTTGGCTATCAGACTTGGATTTTATAGACTGGTAAAATAAAAATTAGTGGGAAGACCACCAAAGGTTGTCAGCATTATATAATATCAGATAAGGACCATAAAAACTCCACTACTGTCTGTTACTCCCAATATTTTATAAAGTAAACAGTGTTTTAACATCCCCAGAGTTAGAAGGACACAAATACAGAATAAAATACTCATTTACATTGAGTGGATTTAGCTTTATGAAAAATTTCATGCACTATGCTTATTTTTCTCACTTCATTGCAGTTGAGTGCAAATGTCCTTAGGGACCAAACCAGCAAGTGGATTCAGCTTTGGGAGCTGGTGCCCTGGTTTCCTTTGATGTGTCAGTACCATGGAGAGCAGCGATTCTCAGACCCCACTCTGTAACACTTAAGTCACAAAAATGGTGGTGAGGGAGCAAACTAGACTATAATGGGTAAGTTGTAAGGGGCTGTAATTCTGTGAGCCTCACAGTATTAGTGATAGAATATTTGCTTCAGAACTGCCCAAGCACCTTCCAGAAATATCTGGGCTTCCATAGTGAGAAAAAAGTGTAATGTTTACTGTCCAAGTTTCTAATGTAATTAATGCACAAATGTAGTATGTATCAGCACTTCATTTCTTTTTATTGCTCAATAATATTCCAGGTGACTTTAGGGGAGCAACTTCCACTGTTTCTGATGAGATGTCAGCTGTTAATATTATAGGTATCCTTTGTAAGTGATAAATTGATTTTCTCTTCTTTCAAGATTTTCTTCTTGTCTTTGGCTTCAGCATTTTGATGTTAAAAAGACATGATGTGCACATGAAAAGATGCGCCACATCACTAATTATCAGGGAAATGCAAATTAAAACCACAATGAGATAATCACCTCACACCAGTTAGGATGGCCAACATAGAAAAGACTAAGAACAACAAATGCTGGCAAGGATGCAGAGAAAGGGGAACCCACCTACACTGCTGGTGGGAATGTAAACTAGTTGAACCACTGTGGAAAGCAATATGGAGGTTCCTCAAAAAACTCAAAATAGAAATACCATTTGACCCAGGAATTCCACTCCTAGGAATTTACCCAAAGAATATAATTTCTCAGGTTCAAAAAGATGTACGCATACCCAAGTTTATTGCAGCACTATTTACAATAGGCGAGATTTGGAAGCAACCTAAGTGTTCATCAGTAGATGAACAGATAAAGAAGATGTGGTACATATACACAATGGAATACTATTCAGTCATAAGAAAGAAACAAATACTGCCAATTGAAACAACATGGGAGGAACTAGAGTGTATTATGCTCAATGAAATAAGCCAGGCGGAAAAAGACAAGAACCAAATGATTTCACTCATCTGTGGAGCATAAAAACAAAGCAAAACCAACAAGAAAATTGAATTGGTAATCAAAAAACTACCTAAGAACAAAACCCCTGGACCAGATGGTTTCACTGCTGAATTTTATCAAACATTTAGTGAAGACCTAATACCCATCCTCCTTACAGTTTTCCAAAAAGTAGAAGAGGAGGGAATACTCCCAAACTCATTCTACGAGGCCAACATCACTCTAATACCAAAAACAGGCAAAGACACCACAAAAAAAGAATTACAGGCCAATATCCCTGATGAACATAGATGCAAAAATACTCAAACCGAATTCAAAAATACATCAAAAAGATCATTCATGACAATGAAATGGGATTCATCCCAGGGATGCAAGGATGGTACAACATTCGAAAATCCATCAGCATCATCCACTACATCAACAAAAAGGACAAAAACCTCATGATCATCTCCATAGATGCTGAAAAAGCATTTGAGAAAATTCAACATCCATTCATGATAAAAACTCTCAACAAAATGGGTATAGAGGGCAAGTACCTCAACATAATATAGGCCATATATGACAAACCCACAGCCAACATTATACTTAACAGCGAGAAGCTGAAAGCTTTTCCTTTAAGACTGGGAGCAAAGCAAGGAAGCCTGCTCTCCCCACTTTTATTTAACATAGTTCTGGAGGTCCTAGCATAGCAATCAGACAACACAAAGAAATAAATGGCATCCAGACTGGTAAAAAAAGAAGTTAAACTGTCCCTGTTTGCAGATGACATGATATTGTATGTGAAAACCCTAAAGAATCCACTCCAAAACTACTAGATCTTATATCTGCATTCAGCAAAGTTGCGGGATACAAAATTAATACACAGAAATCTGTTGCATTCTTATACCCTAATGATGAAGTAGCAGAAAGAGAAATCAGGAAAACAATTCCATTCACAATTGCATCAAAAAGAATAAAATAACTAGGAATAAACCTAACCAAGGAAGTGAAAGACCTATACTCTGAAAACTACAAGACACTCATGAGAGAAATTAAAGAAGATATCAATAAATGGAAACACATCCCATGCTCATGGATAGGAAGAATTAATAATGTCAAAATGGCCATCCTGCCAAAGCAATCTACAGATTCAATGCAATCCCTATCAGAATACCAACAGCATTCTTCAACGAACTAGAGCACATAGTTCTAAAATTCATATGGAAGAGATTCAGTGCAATCCCTATCAAAATACCAACAGCATTCTTCAACAAACTAGAATAGTTCTAAAATTCATATAGAACCACAAAAAATCCTGAATAGCCAAAGCAATCCTGAGAAAGAAGAATAAAGCGGGGGGGAATTATGCTCCCCGACTTCAAGCTCTATTAAAAGCCACAGTAATCGAGACAGTTTGGCAGTGGCACAAGAACAGACCCATAGACCAATGGAATAGGCTAGAGAGCCCAGATAGAAACACAAGCATATATGGTCAATTAATATACGATAAAGGAGCCATGGACATGCAATGGGGAAATGACAGGCTCTTCAACAACTGGTGTTGGCAAAACTGGACAGCTACATGCAAGAGGATGAAAGTGGAGTATTGTCTCTCCCTGTACACACAAGTAAGCTTGAAATAGATCAAGACCTGAATGTAAGTCATGAAACCATAAAAGTTGTAGAATAAAAGGTAGGCAAAAATCTCCTGAATATAAACACGAGCAACTTTTTTCTGAATGCATCTCCTTGAGCAAGGGAAACAAAAGCAAAAATGAGCACATGGGACTACATCAAACTAAAAAGCTTCTGTACAGCAAAGGACACCATCAACAGAACAAAAAGGTATCCTACAGTATGGGAGAATATATTTGTAAACGATGTATCTGACAAGGGGTTAACATCCAAAATATATAAAATATACAGCAAAGGACACCATCAACACCCAAAAAGCAAAGAACCCGATTGAAAAATGGGTGGAGTATATGAACAGACAATTCTCCAAAGAAGAAATTCAAATGGCCAACAGGTACATGAAAAGATGCTCTAAACCCCCAATTATCAGGGAAATGCAAATAAAAACCACAGTGCAATACCACCTCACACCAGTTAGGATGGCCAGTATCGAAAAGACTAAGAAGAACAAATGCTGGTGAGGCTGTGGAGAAAGGGGAACCCTCCTTACACTGCTGGTGGGAATGTAAGCTAGTTCAACCATTATGGAAAGCAATATGGAGGTTCCTCAAAATACCAAAAATAGAAATACCATTTGACTCTGGAATTCCACTCCTAGGAATTTGCCCAAAGAATATAATTTCTCAGATTCAAAATGACGTATGCACACCTATGTTTACTGCAGCACTATTTACAATAGGCAAGATATGGAAGCAACCTAAGTGTCCATCAGTAGATGAACGGATAAAGAAGGTGTGGTACATATACACAATGGGATACTATTCAGTCATAAGAAAGAA
The DNA here is from genome assembly GCA_032199065.1 of Smutsia gigantea. Classification (NCBI taxonomy): domain Eukaryota; kingdom Metazoa; phylum Chordata; class Mammalia; order Pholidota; family Manidae; genus Smutsia; species Smutsia gigantea. The sequence goes on from JAVSCE010004298.1 coordinate 385,835, forward strand.
ACAAATCCTACCATTTGCAACAACATGGATGGAGCTAGAAGATATTATGCTCAGTGACATATGCCAGGCAGAGAAAGACAAGTATCAAATGATTTCCCTCATTTGTGGAGTATAACAACGAAGCAATACTGAAGGAACAAAACAGCAACAGACTCAAAGAGTCCAAGAAGGGACTAGCTGTTACCAAAGGGGAGGGGTGGGGGAGGGCGGGGTGGGTAGGGAGGCAGAAGGGGATTGGGCTTATTATGATTGGCACACATGGTGTGGGGGGGATCTTGGGGAAGACAGTGTAGCACAGAGAAGGCAAATAGTGACTCTGTGGCATGTTACTATACTGTTCGGCAGTGAATGCAATAGGGTATGGGGTGTACATGATAACATGGGTGAACGTAGTAACTACATTGTTTTTTCATGTGAAACCTTCATAAGAGTGTCTATCAATGATACCTTAAAAAAAAAGACAAGGAAGATCAAAAGGAAATAGACTTAACTCGTAAAACAAAAAAACAAAAACAAAAAAAACCCCAAAAACCTTCCCTTTTGTGCAACCCATCAGAACACCTCTCTACTTGTGAGCTGGAGTACTGCCTGATTCATTAATTGCTTAATAAAGCCAATTAGGTCTTCAAATCTGAAAAAAAAGTGGAGCTGCTATGGTTGTAGCTGAGAAGCCCATTTGGGCCTCCCCTTTGGCCCATATAGTAGCCTGTTAGCCATCACTGTGAAATTATAGGGCTCCTTACAGGGCAGTTGGAAACCATAGATCCAATCCAACAACATTTCTCAGATGAAAAAACCAAAGGACTTAAAAGAGAAGTGTCATACCAAAGATCATGTGTTAATTACATTCTGCTGCATTACAAATTACCCAATATTCCATAACTCAAAAAAAAAAGCCAGTTTCTGGGAAGATGGTGGCATGAGTAGGGTGGCGGGAATCTCCCAAAACCATATATATTTGTGAAAATACAACAAATACAACTATTCCTAAAAGAGAGACCAGAAGATACAGTAGAACAGCCAGGCTACACCTACATCTGCGAGAACTCAGTGCTTCACGAAGCGGGTAAGATACAAAGCCGTGACCCGGCAGGACCCAAGCAGTCCCCCACCCCAGCTCACCGGCAGGAGGAAAAGAATCAGAGTTGGGAGGGAGTGGAAGCACAGGACTGCTAAATAACCAGCCCTGGTGATCTGCATCGGGAGGGAGCACAGACACACATCGCATAGTGTACTGGAGATTTAGAGAAACGGAAGGGCAGGATCCGAGATGGAGACTGCGAGCGGGTCCCCACATATAGCTCCCCTGGGACAAAAGAAAAGTGGGCACTTTCTTAAAAGTGTTAAAGGGACAAGGGCCCAACAGCGGAACAAATTCGTCCTAGCGCACTCAATCCGGCAGTCTGGGAATCTGGAGGAACTTTGGGCCCCCTAACCAACTGCTGGGTAAAGCAGCCCCAAGGCCCCTCACAGAGATAAGCAGCCTGCCATTCGTTCCCCCCGGCTGGCACTGCAGCAGATCTGATACAGCTGCAGAACAGCGGGAGAGTGGCCCCGCTCACGACAACTACACAGAATCCCCTCGCGGCGGGTGTGCAACTAACCGTGAAGGTCCGCACAGAATCTCCTCCCAGCGGCCATGCAGCTAACCGGAAAGTGCGGTACAGAATCTCCTCCTGGTGGGTTCACAGGTAACTGGGAAGGGCCGCAGAAGCCAGAGCAAGGGCCAAAAGGCACCAAGGGGTGCAGAACGCACCTGGCGTGGCTGCAAACCCCCACAGTGCTCTGGGCTAGCCTGAGGGCGGCCTCGTCAATGGCAGTTTAGAGGATTATCCCAGAGACTGCCACCCAGAGTGCGGGCAACCAGCACAGGCTGTGGAGAAGGGCAAGGAGAACAACAAGCAGGAAGGGACTTTGTTCTCCCAGCTGACACACGTGGCACCTGACTGCGAACACTTTTATCGCCATGAAAAGGCAGAAGAGTATGGTCCAGTCAAGGATCGCCCAGACAACCCCAGGGAGGGGGCTGGGGGGGGGGGGATAGGTTTAAACAATCTTCCTGAAAAAGAATTCAGAATAAAAGTCATAACCATCCTGATGGATCTACAGAGAAATATGCAAGAGCTAAGGGAGGAAGTGAGGAATGACAATGCAGAAATGAGACAAGCAATCGACGGGCTTAGGAGCAGACTGGACGAGGTGCAAGAGACTGTCAATGGAATAGAAATCAGAGAACAGGAATACAGAGAAGCTGAGGCAAAGAGATATAAAAGGATCTCTAGCAATGAAAGAATATTAAGAGAACTGTGTGACCAATCCAAACAGAACAATATTCACATTATAGGAGTACCAGAAGAAGAAGAAGAGAGAAAAAGGGATAGAAAGTGTCTTTGAAGACATAATTGAGGAGAACTTCCCCAAGCTGGGAAAGTATAAGAACAAAGAAAAAACTGAAGGAACAAAACAGCAGCAGACTCACAGAACCCAAGAATGGACTAATAGTTACCAAAGGGAAAGGGACTGGGGAGGATGGGTGGGAAGGGAGGGACAAAGGGGAAAAAGGGGCATTACGATTAGCAGATACAGTGTTGGGGGGGCATGGGGATGGCTGTACAACTCAGAGAAGACAAGTAGTGATTCTATAGCATCTCACTACACTGAAGGAAAGTGACTGTAATGGGGTTGGTTGGGGGGACCTGATGAAGGGGGTAGTTTAATCACCATAATATTGCACATGTAATTGTAGATTAATGATACGAAAATAAAGTATAAAAAAATGTATAGGCAATTATAGTTTCATATTAATAAACAGCAAAAATTTAATAGCAAAAAAAAAAGCCTATGTCATGTCACTGACTCTATGGTCAGGAATCCTGGAGCAACTTAGTAAGGCAGTTCTGCCTTGGAGCCTCTTGTGAGGTAGTCAAGATAACAGCCTGTCATCTGAAAGTCATCTGAAAGCTTGAAATCCTTAAAAAATCTGCTTATAAGATGGCTCACTCACATGCCTGGCAGGTATGTGATCCCCTTTGAAAGAAGGTCTCAGTTCCTAGTCACGGGGTCCACTCCACTAGACTGCTTGTCTTCAGGATGAGATACCTGGCTTCCCCAGAGCAAGTGACCCAGGAGGGAGTAACAGGGCAGAAGGTAAAATATCTCTGTGATCTGGCTTTGGAAGTCACACTGCATCGTTTCTGCCATATCTTAATGATTATACAGGTCAGCCCTATCTTTGTGTGGGAGGAGACAACAAAAGAACATGAATACCAGAAATAAAAAATCACGGGGGCTGAGTGGATTGCTGAGGACAATGGTGGCATGAAAAACTCCACAGACCCATTCCCCAGCAGAACAACCATAACCTGTGAGAATTATTAAAACAATCATCTAAAGTGTCTGGAAATTGTCCTAAGGGCATATAGCAAATGAAGAAAGATTTATTCTAGAAAACTGACTAAATTTCAGTCAGAACAGTGAGAGCTTGTGATGTTTGAGCCACAGCCCACTCCTTTACTGTTTTCCCAGGTCAATGTGACAGAATCCGCACTCTAGGGAAGGTATGGACAAGAAAAAGGGGCTCTCTCTCCCCCCAGGTACCAGTCAAGGGCTGTGGTACCTCCCTACTAAACCTGCCCTGCATCTCATTGTCCCTAGCTCTGTTTCAGAGGCTAAATTTGAGGTGCGGGAAGCCAAGAGGTGAAGAAGTATCCTTCTTCTACCCACCCCAACTCATTGGGCAGAGAATCTACCCCAAGTAGGGGAGGTTAAGAATATGTGGGCCCAATTGCTCTCACCCCAGCTCACTTATAGGGAAGAAGTTCAATGTCTGTAGAGGAGAGCCAGGACCAGAGGTGACTTCCCTGCACATAAAGGACAGATGTCACTCCAAGACAAGCAGGTCACTGTTCTCACCCCTAGGTCCAGAGCAGTGACTCTGAGACCTTGTCCAGAGTGAAAGGCAGGCCAGAAGACAGATAATTCCAAAGCTCTACCTCAGAAGAACTAATTTTGGTTGGAAAACAGAGAAGTTCAAGCTAAGGGTCCTCTCAAAAACAATGGAAATTTGGTGATAACCAAATGAGACTAGTAGTTCTGTGAGAGCAATAAACTAAACCATAGGTCAACAAATTCACCGGAGAGAAATAACTAGGAAAAGCTCTCCTGGGGTCAGAACAAAGACTGACCTCAGATCAGCCTCAAAAACTACCCTGCAATGAAGCTGAACTTAATTGCCTCAGACTGTGGAACAATTGATACCCCAGGGCACTGTCAAAAACAGTTGGCTGACAGATGAGCCTAACAACCACTAGTTATGATACTAACAGAGACAGGCAGCTTCACAGAGAAATGAGGGAGTGAGTCAGAAAAAGCTCTGCTAAGACTGCTGCCCTCCCAGGGTGTACCCTCTGAGAAGAAACATCAGAGGCTTAATGCTGCCTGTGGAAATGGGCTTCACTAAGAGAGCCAGCTAAGTCACCAAACAAACAACCCAAGGGAAAGGGGGTGGGGGTGAGGCAGGGACAGTGGGTGTAGTCAGAGTACGGTGAGGGCCTCTGGAAAAGACCCCTACCAAAACTCCATATTAAACAATTAAGCAAAGACAGAGTCACATTAATACTCTAAAGTAAAATATCAAACTAGGAATATAAGCATTCTTCAGTGAAGATTAGTTAAAACTAAAAAGCCAGGAGTAATTTAGCCTGGAATGTTTGAACATCTCCCAGATAAGAAAATACCTTAGCATAGCCCATGTCTTGTTTGTGTCAATTAAATGAGGCAATTGTAAAATTTACTTTAGCCTGCTAAAAAGCCCAGTTTAACTTTACCCATATGCTGCTTTTCCTCCTCTAGCCTCTGATCAAGTAATATATAACCTGGGCAATGAATATAACAGGCAGGCCCAGCCGTAAAGAACATAGTGAAGGGCAGGAAGGATTCCATCTTAAAGATAAGATTGCATTTGTGCACCCAAGAAGTTAAGAAGTAAAATTCTTAACTTACTGTTTAACAGACAGGCAGTAACTCAGCTCACCTTGAAAGCAAGACAAGCAGCCTTGATTGATATGCTCCCAAACCAAGAAACTGCTATTCTGAGAAAGGATTAAAGCAGTAAATTTCTTATGTTAACTCTGCAAATAGTCTGGAAAACTGATAAGAAACTTAGTGTCTCTTTAATAATAAACATTTAGAGACCATCTGGTGGATCTACATCCCTAGCTCTTTGTCTCTCAACTGCCTATAAATCCCCTAGATAATGCACTGCTATAGGCTCTCTTGTCCCCTCCTGGTGTGAGCCAGGAGCTCTATTCTCTCACTCTATCTCTAAATAAAAGCCTCTCCCTGGCTCTCCTACTTTGACTGTTTGCTAAGTTCATTCTTCAACTCCGCAAACAAGAACCCCGGCATAGGGGACGTCAGGATCCAGAAATGCTAAAATATACTACCTAAGATGTCCAATTTTCAACAACAAAAAAATATAGGAAGCATGCAAGTGTGACTCATACAGAAGGAAGAAAGCAGGCAACAGAAACTGCCTGTGAAAGGGCCCACATTGACGAATTTAGCAAAGACTTCAAAGCATCCATTATAAATATGTTCAAAGAAATAAGGGAAATCATGCTTAAAGAAGTAAAGAAAGGTAGGATGACAATGTCTCATCAAATAAAGAGCATCATTAAAGAGAAAGTATAAAAAGAACCAAATGGAAATCATGATGCTGAAAAGTACAATAACTGAAATGAAAAACTCATTAAAAGGGCCGAATGGCACATTTGAATTGGAAGAAGCAAGAATCAGTAAACTTGAAGAGAGGTCAGTAGAGATTATGCAATCCAAACAGCGGAAGGGAAAAAAGAATGAAGAAAAATGAACAGAGCCTCAGAGAAATATGGGGCACCATCAAGTGCACTGACATGTGCATAAAGGGCACACCAGAAGGAGGGAAGAAGGGGGCATAAAAAAAGAAAGGCTAAAAACTTGCCAAATTTATCAGAAAAAAATAATTTATATATCCAAAAAGCTCAGTGAAGTTAAAGTAGGATGAAGAGATCCGCAAAAGACACATCATGTCTTTTTAAAATTTTACATTCTGTTATATTCATTTTTTAAAAATTGTGGTATCATTAACATACAATCACATGAGCAACATTGTGATTAGTAGATTCCCCCCATTATCAAGTCCCTACCACATACCCCATTACAGTCACTGTTTATCAGTGTAGTAAGATGGATAGAGTCACTACTTGTCTTCTCTGTGCTATACTGCCTTCCCCGTGCCCCCCACTAAGTTATGTGTGCTAATCATAATGCCCCTTATTCCCCTTCTTCCTCCCTTCCCACCCGCCCTCCCCAGTCCCTTTCCCTTTGGCAATGGTTAGTCCATTCTTGGGTTCTCTGAGTCTGCTACTGTTTTGTTCCTTCAGTTTTTGCTTTGTTTTTTGCAAGAGAAGTAATGATGGATTTATTCTTTTTTTATTTTTATTATTTTTATTTTGGTATCATTAATATACAATTACCTGAGCAACATTGTTGTTACTAGATTCCCCCCATTATCAAGTCCCCACCACATACCCCATTACAGTCACTGTCTATCAGCATAGTAAGATGCTATAGAATCACTATTTGTCTTCTTCTCTGTGCTATACTGCCTTCCCTGTGCCCCACCGCGCCATTATGTGTGCTAATCGTAATGCCCCATTTTCCCCTTCGCCCCCCCCCCCCAATCCATTTCCCTTTGGCAACTGTTAGTCCATTCTTGGATTCTGTGAGTCTGCCTCTGTTTTGTTCTTCAGTTTTTGCTTTGTTCTTATACTCCACAGATGAGTGAAATCATTTGATATTTGTCTTTCTCTGCATGGCTTATTTCACTGAACATAATACCCTCTAGCACCATCCATGTTGTTCAAATGGTAGGATTTGTTTTCTTCTTATGGCTGAATAATATTCCATTGTGGATATGTACCACATCTTCTTTATCCATTCATCTACTGATGGACACTTAGGTTGCTTCCATATCATGGCTATTATAAATAGTGCTGCAATAAACATAGGGGTGCATATGTCTTTTTCAGACTGGGAAACTGCATTCTTAGGGTAAATTCCTAGGAGTGGAATTCCTGGGTCAAATGGTACTTCTATTTTTAGTTTTTTGAGGAACCTCCATATTGCATCCACAATGGCTGAACTAGTTTACATCCCCACCAGCAGTGTAGGAGGGTTCCCCTTTCTCCGCATCCTCACCAGGATTTGTTGTTCCTATTCTTTTCTGTGTCAGCTGTCCTAACTGGAGTGAGGTGATATCTCACTGTGGTTTTAATTTGCGTTTCTCTGATAATTAGCGATGCGGAGCATCTTTTCATGTGCCTGTTGGCCATCTGAATTTCATCTTTGGAGAATTGTCTGTTCATATTCTCCGCCCATTTTTTCATCAGGTTATTTGCTTTTTGGGTGTTGAGGCATATGAGTTCCTTATATGTTTTGGATGTTAATCCCTTGTCAGATATGTCATTTACAAATACAATCTCCCATACTGTAAGATGTCTTTTTGTTCTAGTGATGGTATCCTTTGCTTACAGAAGGTTTTCAGTTTGATATAGTCCCATTTGTTCATTTTTGCTTTTGTTTCCTTTGCCCGAGGAGATGTGTTCAGGAAAAAGTTGTTCATGTTTATATTCAAGAGATTTTTGCCTATGTTTTCTTCTAAGAGTTTTATGGTTTCATGACTTACATTCAGGTCTTTGATCCATTTTGAGTTTACTTTTGTGTATGGGGTTAGACAATAATCCAGTTTCATCCTCTTGCATACAGCTGTCCAGTTTTGCCAACACCAGCTATTGAAGAGGCTGTCATTTTCCCATTGTATATCCGTGGCTCCTTTATCGTATATTAACTGACCATATATGCCTGGGTTTATATCTGGACTCTCTAGTCTGTTCCATTGGTCTATGGGTCTGTTCTTCTGCCAGTACCAAATTGTCTTAATTACTGTGGCTTTGTAGTAGAGCTTGAAGTCGTGGAGTATTAATTCCTCCTGATTTATTCTTCCTTCTCAGGATTGCTTTGGCTATTCGGGGTCTTCTGTGGTTCCATATGAATTATAGAACTATTTTCTCTAGTTCATTGAAGAATGCTGTTGGTATTTTGATAGGGATTGTATTGAATCTGTAGATTGCTTTGGCAGGATGGCCATTTTGACAATATTAATTCTTATCCATGAGCACGGGATGTGTTTCCATTTATTGGTATCTTCTTTGATTTCTCTCATGAGTGTCTTGTAGTTTTCAGAGTATAGGTCTTTCACTTTCTTGGTTAGGTTTATTGCTAGGTATTTTATTCTTTTTGATGCAGTTGTGAATGGAATTGTTTTCCTGATTTCTCTTTCTGCTACTTCATCATTAGGGTATAGGAATGCAACAGATTTCTGTGTATTAATTTTGTATCCTGCAACTTTGCTGGATATTAGAATGCAGATATTAGATCTAGTAGTTTTGGAGTGGATTCTTTAGGGTTTTTTATGTACAATATCATGTCATCTGCAAACAGGGACAGTTTAACTTCTTCTTTACCAGTCTGGATGCCATTTATTTCTTTGTGTTGTCTGATTATCATGGCTAGGACCTCAGAAATATGTTGAATAAAAGTGGGGAGAGTGGGCATCCTTGTCTTGTTCCCGATCTTTAAGGAAAAGCTTTCAGCTTCTCACTGTTAAGTATAATGTTGACTGTGGGTTTGTCATATAAAGCCTTTATTATGTTGATGTACTTGCCCTCTCTACCCATTTTGTTGAGAGTTTTTATCACGAATGGATGTTCAGCATGGTGGATGATGTTGATGGCTTTTCAAATGTACCATCCTTGCATCCCTTGGATGAATCTCACTTGATCATGATGGATCATCTTTTTGACGTATTTTTTAATTCGGTTTGCTAATATTTTGTTGAGTATTTTTGCATCTATGTTCATCAGAGATATTGGTCTGTAATTTTCTTTTTTTGTGGTGTCTTTGCCTGGTTTTGGTATTAGAGTGATGCTGGCCTCATAGAATGAGTTTGGAAGTATTCCCTCTTCTTCTACTCTCTGGAAAACTTTAAGGAGGATGGGTATTAGGTCTTCACTAAATGTTTGATAAAATTCAGCAGTGAAACCATCTGGTCTAGGAGTTTTGTTCTTAGGTATGTTTTTGATTACCAGTTAAATTATGTTGCTGGTAATTGGTCTGTTCAGATTTTCTGTTTCTTTCTGGGTCAGCCTTGGTAGCTTGTATTTTTCTAGAAAGTTGTCCGTTTCTTCTAGGTTATCCAATTTGTTAGCATACAATTTTTCATAGTATTCTCTAATAATTCTTTGTATTTTTTTGGTGTCCGTAGTGATTTTTCCTTTCTCATTTCTGATTCTGTTTATGTGAGTAGACTCTCTTTTTTTCTTGATAAGTCTGGCTTGGAGTTTACCTATTTTGTTTATTTTCTCAAAGAACAAGCTCTTGCTTTCATTGATTCTTTCTATTGTTTTATTCTTCTCGATTTTATTTATTTCTGCTCTAATCTTTATTAAGTCCCTCCTTCTACTTACTTTGGGCCTCATTTGTTCTTCCTTTTCTAGTTTCGTTAATTGTGAGTTTATACTGTTCATATGGGATTTTTCTTTCTGAGGTAGGCCTGTATTGCAATTTACTTTCCTCTTAGCATGGCCTTTGCTGCGTCCCACAGATTTTGCGGTGTTGAATTATTGTTGTCATTTGTCTCCATATATTGCTTGAAGTCTGTTTTTATTTGGTCATTGATCCATTGTTTATTTATCAGCATGTTGTTAAGCCTCCATGTGTTTGTGGGCTGTATCGTTTTCTTTGCATAATTTATTTCTAGTTTTATACCTCTGTGATCTAAGAAGCTGGTTGGTACAATGTCAATCTTTAAAAATTTAGTGAGGCTCTTTTTGTGGCCTAGTATATGATCCATTATTGAAAATGTTCCATGTACACTTGAGAAGAATGTGTATCCTGCTGCTTTTGGGTGTAGAGTTCTGTATAGATGTCTGTTAGGTCCATCTGTTCTAATGTGTTGTTCAATGCCTCTGTCTCCTTACTTATTTTCTGTCTGGTTGAACTGTCCTTTGGAGTGAGTGGAGTGTTGAAGTCTCCTAGAATGAATGCATTATATTCTATTTCCCCTTTTAATTCTGTTAGTATTTGTTTTACCTATTTAGGTTCTCCTGTGTTGGGTGTATAAATATTTATAATGGTTATATCCTCTGTTGGATTGACCCCTTTATCATTATATAATGTCCTTCTTCGTCTCTTGTGACTTTCTTTGTTTTAAAGTCTATTTTGTCTGATAGAAGTACTGCAACACCTGCTTTTTTCTCCATATTAGTTGCATGAAATATTTTCCATCCCTTCACTTTTAGGTTGTGTATGTCTTGGGGTTTGAAGTGAGTCTCTTGTAGGCAACATATAGTTGGTTCTTGTGTTTGTTATCCATTTAGTGACTTTATGTCTTTTGATTGGTGCATTCAGACCATTTGCATTTAGGGTGATTATCAATAAGTATGTACTTATTGCCATTACAGGTTTTAGTTTGGTGGTTTCCAAAGGTTCAGGCGTAACTTCCTTACTATCTAAGAGTCAAGTATGTACTTATTGACATTGCAGGCTCTAGATTCGTCGTTACAAAGGTTCAAGGGTAACTTCCTTACTATCTAAGAGTCTAAGTTAACTCAATGTGCTATTACAAACACTATCTAAAGCTTCTTTTTTTTCCCTTCTTTTCTTCCTTCTCCATTCTTTATATATTAGATATCATATTCTGTACTCTTTGTCTATCCCTTTTCATTACCTCTGGTGACAGCTGTTAAACCGTAAGAACACTTCCATCTCTAGCAGCCCCTCCAAAATATTCTGTAGAGATGGTTTGTGGGAGGTAAATTCTCTCAGTTTTTGTTTATCTGGGAATTGTTTCATCCCTCCTTCAAATTTAAATGATAATCTTGCCAGATAAAGTAATCTTGGTTCAAGGCCCTTCTGCTTCATTGCATGAAATACATCATGCCACTCCCTTCTGGCCTGTAAGGTTTCTGTTGAGAAGTCTGATGATAGCCTGATGGGTTTTCCTTTGTATGTGATTTTATTTCTCTCTCTGGTTGCTTTTAAGAGTCTGTCCTTTTCCTTGATCTTTGTCATTTTAATTACTATATGTCTTGGTGTTGTCTTCCTTGGGTCCCTTGTGTTGGGAGATCTGTGCACCTCCATGGCCTGAGAAACTGTCTCCTTCCCCAGATTGGGGAATTTTTCAGCAGTCACCTCCTCAATGACCCTTTCTATCCCTTTTTCTCTCTCTTCTTCTTCTGGTACCCCTATTTTGTGAATATTGTTCTGTTTGGATTAGTGACACAGTTCTCTCATATTCTTTCATTCCTAGAGATGCTTTTTTCTCTCTGTGCCACAGTTTCTTTGTATTCCTCTTCTCTAATTTCTACTTCATTTATCGTCTCCTCCACCGTTTCTAATGTGCTTTTGATACCCTCCGTTGTATTCCTCAAGAATTGGATCTCTGTCCTAAATTCGTTCCTGCGTTGTTGAATATTTTTCTGTACCTCCAGAAGCATGTTTATGATTTTTATTTTGAAATCTCTTTCATTCCTGAAAGAGTTGTATTAGTTCAGTCTCACTCGCCCCTTTTTCTGGTGTTGTTGAGATTTTGCTTTGAACCAGGTTCCTTTGATGTTTCATATTTGTATGTGGTGCCCTCTAGTGCCCAGAAGCTCTATTCTTTGGAGCTGCTCAGCCACTGGAGTGATATCGGGAGTCACAGGGGAGTGGTGCTGGTGCCTGGGGTTTCGTGCTTCTCTGCTGCTGTATCTGTCTCCGTGCTGTTTCGTGCTTCTCTGCTGCTGTGTCTGTCTCCACTGCCAGAACCAATGTGCTGAACACACAGGTGTAAGCCTCTATGCTTTGCGTTTGTAGCTGCTGTAGGCTGGGCTTCCCTCTGGGTGGCCTGATGCCAGGGTAGGTTTGCGAGCCAGGTGAGGGCTGGCCGGGAGGAAGATGCTGCAGGCTGTGTATCACAGTGGGGAGCCTTGGAGCAGTGTAGCCAGCCAGGGGGATGGAGTCCCTGAAGATTGTGAAAGTTTCCAATCTGCTGGGCAGAGTGCACCCGGACAATTTTGTTTACCTGTCCTTCTCCTGAGCAGTAAGCTCTGTGCAATCCTTGCCCCTTTAGCAGCCCTCTTGCTTTTAGGAAGTCTCTCAGACTGCCTGCCCAGATCAGCCGGATATTGATCCCTGTTTTCCACAAGCAACTGGAATCTCAGTCTCTCCAAGTATTCCACCTGACTTAGCTTTCCAACCCCACTAATCACCAGAGCACCATGCAATGTAGGTTCTTGCTCCCAGAGCAGATCTCCAGGGCTAGGTATTCAGCAGTCCCAGGCCTCCACTCCCTCCCCACTCTGTTTCTCTTCCTTCTGCCAGTGAACTGGGGTGGGGGAAGGGCTTGGGTCCCGCCAGGTCATGCTTTTGGTACATTACCCTGTTCCATGAGGTCTGTTCTTTCCTCCAGGTGTATGTAGTCTGGCGCAGCCTTTTTTCCTGTTGCTCTTTCGGGATTAGTTGTATTAATTATATTTTCATATTAAATGTGGTTTTAGGGAGAGGTCTCTGTCTCACCTCTCACACTGCCATATTTTTTTAGCAGCTCCACTTTTATATCTCTTATAAACTGGGCTTCAATGCAAGATTTGATTGGAAGAAAGAGTCTGTTTTTTGTTATCCACGTTGTTAGGATTTTTTTTTACATTTTGTGATATCTTTAATTGTACATGCTTATTTCAATTTAGTTTCCCATTTTAAAATGGGCATTCTGTAAAGTCCTGTATTTCCAGTGCCCATGAGAGTAGAGTGTAAGGAATATTACACAACAACCCTCTTATTATTCAGAGAGAAAACTGAGACCCAGAAAGGACAAGGAACTTTTCCAAAGTTTAATGATCAAGTCAGGAATGAAATATACGTCTCCTGATCTGCAGGAGAGATTATCTGTACTAATGAAATGGAACTATAATAGAGAAAAGTATTTTAAAAGATAAATCTTCAAAAAGTAAAGAATAGAACTTGACTTTGTTCAGGTGCAGGGGGAAGAAATGGAAAGCAATAATATTTGGAGTGGTTCAGTTCTCCACTTATTCCCAGATCACAAATTAGAAAATTGTTAGGTTCTGGAACAAACACAGCTTGAGGGTAAAGTAAGTAAGTAAGAAAGTGAAGTGAAGAAGTAAGTAATGTTTAGTGTAAGTAAAAAGTGAGGAACGAAAGAAATAATCAATTTGGCCCCATTTGGTGTTATCCCTTCCCTCGCATTTCCCCTCTGAGGCCACATGCCAGCTGCCTTTATCACAGGCTTGTGCTGTTATTTTTCATACAGTAGCGTGTTTTCTTACACACTATCTGCCTGGCCCTTGGCGGCATCTGATTTTGAGGCTCTCTCCCCTCAGGTACTGTCCCCCTCACCTCCTCCTGCCCACACAGAACTCACTGGAGGCATGGCGCTTGACTTTGACCTGTGGATCCACTCGGTGGGACTTCTCACTGCAGGAGGAGGCATGGCGCTTCACCTGGGCCCCAGTGGGACACTTGGGCTCCTCGTCCTGGGTGAGAGGTGGAGGAAGAGGGTGAAGTTCAGACAGGCTCAGAGTCATCAGTGTAGGGATGGATTTTGGTCTGTGCTCAGAGGATGAGTGCTGTGGGACCTCTGAGACCTGGCCTTACATTTTTAGTCTTGTGCAGGACTCAACAGTTTATAAACCACCTTCACTAGCAATATATCATTTGATCCTCATACCTCCCTGGGGGCAGCAGAATGTGACCATAAGCTGGAATATCCACTGAGAGGGAAATTAGGGTCTCAAAAGTCTGGGTGGCTATATTTGATTTATCAGATGTTTTTGTCCTCATATCATTTGGCAGTATTCTGCGAATTTTCTGATTGCTAATATAGAGTCTCCAGTGAAGAAGTCATGGATGACATCAGCCAATGGTAGAAGTTACATAACTTAATAGACTGGGTATACATTTGTGCATGAAGAGTATTAACACTCAGAGTCCTGTCAAAGCTCAGGAAACCATGAGTGGAATAAGGTAATAATGTAACTTAATAATGATGTCAATAACAGTACTGTTTACTCTCCTGTGTAAGATCTTCCAGTGTTCATGCACTCTGCTAACTTCTTTCCATAATTTCATTAAATTCTTGCAATAGTCCAATCAGTTAGGTTTGATTATATCCATGTGAAGCCAGGGACTGAGGACCAGAGAAGTGAACCTTAAGGTAAATCAGATTCAGCCCTGAGTCCAGAGTAGCCCTCACGTGCTAAGCTGTCTTGCTACTAGACCCTGCAACTAAGAAGGATCTCAAGCTGCATTTGCTGGTTCATCCAAGTCTGAAGAAAGACCATGTCAAAAGAAGAAAGACGATTGGGGAAGTTTCTAGAAAAGGGAGTCCTAGAGGTGAGAACTCAGAGCGTTATCCGGGACCGTCCAAGGCAGGGGTCCTGGCTGGCAGAGACATGTGCTTTCCTTGGGGGCTTGATGCCGTTTCTCCCCTAGGTGTGAGGCCTGACTCACTCACTAGTGTCTACTCAGAAGATTGTTCTCCGGCTCTGCTGTGTGAGGAGAAGGCACAGGATAAGCTGCCAGGGGGAGTCAAGGACATGTGATGGCTACAGGGGCCTCACTGAATTAATGAGCAGGCATATCCTTGGTTTAGTGAGCAAGACAGGAGGGAGATTCTGTCCTGGGAGCTGAAGCTGAAGCCCAGACTGCGGAAGCCACCAGGTGGAGGCCTATGGGAGTGGTCCCCCAGTCAGTGTCCTCCCCTCCTTTTGCGCCCAGACACTACTGAATCAGCAGCATCAGTTCACAGCACTAAACATAGGTGCAGAGCCCCATATCTTACTCAGACTGGAAGAGTGCTTTACAGTTGACAGAGCCCTTTTCTCTTTCTGATCTGGGGACCTTTCCCCGTACCAGCCAGTCTCCTGTGTCAGAGAATCCTCTCCCTGAACCACAATCTGTGACAAACAGGCTCTTCCCTCTCCTTTCAGCTGTTAGTTAAATGGAAAAGATTTCTCTGAGGTAAAGGAAAAAGAAGTAGTGAGAGAGGGAGAGCTAATAGTGGCCTTTGCCATGTCCCTGGGCAGCCCCAAGGGACCTTACCTGCATCTTTTCATAAGGAACATCATCATAGGCATGGGGCTCAGGCCATTGGTCCTGGCAGGATCTTGCATATCTAGAATAAACAAGGTATGATGGTGATGATAACCACACTTTGTGGCTTACAGTACTTTTCTGTCCACTCTCACTTGATTCTGGCAGCAGCTCGTAACAGATGTTAGAAGGTTAGTAATCAACCATGCCAGGCAGCATTAGGCCATTGCTGTGTTAAGAGCTTCATAGTCAGGGGCCCATGTGATTCTCACAACAACCTGGGAAGTAGATAATTCATCACTTCCATTCTATAAATGAGAAAAGACAGGGTCCAAGCTGGCAAGCAACCAGCCCAAGCTGTTGGTCATGAAAGAGCCATAATTCGAACCTGGCCCTTCTAATGTCAGACTCCATGTACCAGCCCTGTGTCTGCCTGGGTGCCCAAGGGAACAAGAATCTAAGGTTCTGTGGCTCATGAGGGTGGAGCCGAGGTCGTATGTAGAAGGGCTTTTCTACTTTTGCTCATTCCAGCCACAGCTTTTCCCGACTCCAGGCTATCCCTCCTTCGGCCAGCTTACTCCTGTTGGTGCCCACTCTGACTTCCCAAGGAATCAGAGTCCTCCTCACCCTTTCCTCCCTTCCCTCCCTGTGCCCAAAGCTGTTCTCAGAGCCTCTGAGGGGGCCCAGACAAGATAGGTCCTGGGCGGCTGTGGGCTGTGGGGTGCTGACCCTTACAGAAACGAGTTGCGCCCTGCACTGACGATGCTGGTTAAGGTCTCCACATCCACGTAATCATAGTGCAGTGCCTCAGGAGTGATTTTGGAGTCCATCTCCACTAGCAGCAGCCCAAGCCAGCGGCCCATGTCCTCTGAGCAGCCTGCCTGAGGGAGAAGAGGCACAAGCCAAGTTCATTTTGGCACTGTCAGGGTCTCGGGCTACCTGCTCACTTCAGCCAAACCTGTAGTTATATAGGACCTGTTATGTACCCAACACTTACGGATTCAAGAGCACCAAAACTAGGACACCCATCCAGAAATCCAAGTAGCTCCTACTTTCCCTTTATTCAGGTCTCAGCTCTAGTGCCACTTCCTTAGAGATGCCCTTTCTGACCACCTCTCTAAGGCACACATCCTCACTTATTATTCTCAGAGCCTTCCTGACCATTTAGATGTGAAAACAACATTTGGGTGTTCCCTGAATTTTTAAAAAATATTTACTTTTTATTAGAGGAAGCTGTTTCTCATATAAACCTATCATTTTGTGTGTGTGTGTGTGTGTGTGTGTGTGTGTGTGTGTGTGTGTATTAAACTTGACAATTGTTTGTAGCACTGTATACAGGAAAATCTCCAAGAAGTTGGTGGTCAACTAAGCACATACTTAAGTTAGTTCTCACTTACAGAGCATTATTATAAAATCAACTTAGCACACAAATGCTAAACTTGAATAAAGGAAGCATATTTCTTGCCAGAAAGCTCTGTGTATAATTTAAGAGAAATAAGAGACCCATGTCAAGCTATCAAAAACAGAAGTGAGTTACAGAGGCAATATTTCTTGAAATTTAAGAACTGAGAGAGGCAGTAGGTACTGGACAAAGAAAACAAGAGCAAGAAGTAGGTTTTAATTCTAAGATAAAACCAAGAGGCCACTGACCCTCTGTGGAGCCTTGGACAAAGCCCTTGGCTGCCCTGCCTCAGTTTCCTTGTCTGTAATGTGAGGGAGTATTCTTTAAGTTTTCTTTCAGTGTTAACATTTTAAATTCTTAGTCGCTGAAGGATTGACATATCGATGAGAGTTTCAATGTATTTTGCATGGCCTCAGAGAGGGTAATGTTGCTGGGCAGGGGCAACAATGAATGGGTGGAATGAAATCACATTTTCATTCAGCTATTTGTTCAACAAATATTAATTGAGGCCTTAGTGTGTGCCAGACATCATGCTGGGTTCCGGAAAAGCAAAAGTATGCAGAACAGGCATGGTTACAGCCTTCATGGAGCTTAAAAGTTTCACCTCAAATGGAGAACTCTTCCTAAAGGTTTAGCTGCTTGATAGGTAGGGCAAGCTATCATGAAGGGCGGTGGTTTTTCTGTGGTGGACAGCCACTGGCGGGGAGGTTTTAGAGGGAATTCCAGAATCAGATCCAGATTAGATCAGACTAGATGCTTTTTAGGCTGGAGATTTTAAGATAGGGAGAATAAATAAACCTGATTCTAGGGTTGCCAGATTTAGCAAATAAAAATGTGGAATGCTCTGTTAAATTCATATTTTAGATAAACAATACTTTTTTAGTATAGGTAGATAACCTCATATTGCATGAGATATGCTTGTATTAAAAACACTGTTTATTGTTTATCTGATTCAGATTTAAGTGGGTGTCCTGCATTTTAACTGGCAATTCTACTTGGTCACTTGGTAGCTACTAGGTTTACTTTTCCTTTCTCCTCAGTCCCTGTAATGCCAGTACCAAGGTCCCCAAGACAAAGCTAACAACTAGGCCAGAGCTCTTGGCTCCCACCACCAAGGACCACCTGGTTTCCCTCTTCTCACCTCCAAGATGGTGACCTCCTGCTGGTCGCGCAGAATCCTGAAGGCGAGTGGGTGTCTGGGACCGAAGCCTGGGACTACCTCGCAGCCACGGAGGGCAATGGCATCCACGTGGGTCCGCAGGTCTGCTCGGTCCTTGTGGACATACAGAGTATTGCACTTCAGGCGGCACCAGCGTTCCCTCCAGCCCTGATGCTCCAGCACATTCAGGCGGCCTGAGGGGGAAGACCAGCAGTGTGACCTCCCAGCAGCCCAGTCCTGCGGAAACCCTCAGGTGGGGTGCATGGGTCTACACCCCGGGGACCAAGTGCCTGGACAACCCTTGTACTCTAATTGGAAAAAGGCTTTCTGGGTCTCAGGTCATCTCATTTTCTTCAGGTTTTTGACCTCCAGCATCCTCTTCTTTTTCTCAATTTCAGTTTCCTGTCTGTGAAATGGGCACTGCTAATTACATTCATACATAGATGCACAGCCATTGAACCATATCTGAGCTTGATGATAAGGGCAGGAACTACTATATAGGATAAATAAAAGACACAACTCTCTTGCCTTTCCTTGCCCCAAAAGAGCAAAATGTTTAGTGAAAGACAGAAAATAATGGGTGATGCTGACACCTGTTGGCAGCATATGGGAACAGAAACACCTAGTCAAGAGAGAATTACTAAACAAGCCAAGGCTTCTCTCATAACGTTTTAGGTATAAGTTATTTTTTTACCATAACATGCCCTAATTCACTGGTTAGGAAATATTTTTTATAGCCATGTGCTTTTATATATATTTCAGGGTTAGTAGAATATTACTTCATATCCAAAATACATGATTTTCTGTTGGATCCCAGTATGTGTAACACTGCATTTATATGAGCAGAATAATAGGTTTTCTGTCCAAATCATGTTTAATTCACATTGAATACACTTTTAATGAAAAGTACTTAAGGATTTTCATCTAAGAAATTTCCTAATATAAGACTGGGTTGTAACTTACACACTTGGCATGTTATATGCTGGCAAATGAGATACTCTCCTCTCCTCAGAGGGGAGGAAACTGAGCCCAGAGACAGTGATCAGAGCTGAGGTCTCAGGGAGCACAGGAATGGGGAAATTGGTTGGCTTTTCCTCTGCTGACCTTCAGGTCCTCAAGAAAGAGAAGTGATGGAAGGGTGTGGACTGTTGATACAGTAGAGATTAGCCCTCTAGTAGCTTGGATTCTTTCCTCTGCCCTGGGGAGATGTAGGTAAGGCCTGGAGGATTTCTTGGCTTAGTCTCAGGGGCCTGCATCAACAGAGTCTGAACATTCTCCTCCCCATGCCGGGTACCCACCACAGCATGGAACCTCCTCCTCCGTGGAGGACGTCTGTTGGTCATCTGCAGGCAGCTTCTTTTTGGAGAAGCTGATGATGCGTGTGATCTTTCGGCCTGCAGCCCTGCTCATTGAACCCTTCAGCTCTGCCAGACTGCTCTTCTTTCCTTTGCCTGTTGCCATGGAAATGTATCAGGGAAGGGGAGGAGCCCCAAATCTCAGATCTTCCTGCCCTCATCCTCCCTGTGGCCCTTTCATCCTGTACACAGGGCCTGGCCTGCCGTTCCAGGTGTGGACGGGCCAGGTTACCTTACCCAGGTCTCCAAAGTGGTCAGGACCTGCTTTGCACTGTGTGCACATAGCAAGTCGCCTCCCAGCTCTCACACTCTCCAGCCTGCATCCCCAGAGGCTCCTACCATGGTCACAGGCCTCCCGGCGGCCTAGAGTGGAACAGTTGTCGCTGATGCCCAGGCTGTCGGAGTCTGAGGTCTGCTTCTCTTGGGACAGTCTCTGGGGAGGGACACAGACAGCCCCATGCCAGAGGGCACACTCAGAAGTCTCCCTTTGTTGGTTCAGTCCCCCCAACCCCAACACTCCTGCACATGGTGATTAGCTAATGAATATTTGTCAGCAACACTCATCGGCCTGATAACCAGGTAAGGGAGGACAGCAATGACTTAGGATGGTTGTGTCTTTGAGTTACTCACAGTCTATTTGGGAAGCAAGGCAATTAATTATAGTGGGGCATTGAAATGAATTCCTCAGACTTTGGACCATATGTGACAGGGGGCAGGGAAGTATTTAAGTGGGATAGTGCTATAATGCAGCTGGTTAGGAAACTGCCTCCAGTGGCATTGTGGGGGGTGAACAAGAGGGAGCAAGACTGGAAGCAAAAGAGCCACTAAGAGATTGTCATGTTGGGCAAGATGAGACTTGGTAAGGAGCTGAGCAGAGACGGCAGTGAGGATGGAGAAAAAGAGATGAGTTGGCACATTCAAAATAGTCACAGCAGGGCTTACGAGTGGTGACAAGAGGAATGTTTACACTCCTGGCTCAGGTGAGAGAGCAGTAAAGATGCCCGCGTGTGCACCACAGCAACAACTTCACTGCCACCGACATCATTTACTCATGCCAGTCTGCGCCTGTCATTCATCCTTCATCTGTTCATTCAGTCGTTCATATAAGGGCAGTTAACTGCCTACTAGGTAGGCAAAACTAGGTGGTGTGGAGTAGTCAGAGGGACCTGGGAAGAAACTCAGTCTCTAGTACCACCTATTTATTGGTGGAAAGTCCTTCCATCTCCCTAAAGCTCAGTTTTCTTACCTGAATTTCACCCTTTTTAGTGGGATGTGGTACCAGGGAGCCAGCGCAAGTGAAACTAAGGCCAGCAGATCGTACCATTCCTAGTACCTGCATGGTGCTGCCATCTCACTTTAAGAAGCTAAGCTGTGCCAGCCAAACTTGGGACAGGATTAAAATGACACCCACCCACTTAAAAAAGTGGAATTACAGAGCTCTGAGGCCCCTAAACTTTTCCTGCTAAATTCCTCCCAGATGAGGCTCAGGGATGCTTTGCTATTAGCATAATACAGGAGGTAGGACAGGCCACGTGCTCCCAATTACCAAAGGCTGGAAAAATGGCAACTGTCAGAATTGGGATATATCTGTCAAAAGAATATAGAATCACCCTTATAAATTGTGAAACAAGTTACATTTCTATGCATTTTGCAACTATGTACAGATGGTAAGTTTTCATCAACATGGAAAGCAAATACCAAGAAACACTGGGCACTTGCAAACTGACTTAATGTTGATGACACTTCAGTTACAAGATTACATAGAGAGATGTGCCCACTCCCATTTCTCCAAAAATATCACCTTATATATTTTACTACCCTCCCAGTGTATACTCAGCCACAGGAAAGCCTGTCCCTACAGACTTGCCTCTTCTTCTCTCTCCACACGTTTGAACTGAACAACATTACGCACCTGCAGGTATATAAACACACACACACACACACAGTGTCTCACACCATCAGTGTTGCTTTCCTGCAGGTATATAAACACACACACACACACTCACACCATCAGTGTTGCTTTCACAGGTATATAAACACATGTCTCACACCATCAGTGTTGCTTTCCTGCAGGTATATAAACACACACACACACAGTGTCTCACACCATCAGTGTTGCTTTCCTGCAGGTATATAAACACACACACACACAGTGTCTCACACCATCAGTGTTGCTTTCCTGCAGGTATATAAACACACACACACACACACAGTGTCTCACACCATCAGTGTTGCTTTCCTGCAGGTATATAAACACACACACACACACACAGTGTCTCACACCATCGGTGTTGCTTTCCTTCAGGCCCCACTAGTGGCAAAGGCCAGTGAGGACACAGTTGAGCATCTCCTCTACCATCTGCCTGGCATGAGACCCCTCCTGTCCTACTGCCTACCTGCCGACCCCACACCTTTGCTTCTGCTGCTCCCTTCCTTTGTAGTCCCTATCCCTTGGCACACCTCTGTCCCCGTGCAATCGTGCCCATTCTCTAAGGCTGAACATAGGTGCCTAAGCTCTAACCCCCCTCACCCTTCCAGCTAGCATGAGCCACTGTCCCACTCACTACAGCCTTCCAGGACCACTCTCATAGGGCTGATAACCCCTGATTCTCTCCAGGCCCAGCCATACTGGCCCCTTTCCATTCCAGGTCTCCTCCTGCTCCAGGGCCTGTTCCCTCTGCTTAGGATGCCTTTTCCCTCACCTTTCTCAATAATTTCTCACCCTCATCTGAAATTTAGTTCTTCTGGGAGGCCTTTTCTAACCGCTGAGACAAGGGCAGGCCCCCTGGTGTAAGCTTCCAGAGTACAGAGGAGTTGTAGAAGTTAAATTAGGTAATACATGTAAAGCACGTAGAATGATACCATCCACACAGTTATATTCTTTAAGTGCTAGCTAGCCTTTATTCCACCATACAAGAGCCATGTACGTGGGCCTTAAACCTCCTTCTATGGCTTGGGGCTGAGTCCCTTTATCATCCATAACACCAAGCAAAGCATAGGCACCAGCACGTTTTTGCTTACAGCCAGATGAACTATGAAATGACTGCTTCACTCATGTCCCAGTGGGGCCTGCGCCTCTCACAAATTCCAATTTACTTTTCATGGCTCTGTTCAAATGTGACCTCTTCCTAACCTGGTAGGGTTAGTCACTCCTCCTCTAGCGTGCCCTGCACCTTGAACACAGACTCACTCATTCCTTCATTGAGTAGACATTTATCGGGCACCTTCTATTGTGTTGGCCCCGTGCTGGGCACTCACAGCCTGTGCGGTACCGCCATGGATGCCCGGCTGCACCGCCTGTGAGCTCCCTGGCCCATGCCATGTCCCCACTGCTGGGTCCAGAGTAGACCTGGTAGAGATAGAGGTACCTTGTCTAGGTCCTGCATGCGCAGGAGGACTGGGGATCTGGGCAATCCCGCCCCCTCGGCACCTCCAGCAGGCTTGCTCGCCTCTCGGATGACCTGTGGAGATGATGCACAGCTGTGAGCAGGTGGGCAGGGAGTCCATGGAAGCAAAAGGAAATGGGGTCTGTGTGGTCAGGGCCCTCAAGCAGAGGGGTTGGGATCCCTGCGTATATAAGGTGGGTTGATGTGACCTCCTGTCACATGTATGGGTCATGTCAGGGTTTGAACAGGCTTTCACCTGTGTTTGTCTCTTGAGTTGAAAAGATAGGGGGCTGGGAAACAAGAGAGTTGGCTTCCAGACAAGTAAGTAGTTGAGTCCTTGGGAAATCGACTTCCCTGTTCTGACTGTAACATGGTGAGAATACTGGTCTTCTGTGTGCTTCCTTGGACTGAGGACAGTGAGATCATGGGTGTGAAGAGTCATGTGAACCAGGTGATGCTACACAAGCACGAGGGACTTGCTTCTGTGACCAGGTTGGGCCTTTACAGTTTACAGGGCAGCTGGGGCTATTCCCTGCACTTCAAAGATGTAGAAACAGAGACTGCAAGGCATTCAGCCAAGGCCACACAGGAGAAGCATCCAGACCATGGAATAATAACCGCCACCACTTGTTGCTCACCTATCTTTGCTTTATGTGGATTATCCCAGTGTACTCCACAGCAGCCTGTGGGTCAGGCATGGCTGTGATCCCCACGTTACAGATCAGGATGGCCCGGCTCCGAGAGGTGAAGCCACGGCTGCCTCCCTTAACCTCTGGACTGCTGCCGTCCCAGGATCTGGAAGCCAGGGCAGGCCTCACCCTCTGGGTCTAGGGATCTTTCGGACCCAGCAGCCCCCCTGAGGTCAGAAGCTCCCCCATCGGGGAGGTTGTCTCTCTCCCTACCCCTCCTGAGACCAGTGCAGCAGTGAGAAACATCAGCATCTCAGTGGGAGAGCTGGTTATTGCAGGGGGGAAGGGCGGATGGGGAGGGAGGGAGGTGTTTGGTCTCTGTTTCAGAAGATGAGAGAAGGAGAGAGCAAGGAGTCAGAGTAAAGTAGAGGCAGAGTGCAGGGGCAGAGGGCCTGCTGCAGGGGTCCAAGGGTGTGGCTTCCTCACCATCATCACACAGTAATCCCTGACGCGTAGAGTGCGTACTACCAGGTGCCAGGCGCTATGTCAAGTTTGCTCTGGGATCTTAATAAGAACCATTGCATAGAGGAGGAAACCGAGGCACAGAGAGGTGAAGTCATTTGAACATGATCACACAGCAGGCAAGTGCTGGTCAGGCCTCGGACCTGCGCTCCAGTCTGTGCACCAGAGTCTTCCCTTGTCATCACTGTGCCATCCTGCCTATGGTCTTTGGAGTAGATTTTCTTGTTTGCTTCTAATCCTGGCCCCAACCACTTGGTTGTGTGAGTTTGGGCAAGTCACCTAAATTTCCTGTACCTCAGTTTTCTCATCTGTAAGAGGGAAACAATAATGGTCCCAGTGTGAAGAATAAGTGAGGTCATATATGTAAAGCTTTTAGCACAATGCATGGCACAAAGTAAATGTCCAAAACACAGCAACTCTGATGTGCAGAAGCTAGACCCCAGGTGGATGTCACAAGGATGCACATTTAACTAAGACAAGGGAGGATTTTTCCTTTTTAAAAAAAATAAGATTGGCTTATCTAATGATAAAAATAGCTTCCTTCAGAGATACTAAGCTCCCTGTGCCAGGAGGTGTACATGTGCAGGCTGGACAAGCCCACAGTAATGATGTTAGAAAGGCTATTCAAATAACTACAAGGAAGACAGTATTCCAGCCTGAGGTCTGTTTACTGGCAATGGCCATGGCCCATTTCCACACATGAGCCCTAGCTGTGCAGAGGATACTGACTCCCCTCTACCCTGAGCAGGGTCTTTCTTTCAGGGACAGGAGCCCACCCCACTGAGGGCTAGGCCTGGGGAAGCGAGGGTGGGTGGGAGGGGTACAGGCTCCAGGTACCTTCAGCCATTCCTCAGCCTGCTCCTTGCTGTGCAGTGCCAGCACCAAGACCTCGGTAGCCCCCTGGGAGAAGTGCAGCTCGTGCCTCTTGTGCCGGCTGTCCTTGGGCACATAGATGACACTGCAGATGTCCAGCACCAGCCTCAGGTGTGGCTGCCGGTCCTTGGAGCTTTTGTAACACTGGACAAGGAGAGAAGGGATCAGAGTCTCCTGTAGTGGAGGATGGAGAGGGAGACACCCTAACATATACTCAGAGAACTTCAACCTACCCCAGAGAGACCTCCCCCGACTAGAGACCTCACCCACTCCCTCAGATGGGGGCTGTGGCTCTTCATCCTGAGGAAGGGAGGCCTGATGGGGGGGGGGGTCTTTGGGTAATCTTCAGATTTCAAGGGTTCCCCAGGGAGCAAAACCACCTATTTGGAAGAGGCACATTTTAGCCCAGCACTAGGAAGACCATTCTAGTCTAAAGAGCCAGAGAGGAAATAGGCTGGCTTGGGAGGAAGCCGGCTCCTTGCTACTAATAGGCAACATGGCAGGAATGTGGGAGAGAATTCTGGCAGGGACAGAGGATTGGCTCTGGGAAGTCAATAGTTTATCAATAATGGTTCTTACTTCCCAATTCTTACTATGCAGTTAGCATTACCAGAACCTGACAATGACGTTAGAAAAAAGCAAAATTATAGGCTAATCTCTCTCATGACATAGTTACAAAATCCCTAAATGAAATATTAGCAAACAGAATTCAGACACATAAAAAAAGCATGGTGCATCAAGACCAAGTGTGGTTTATTCTGAGAACACAAGACTGGGTTAACATTGAAAAACCAACCTTATAATTCATCATATTAACAGAAACAAGGAGAAAAA
Source organism: Smutsia gigantea (assembly GCA_032199065.1). Lineage (NCBI taxonomy): Eukaryota > Metazoa > Chordata > Mammalia > Pholidota > Manidae > Smutsia > Smutsia gigantea. Next base: position 411,187 of record JAVSCE010004298.1, read on the forward strand.
CCACCTGTGTCAGTAGAAGTAGGAAAAGCATTTGCTAACATTTCATACCTACTTGTATGATAAACTTAGTAAACTAGGGATAGGAGGGAAACTTCCCTCGTGGGATAATAAAGAGCATCTACAACAACCCACAGGAAACACCAGCTTTGATGGTGAATTACTGCAACTTTCCCTTCAAGATCTGGACTGAGACGCTTCACTCACTTCTGTTTACATTGTGCTAACCAATGCTGTCAGTTAAAAAAACAACAACAGAAGGCATAGGAGTGGAAAGAAGTAAGTCTTGGACTACTTCTGACTTGGCATGAGCTTTTCATTGCTGCAGGATAAGAAAAGGTCATGTTTCAAGTGAATATATGTTGGGCAAAAGGCTTATCAATAGCTTTTTGGGTCAAGAGGCATTATTCTTTTCTTAAATGATTTTCATCTTCCTTTGGAATTAAAGGTACATTTTCTCTTATGAGATTATGGGAGAGAGATGAATTAAAAAACATAATAAATGGTGCATGGGCTCAGTTTCAGAAAAGATGTATGGACATCAGGGTAGATATATGTATATTGAAACTTAACAGTGGTTAGCTCTTGTTCAATGTGATTATCGATTTAACAAAATCATTTTTCATTTTGTTTTCTAGTTTTATAAATAACACATTTACTTGCATAATAAAAAATAATAAACGTTGTTTTGAAGTGGCAAAAAATTCATTCCTACCAGAAAAAAAACTTGGTAAACTCTTTATCAGGTCTTTGAGTTTTGTTTTTGTTTTTGTTTTTTCCCCATGCAAGAGATTTTAATAGCTGAAAGAGAGAATGGCTGCCTCTGAGCAGAGAGCAGCAGCTCGTGGGTGAGGAAGCGCATTTTCAAGGAGTAGGGATAGGGTGTGTTCTACTATGGGGACGTTGGTGATTGGATCTTAAGGGGTGGGGTGAAATGTTTAGAGATAAAGTGAGGCAAGTCCAGACATGATTTTCACCGGCCCCTGTGCTTGGGACCATGGGGTAAATGGAGGATAAAGTCTTACATTCCTCCCTTTTTTGTTTTATAAATTGCAGAGGACTTGGGGAAGGGGTGAAGGTCAGTCTTCGGTAACTGCTTCCTGCTGATTAGGGGCGAAGAAGTTAATTTTTGTATTGATGGGAGTGGTCCTCGAATGAGCCCTTGGTCTGAAGTGGCGATGGCGTGTTCCAGGTTTAATAAATCATGGAGAGGGGTTGGTAATCCTGTAATATAAGCCCAGCACGACTCAGGAGACACGGGCCCATGCAAGAGATTTTAATAGCTGAAAGAGAGAATGACTGCCTCTGAGCAAAGAGCAGCCTTGTTTTTGTTTTTAATTCTGCCTGAGTTGGAGAGACCTGATCTCAGAAGCACTGGGCTTTGAATCTCTGTTTACAAAGTAAACCCAGAGGAACTGAAGCAGACACCCCCCCCCCCCCACACACACACACACAGACACACACATGTGTGTGCGCACAAGTCCATGTGAGGCTTGAGCCGCACATCCTTGGCCACTCACCAGGAGCTGGTCCTCCTTGATGACAGTCAGCTGCTTGGCCCACTGCCCGAAGCGCTTTTTCCGCAGCAGGAAGGCACATATCCTGCAGTCCCTGACCAGATGCATGGAGGCCTCCTCTGAGGGCCACTGGTGTGTGGGCTGCGGCCCCTTCCCTTCCTCCTCCTCATCGTAGGACTCGTAGGAGCTGCTCATTGCGTCAGAGTCATTGTCTATGGGAACCACAGGAAAGGACCCGTCACTGTGCCATCACCTGGGAGGCCCTTTGTTTCCCTCCATAGGCGTCGCTGCCGTGGGGCCTGGGGCCCTGAAGGGGTGGGCAAGAGGCGTGGCCATGAAAATGACTGAACTCCAGCCAACATGGGTGCTGTGTTTTACACATTTATCCCTGGCTTGGTGATCCTGATGACTTCACTGCTCAGAGTTTCAGTTTTTTTATTGGTAAAATGGTCATGAGAACAACGGTATCTGCCTCAGGGCTATTGCGAGGGTCAGCGAGTGTGGAATAGCTCACCCGGTGCCTGGCACTCAGCGACTGCTCAGCAGCCGCCGGCCCTTGTCATTGCCCCATCATCTTTGTGTCCCTTGGCTCAGGGATTTTCGCAGCACCCAACAAATCCCCATTTTATACAGAAGGAAACGGGGGGCTCAGAGAGAGCATGCGACTCATCCAAGGCCAGTCCCCAAGGGCCAAGGCAAGGCAGACCCAGGGCCCCCGACTCCCACGCCAGTGGGCTTTCAGCGAAGCCCAGGATCTCTGAGTAAAAGCTTTGGTGCCTCTGATGACCTCAGGGTGGGCACACATATGCCGAGGCTTAGGGCAGGGCTGGCTCGGAGGACAGAACCCCTGTGAACACTTGCCCGGCACTTACAGGAGCTCTTCAGCTCCCCGTTCATCCTGGTTGCAGGGTAGCTGCTGTCAGCGTCCTCGTAGTAGCCATCTACAATGGAGTGGGCTGCGCTGCGGCCATCTGTTGGGGGTGGCAGAAAGAGCCACATGTTGGAGAAATGCAGACTCCAGGAGCTGTGGCTAGGGAAGACCCTGGACACCATGCCCCTCTTCAGGGAAGAGAGAATGGAGCTTTTTGCAGCTCCCCAGCCAGTGTGTGAAAGCCTCCTCTGTGCCCTCATCTGCTCCAGCTTCCCAAATGCCCTCTGCCCCTGTCATCAGGAACTGCTAAGGCCCTATCACACTTCCAAGCCTGTGTTCTTATTATTCCCTGTGCTCTCTTAGCTTCTGCCAGAGAACTTCTTCTGATCCTTCAAGACCCAGCTCAAAGGTCTTTCCTCTGATCTTCCCAGCAAAGAGTAGTTAGCCCCTCCTCAGTGACCCCAGAGCACTGGGGTATGTGTGTATGCCCCTTGGTCACAGTTCTGATCCTGAACTGTAGGGAGCGGTTCCCCAGCTCCCTAGGTTCAGTCCCTCCCTGCTCTGCCTTTGCCTCATCTGCCACCTCAGCCCTTCCACCCATGTGCTAATACATTTGTTCCCTCTTCTTGTCAAAGCAATTCTCCTTTCAAACCTCTGACTATATAGGAGGACTGGACTACAGGAGATAAAAATAATGCCGACAGTAGTGAATACAACAGCTGACCATGCTGAATTTTCACAACACTTTGCCATTCAGAGGGTTGGGTGTATCTGATATCACAAATTGTATTCTGTATCAGAATATCAGAATTACTGGGGATCCTTTTAAAATACAGAACCCAGAGATTTCTGATTCACTGGTATTGGCTGAGCTGAGGAATCTGCATTTTAGAAAAAAACCTATTTAATAGGACATTATCAAACATACGTAAAAATAGAAAATATATTGAACTCCAAGGAATTGGATTTTTTTAACAAAACAATAAGGTTATTTTGATGCAGATGGTCTCTGGAACATATTCTGAAGTTTAGTAGGTTAAGGGCTGTGCTTTGGGCTTGATCGGCCTGAGTTCAGACCTATCTGCACCATTTATCAAGTGACCTTGGAAAGAAAACAGTTTTTCTGCATTTCAGATTCTTCACCTTAAAGTGCCATGAACAGTTTCCACTCTGGATTAGTCATACAATGTGTATAAATTCTCAGAGAGTGCCCGACACATAGACTGTACTAGACAAATGCCAGATGTCATTAGAATCAGCTCCTTTGAGTCCCACAGTGTGGAGGTGGGTATCAGCCCCATTTTACAGATGAGAAAACCGAAGCCACACAGTCTGCTAGTGACAGAGCCTGGATGGGAACTATGGTTGTCAGGTCAGGGGGTAGGCGCACATCCCCTCCTCCAGGAAGCCTTCCTTCACCTCGTCCAACTCGCTCCCACACCACACTGTTCAAAGTGCTGCTGTGGGCTCCCAGCCCCTGCCATCCGTCTGCTTCCTGAGGACGGCAGCACTCAATTCCCAGCAACTGAGACACCCAGTCCTACCTCCCCAGTGAGATTCAGAGTCTGCCTTTCCCAACAAATATCCTGTGTGGTGGATTGGGGTGTCAGGGCCAGAGATGGGGGCAGGGGAGGAAGCGGTGCGGTGGGGAAGAGGAGGGGCACCAGGGTAAAGGGCTCAGACACCTTGCAGGGCTGGACACTGTGAGAGGAAGGATACTCCTTGGACAGGCATGGTGCCCTCTCCCTGGACAAGTTCCCTGGCTCTTCCTGAGGTCCTCCCCTGCCTCCTGCCTCAGGATCCCCACTGCTCCTGGAGGTGGCTTCTCTGCCCCCTCTGAGAGGTGGGTGAGCCCTCTGGGAGCTGGAGGAGCCTTATCCAGCTGAGAGGCTTGACCCAAATGCCCATCAGCTGATGAGGGGATAAATAAAATATGTATAGTCACACAATGAAATATTATTTGGCCATAAAAAAGGAAAGAAGTACTGATATATGCAGTGACACAGGTGAACCTTGAAAACATTCCACTAAGTGAAATAAGCCAGACAATGCAAGGCCACACATTGTATGTCTCCATTTATGGGAAATGTCTAGAACAGGCAAATCCCCAGAGACAGAAGCAGATTGGTGGTTGCCAGGGGGTCAGGGGAGAGGGAAACAGGGAGGGACCGCTTAACCAGGGTGTGGGGTTTCCGTCTGGAATGACAGTGTCCGGGAACTAGATAGTGGTGATGGCCGCACAGCCCTGTGGATGTGGTAAATGCCACCGACTGGACACTTTGGCTGAAATGGCCAACTTTGTTATGTGTATTTTTCTACAATTAAAAAAAAGTGTCCATGGTAAAAAATAGTACAAAAGAGTATGAATGGGAAAATATGTTCCCTTCACCCAGATTTCTGTTCATTTCCTACAGGAAAATACTGTTGATGGTTTCTTGTGTATCTGAGAAAAACTGTCAAAATGAATGCATGTGTGTGTGTATACCCTGGTAGGTAACAAATAGAATCATGTTATATGCAGGTGTCTGTGTTTATTTTTTTTCAATGAATGTATCTTAGAATTCACTTCTGATCAGCACAGACCTATTTTGTTTATTTTTTGTTGGTTGGAGATATTCCACTATACTGGTAGTATCACCAAACATTATATAACAGGAGTTCAACTGCACATACTGGGTCATCCAAGAACTGTAATATAATTTCTTGTACGCAATGTTAAATCCTTATAACCAAGCCAGTGACTTATCTGATCCTTAAAGAAACAGCCATCTGTTGCAACTCTGGAAGAAACTGATTGAGAGATGAGTCAAAAATTAAAGATTCTTTCCTTTATAGCTGATTTAAATGATTTTTCAAAGGTGATTGTACCTTTAAATTATTTAGTGTCCTTTCAATTGTTTTATTGTGCTTGCCTATCAGTAAAAATACATACATATATTTATTTATGTATAAATTATATATGTATATGTAAAGTAATTACAAGTATTATGTTATTATTAGATTATAAATACTATAAACCATTCACATAGAAATTTTAAAAAGATGTATTAAGCTAAATATAAATAAAACTTCTAATATCTGTCCATCTCATTTCATGAATCCCCTGGGGAGCCCATACTCTACTCTGAAGACCTCTGATTTCGACCACGTACTTTTTTATCTTACGCATTGCCTTTACAATGTAACCCACTTTTAAGATGTGATTCTGCTGAAACACAGATTATTACAGCAGTCCGTGGAAGAGGAGCATTTAGGTCAATACCAGCATCAGGGCTAGGAACCATACTGTAGTGGTCATCTGCATATCTCCATCCTAGCACATTTATACACATGTGTGTAGCTCATAGTCCTTATTTTAAGGACAGGGACCAGAGATCCAGATGGGGCAAGGGTCACCCAAGGCCCTGTGACTGGGACTAGATCCCAGGCCCCTTGATCTCTGGGGCAAAATCTCCACTGGCCACCCAGGCCATCACTAGAGAGGCCAATGCTCAGGCATCTCCTCAGGATGTGGGCATGGCTGGGGGTGCCAGGCCTGGAGCTTCAGGAGAGGAGCCTCTTTCTCCTCCTCACCCCCAGTCCCCAGGAGACCAGAACTTACTGTGGGAGCTGATGTACTCAGGGGCTTTGCCAGGTCCCAGGGGAAGGGCCTCCTCATAGTAGTCCTGGGGTGGAGGCCTGTTGGGGAGTGGTGGAGGCCAGTTGGCTGCCTGGAGGGGAGCAGAGGAGGGTGTAAGACAAGAAGGCCAGGGGCACATAAGAGCATGCAGAGTGACAGGCGGGAGACTCGGGGGCAGGGGGGCAGGGGCGCCTAGAGGGCAGGACACAATGAAGCTGTAACTTCTGAGAGAGAGACACAGAAGGGCCCGGTTGAGAAACGCTGAGAATTCATTTGGTCCTACGTTTCTAACCCAACAATTTAAGCATCTGGGCTTCTCTATATCTTAAAGTCTGTGGACTGCCACAGAGATGTTGTTATAGTCTTGATGGAGTACATGCAGGATCACCGGAAGCCACTGTGAATTCTGCAATATTTGGCAACTGCTCCTAAATACATGTGAAGAACAGTAGTGCCTCAATGCTGACAGCTTAGGTTCTGGGCCGGGGAAACCCCAGCTTTGCAGCTAAACTCTGTCACTTACTAGTTGTGCGACACTGACATGTCACTTACTCTCTTTTAGCCTCAGTTTCCTTACCTGTAAAATGGGGATAACTCTTGCCAACCTCATTCAGTTGCTGTGAGCATGTAATGGACATAGTAAGTGGTCAATACATGGTACCACTGATGGTGATGATAACAGTGAATTATGCAGTCAACAGACAATGCTTGACGTGATTATGGGCCCCTTGCCTTAATTCTATGGCCCCAAGGCTGGGAACCCTAGATAGGATACAAACCTTCATTTCGTAGGTGAAAAATTATGGCTCAGAAAGGGGAAATGATTTGCCTAAGTCTACACAACAGTAGGAAAGAGGGCAGAGGCCACTCAACTCTCGTCCTGAGCTTCCCCACCACTCTGCCTGTAATGCAGCCATCAGCAGTGGGGCTGGGGACGTCCTTTGGGCCTGAAGGGACAGGTCAGTTCCCCACATTATCCCTGCTCTGCATGGGCACAGTGAGCATGTCAAGAGCCATTGAAATGTTCTCAAGGTGATGTTTCTGCCCTTAACTACCACACAGAGGAGAAAACAGGGCCCTGCATAGCCAGAAGGGTCCCCAGCATTAGCAGGGAGGGCTTCCTTTGCCCCTCCAGAGGGACAGAGGGCCTGAGGGTGTGGGAACCCAGGCCAAACTCACATGTCTCAGAGATGGGCTCTTGGCTGGCTCAGGTCTGGCTCCTTTGCAGGGCTCTCCACTGTCTTCTGGCATGTCCCGAAGTTCACTCAGGCCACAGTCTATGGAAGGTCAAGCCATTAAGGCAGAGAGAGCCTAGGATGAGCATGGCAGTGTAGCAAGAAGTCTGGACTAGGGGTCAGGAGGCCTTTACCACCACTTCCGTTAGTAACCCTGAGCAAGTGAGGCCTGCTAGACCCTTTGAGTCCTGGTCTTCTTGCCTGTAAACTGGTCATAATAATGATCCCTGCCTTGTCTGTCTCCCAGGATTATGGAGAGGATCAAATGAGATAATATTTGGTGTGGTGCTTTGGAAATTCTCAGACCTTATGTTATGAAGGTGCAATGTCTTTCCTAAGTCTTTCAGTCCCTCAAACTCTCTCGCCTGATCCATAGCTTTCTGCTGGTGTTGAGCAGTGCTATCTTCCCTTGGGATACAGCAGGGATCTCAAATAGCCTGCACGTAGCCAGTACCCATGGCACTTCTGTGACGGATGTGGAGCAGCAGGCAACACGATATCCATGTCTTCTTTTGCCTGCATGCTCATCCCTACATTTCCTCAAATTTCAGGGGTGATTTCCCATGACAGTACAGGTTTTGACCAGACTTTCAGACCTGGCAGGGCCCAGAGAGACCAAGGGACTTGCCCAAAGTGACTCGATGTTGTGACATTAGAGCCAGGCCCATGTGCAGGTATTTTCCCACCCAGTCCAGGGATCCTTCCAGAGATTGGAGTGGTGACACACACTCGCAGGGAGAGGATGGCTTCCAGCTGAGGTCGGGAGAGGGTTACTTGCCGAATTCTTCGAAGAGGGACTCCACGAAGCTGGGCCCGAAGTGCAGGTCCGCTGTGTTCACATTCAGGTAGGAGACTTCTTTTGCTGTGAGGAAGGAGGAGAACATGCCAGCAGTGAGGAAGGAGGGCAGGCTGCTGCTGGCTGTAAGCGGGGCTGGGTCTGCCCCCGCCCAACTCGGACTTCATCCCACATAGGACACAGCACTTGGGATTCAAAGCATGTGCACATCCTGAATCACTCCCATGGCTTTCAAACTTTGTTTTTATTTTTACATTGTTACTAAGGATCCCTTCCCCAAGTGAAAGGATGCCCAGAGCCCAGTGTAGAAAATGGGGTACAGGGGCTGCTCTGGGGATGCCTGGGGACAGGTTGTGAAGTGCCACCTCTCTCATCTCCACAGTCCTGTGAGGGCAGCAGATGACATCGACCTGTTGGTCTCTGAAAGTGGGGCTAAAAGAGTCACCCAGTAGTGTCTTCCCTCCACGTAGCTCAGACCCCTCCAACATTGTGGACATAGTGCATCTCCTTAGAGTTTAGCGAGCTCTTGGATTTACACGTATCTCCTGAGAGTTAACTTGGGGTGTAGAGATAAGGCTGGAGCAGATGAGGAAGGCTTGCTGCTGAGCAGACAGGCAGAGAGGCTGTGGAGACTAGAGGGAGGAGCATGAGTAAAGCTGTGGGGCTGGTGGACAACTCACAAAGTGAGCATGTGTATGAGTGTGCATCTCTGTGTAGGAGTGTGTGCTGTGTGTCTAGTCTGTATTTGTTGTGTGTGCTATGTGTCTATGATCTACGTTTGTGTGTGTTGTGTGTCCTGTGTGCTGTATATGGGAATGTATGCTGTGTGTGAGAACAGGTGCATGATGTTTGATGTGTTCGTCATGTATATGCACTATACCCGAGCGTGTGCTATTGGTGACAGCATGTCATGTATGTCCCTGTGTGTCATGTGTAGGTGTAGTTGTTATGGATGTGCTATGCCTGTGAGTTGTGAGAATGTGTTGCATGCATGAGTGTATGTGAATATGTGTGGCATGTGTGTTGTGTGTGAGTTTGTATTGGGTTGAGGATGGAGGAGTACAAAGACTGCAGCCAAGGTTGTGGTGGGGAAGGGCCAGAGTGGATGAGGATGTTGGCCAGACCATGAGAAATGCTGACTGCTGTGCTATGAGGCCCCTCCTGGCGGGCCCTGGGGAATTACTGAAGGTTCCTGAGGAGCTCTGTGCAGAGCGCTGATGGCTGACCTGGGAGGGGCTGCAGGCTCTGAAGGATGGAGGTCACGGCCATCTTCTTCTCCAGGGTGCTGTCACTGAGGTACTCATGGTCCAGGAGGCTGAGCAGCCCCGTGAGTTCAGGGAGCAGCTGTTCCAGCACTGAGAAGGAAGCACGGTCATGGCTCTGTGTCCAGGATCCCAGCCCCAGCCCTGCCCACAGAGGCCAGAGGGCAGGGCCTGGTGCAACAGGGAGACCTCAGAGGCCCTCACACAGCTGTCCCGGCGCTGGTCACCAGCCTCCCTTGGGAGAGCCCTGCTCAGTTAACCATGACATTCTTTGGGCCTCCCCTTCTGCCTCAGACCTTATATGACCTTGAACCTCCTGGGCTCACTCCAACACCTCTGAGTCCAGGTAGCCTGAGCAGAGGCATTTAGGCCTCCCTTTGTCCCAGCATGCTCTCTGCTTTGCAGACCCAGGGTCCTTCCTCACTGTAGCTTGAGGCTCAGTGCTGGTCCCAGGCTGGAGGCCCCTGCTGTTCAGGACACAGGCAGGAAGGGAGCCTTCCTGTCCCATCAGTTCATACACTTCAATCTCTGGAACCTTCTGTTTCCGGTGCCGTGGCAGGAGCCAAACTAAACATTAACCGTTTTCATCCCACGCCCCAAACTGTCACCACCATTCTTTTGTCCACGCTATACCAGTGTTTTCCAGCTTGAGTGTATATAGGAATTACCTGGGGATTTTATCAAAATGCAGATTCTGACTCAAGAGGTCTGGGGTGGGACCTGAGATCTGCATTTCTGGACAAGCTCCCAGCTGCTGCTGCTGCTGGTTGAGACCACATGGAGCTGAGAAATCCTAGAGCACAGACTCCTTTAAAGACTGGTGCGTGCCAAGACCATGATGTCATTAATGTCTCCCTGTCCTGAACAGTAACGCAGCCCTTGGTCTGCCTGAGGAAAACCAGCTTCGTTACAGTGGTAGTATTGTCCTTCTCTGCAACCTGTCAATCACTTGCACATAATAATAAAAGCTAACCTTTGTTGAACAGTGTTCATGAACTGTGCTGTGTTCGTTAGTGTTTCATACTTTCAGTCTCATTTAAATCTCATATCAAGCATTTTATTGTCTCCATTATATAGAGAATGAAACTAAGGTTCAGAGTGGTTAACTAACTTCTCCAGGGTCACACAGACAGCAGAGCCTTGACTGGACCTGGTTGCCTCACTCTATCCTTTTAACAAAGGTGCAATACTGCTTTGCAGTATTTTGTATGATCCTACCAACAAATTTTAAGATAGGTCTCATGATCACCCCTACTTTTTAGATGAAGAAACTAAGGCTCAGAGAAGATAAGTAACTTGCTTGAAGTTCTACAGAGGCAAGCAGAAGAGCCAGGACTTCAGCTCCAATCTCTTGACTCCCAACTGCACATTCCACCCACTCTGGCATCCCCCTGGGCCTGCCTAAGGAAATGATGAGACTCAGACTTGGAGCTACAGGGTCTGCATGTTAGAGGGGGCCAGCCCTGGGTCCAGACTACCTGGGTTCAAGTTCGGGCTCCATTATTCATTAGCTGCAGGACCTTTGGTAAGTTACCTAACCCGTGACTCAGTTTCCTTCTCTGTAAAGGTGGGTAATAACAGCACCTGCTTTCCTGTGAAGATTAACTGTGCCATGCGTGAACGGTGCCTTGCCCTGTACAGAGTAAATGCGCACCCCAACTCAGCTATTACTGCTGACATTATAATTCTCACCATGCCGATCTATATTGTGTAGATCACTGTGTCCAGCTCCCTCAGCAGGCTGGGGCACTCTAGGAAGTGTAGGATGCACTAAGAATCTCAGCCTCCTTCGCATGTAGTCTGGGGCCTGCTCAGTGTGGGCGCTCACTTTATGTGTTTGATGAGAGAGGAAGTGAACAGATGACCACGCTAGGACTATTTTTAAAAATAGGCATCTTTATATAGATAAGTGGCACTTGTTGGGAAAATGTGATGTTGTTCTCTCTGTGGTATTCCATCATCGCCTCAGATCTGTTGGGAATGAGCTAAGGGCCGATACTAACAGCTACCACCCCATGAGTTCCCTCTCCTGCCCGGTGCCGAGGAAGTGCCTTTCCCCGCACTGTCCCATCTCATCCCTGCAGTGCAGCCTCAAGGAGGTCCTGCTGGCAAGTTCCAGAGGACGATGTGGAGGCTCCACGAAGCTGTGGGATGCTCGTATAGCTTGGGAGAGGCAGAGCCCGGCTGATTCCCAGTTCATGTGACTTCTGGAACTGCTGAGTGGCATGACTCCAGGGGACACTGTTTGCCTCAGAGCCCAGGTGAAAGGTGCCCGGAGTGTCACCGAGCCCTTGCAATGCCACGTCAGCCAAGTCTCCCTCTTCGTAGGAGGAAACAATTCAAAATCATTGTAGACAAATTTTAGCTGTTATGAAGACGATGTTTTCAAATGGAATCACAAACTCTCTGTACCTTCAACAGTCACACCCAAAGTCGGTTCACTTAATCCCTAAATATTTACTAAACATTAATTATGTACCACTGAAGGCCATAAGTTAGAAATTTTCACTTATCTTATTCGATGTTGTTCCACTGGCATTCTCCCTTTCCCCGTCTCCTCTATCTCTCTCACACACATGTCATTACTCACAAAGGAGGCCGTGGTGAATGGCACAGGGAAGGTCCCACAGGGCCCCATGGGTGCTTTCTTGCAGCCTGCAGCCATGGCTCACATTTGAAAATCCATGACACTGCTCTGCTTTGTCAAGGAACGTTAAGGCTACAGGGTGCAGGGGCTGTTTGTCCCTCTACCAGTGGTTCTGAAACTTTTTGGCCTCAGGACTCCTTTACACTTTTAAAAATTATTGAGGACATCAAGGAGCTTTTGTTTTATGTAGGTTATATCCATTAATATTGACTGCATTAACAATGAACACTGAGAACATTTTAAAATAGAAGAATACATATCTCATTAGCCTTCAGAGCTATCACATCATCACACTTGCATCACCTCTGGAAGAAAATGCTGCTGTATACCCGTGAGAGAATGAGAGTGAAAAAGGTTTATAAGGTCCTAGTACTGCACAGAAGCAGCTTGACCTTAGGGATCCGCTGAAAGCACCTTGGGGATTTCCCCAAGGCACCCACCATCCCCAGCCATACTTTTTGGAGAATGGCGGTCTTTCAGTTGAATGACCTCAGATTGCTAAGCTTTTTGGATGCCTTAAGCCCCTCCGTCTGTCCTCCTCTCCCTCTCTCCTGCTTTCTCCTCCCTCCCCCACCCTTCCTTTCTGTGAGGTTACAACCCTTTCTTTTTGCCGCTATCAGCAAGATAAGTGTGGCAGCATTCCTGCTTCTAAAAGCTCTCCTGCTTCTAATTTAAGTTTTATTACAATTGTTTCTAAAGTAAGAACAATTAGGTTCTGAATGGGTTGTCTGCATTTGAAAACATGAGCTATAACTCATGCTTTCTAACCAAGCTCTGTAACACCTTAAAAAATTTTTTTCCCTGTCCTTGATGGGATTCCTAACATGGAACCCTGACTTCTAAGCATTTTTTGTTTACCTGAGATGTGATCACCAAAGTCCAGAGCAAAGGAGAAGGTGGGAACTGAGTGAAGCAGATGGGCAATGGGGAGCTGGTGCTAGTGGTGGCTTCTACAGGCCAGACTGAGCTGGCAGGCAGCAGGTGGCAGAGGGCCAGTCACCTAGAATTCTTACAGTGTGGTTGGCAGAGGGGCATGAGCCCTGGGGGGGCTCAGCTTGCAGGCAGTGAATGGGCAAGAACCCGTCCCTAGAGCTGAGCAGGTACTGTGCGCTAGGCAGTCAATGCGCATCGTCTCATTTAGCCCTTATAAACTGCACAAAAGGTACATGGCGTTGCTATCCATGCCCTACAGGTGAGGAGAAGTAAGGCCAGGCCTTGAGTCCAGGTCTGACTGACTTCAAAAGATGTACGCCTGTGCCTGCATCTATCATCAGAAGACTTGGGCTCAGAGCAGCAGAAGCCAGGCCACAGCAGAGAGGAGGCGGGTGGCCCTCAAAGCCCTCCCGCTGAGGGCTCTGGACCATGACCTCTTCGGGGCTCCTGACCTGTGGACCCCTCACTGGGTGGGCGGGAGACTCTTGTTGTGGGGCTGAAATTCCTGCTCAGTGGGTCTTGCCACAGGGCATGTTTGTGAACTTCAGAGCCCCCACTGTGAAGATCTCATGGAAGAAAAACAAGTGACACAAAATGTATACCTGATGAGCAGCAGAATCTCATCCCAGAGAAAACCTTAGACTTCATGGATACAAGCAAGCTTTCAGCCAGTACGCTGTTCTTCAAAGACAATACAGAATTCTCCCCCAAAATGCTAGCTCTCAGGCACAGTGAATACAGAAGCGCCTTCAATGGCAGCTTTAATGCCAGAGAATCAAAACCACAGGATTTAAACCATCAGAAAATTTAATTTGGAGAGAAATCATGTTCATGTAAATGTCATGACTGGTTCTGGCAGTGCACATATATATATCCTAGGATGGCAACCTCAAATTTTAGCAAGAATAAGAGGAAGGGAGTTTGTTAGAACTGCAGATTCCTGAACCACCTATCCGGAGTCTGATTCAGTAGGCCCTGTCCTGGGAGCCAGAAGCCTGCATTTCAACAAGTATTCCAGGTGATTCCAAGGGTCCGCCTTTGAAAAATACCCCACCAGAAAACACATACTATGACACACGTCTGTGAACATAACGAAAGTGGGAAGGCATCCCTCATTCCTTAAAGATTATTATTGACATCACCTTCTGAAATAACTGAAAGCCCAGGGGGGACTAGGAGCCCCTACAGGGAATCGTAATGCTGGAGCAGAGTCTTGCTTAGAGGAGCACAGTGCTTGGGGCTTTGGGGTCAGACCTGCGTACTCTGGAATTCTTGTGCTGCGTCTTCTGGGCTGGACATAGACAGGCATGTTAGAGAACTCTGAGCCCTGAGTTTCTCATCTGTAAAATGAGAGTAACAGGATCCTAACCCCCTAGGCTGGAAGAACTAGGTAAGGTCATGCTTGCACCTCACCCATTGCTATGCCTGCAGCCGACACTCACTCAGTCGGGCTGTGCTCTTGTTGCTATTGCCCAATACTCCTCAGAGTCGATCAGACAGTATTTAGTGACAGATTTGCTTTAGTCATGTTGCAAAGTCCATGAGGATGGGGGCTGTGTCTCAGTCACAGCAGATGCCCAGTGGGCACTTAATCCATGAACACAATACTTTGATGCCCTAGTCCAGCCCTCTCATTGTAAGGGTCCAAGGAAAGTAAGGGTCCAGGCGGCTATCTGACTTAGCTATGTGGTCATACAGCCAATTGAAAATAAAAGTACCTAGGGTTAAATTCACACAAAGCTTGATGCTTAAATGATGAGTCCTAGAAGAATGGCTAAGGGCACAGGCTGTGCGCAATCCGGTGCCCCTCCCAGCTCTGCCATTTTCCAGCTGCAGGCCCCTGGAAAATTTCTTACCTTTCCTAAGCTCCAGTTCTTTATCTGCAAACAGTGGGGCAATGATAGTAGCTGCTTCACGTAGTCATTGTAAAGACAAAATGAAGCAATGTGTATGGCACTCATGTTACTTGACAGGTGCTCTGGTCATTCACATGTGACCTCCTGGCAGTCTGAGCTGTGGGGGGAGGTGCACGGTTGAGGAGAGTCTGGGGGCCTCCGCCAGCTCCACCATGTTGGCTGTTCATGGCTCTGGGCCTGACACTGAGCTTGGGGTTGGCAATGGTGCCTCTTCCCTCAGGGCGCTCACATCCCAAGGACCCGTCCATGCCAGGGGAAGGGACATCTTTCACTTGTAGGGGCAATAATGCAACCCAAGAATTCTGCTCCTGTGGTTCCCATTCAGGAAAGATCTCCTTCACCAATTCTAACCCGCACACCCCTCCCACCTTTGCTCCTGGTCTAGGTCATCTCTGTTTTCTGATGACAGACTGGGGCATCAGGGCTAAAGTTTATTTAGAACCACTAATAAATACATTTCACTGACCTTGTTTAGTTTAGTTGAGACTTAGGCAGGTACAGTGAATTCCAATGAGGAAAAAAACACAGGAAGAAATGGTTTAATCATTGTTTATAAGTCTTCAGTCTTTCACCAAGTGAGACAGACAGGCACAGAAACCCAAGATGGGCGATAATTGTTCTCTGGGATGTACAAATGTTTGCCAAATAAAATTAGAAACCTATTTAAAGACAGATCTAAGATTAGGCCACTAAGTGCTTATTGTTCCTGGTGAATACTCAACTAAGATGAAGATCAATTTTCTCTGCTTCTTCACCTTCTCCGCCTAATTGAAATAAAAATGAGATTGTGTAGAGCAGAAATTCAGCCATAGGCAAAAAGCATTTTCCTTGCTCCCAGGACTGTATCTGAACCCTTGATGCAGCCTGAGTGAAACCTTGAGGAAGAAAGCATTTATCACAGCCAGAATGCAGATTGATTTAGAGATCTCAAAGGCAGTAAGCCTGATTTCCATTACAAAGTAGAAATGAGTAATTAAACTTCAGCAAACTACAGGAATAATAACCCCTGTTCTGGCTCCTACCAGGTCAGCAAAGTGGGCACTTTGACTTGGGATCTCAATGCTGGCATCTTTGAGACTCCGGAATTTACAAAAATGCTTGGAACAGCTTTCAAGCTGCAATTTCATTAAACGGCAAAGCAGTAAGAGGAAACACAATTTCTCTTTTCTCCATCTCACTATTTGAAAGCTTCTTTAGGGCAAAGATAACTCATCCTTCTTTGTTTTCAAATTCAGAGAAAGTGCAACCAGCAGGATTTAAAAGTGGAAAATAGAGATGCCAGAGTGTGGTTTTATGAAGGGCTTATAATTTCTCTTTTGGTTTATTCAGATTTCCTTTCTCATTTCCAAACAGCAAAATAACCCACTTTCCATCTCATAAAAGGCTCTTAACCTGGAGAAACAACCAGTACATTACTTAAAAAATTAAAAAATTTTTGATCATGATTTCAGAGATGATTCTCTGATGGTATGTCTTAACAGCACATTAATGAGGTGTGGCCCATTATACGGGTGGGGAGGCAGGGTACCCTGGAAAGGAAAGCAGTACACTTAGAAGGTTTGACCTCAGTTTTGGGTGGGGAAGGAAAGGAAAAGGAACCTTTCTGTGGCCTTTCCAACTGTGCAGGCCCTTCGGAGAGACCTCCCTGCAGGCTGCCTTCAAGCTCTGCTCCTTAGCCTCTTGACTCAGGGGCTTTGCATCTGTTGTCCCCTTTGCCTGCTGGAATACCCTTCTCCCGCCAGTGAGTAACGCCTCTCAGCTCTCAACTCACTCATGACTTCTTCAGGGAAACTTTCTCTGTCCTCTCAACCACATCCTTTCCCCTGATTTTATGTTTTCATAGCCTCACTCTCCCTGGGGTACTTCTTATATTATATTTACTTTTGTATTTCTCTGATTAACATCCATTTCCCCCTCTTGAGTCTGAACTCCATGAGGGTGAGAATAGCTTTTGCTAGTGCCTGGCATGCAGTAAGTGCTGAAGTTATTTGTGGAAGGAATGAATTCTTGAAGCAACCTTTTCTTAAGAGTTGATAAACTTCAGCAGCTAGTTAATATGATTTTAAAACCATGTCTGTTCTCATAGTGGCTCAGCGTAGTAAAAAGGTGCTTAAAAAAGAAAAAAAAAAAAACCAGACAAGGAAAAGCCCCTGGGAGCAAGAGGAAGCAGAAGTCCAATTTCTCACTGGGCTTAGCTCCCCAAACCCTAATTGGTTGAGCTTATTGTTTTCACGTAAGTACAGCTACAACAGATTTAGATTTCGTGATGCATGTTTTGTAAATGGTGGATTTTAATCCTAACATGTAAATTGGAAAATAATGATCACTAACATATTGAGCAACTCAAACTACTTGAGTTGAAGTCCTCTTTCCCAATTTCTTAGCTGTGCACCTTTAGGACACTTACATAACTGCCTTGTGTCTCATGTACATCACTGGTGAGCTATGAGTATATGTACCTCATCAGTGGGACAGGCCCTAATACATGGGAATGTGTCTAGAGCACTGTCTGACACATAGGAAGTGCTCAATAAATATTAGCTATTTACATTGCTTTCCATTACTATTCTATGGCATACCTGCTTTAAGAGATTTACATGGGTTATTTACATAACTTAATTCTTATGACAAGGTGAGCCAGCCGCATTTTACAGGTGTGGGAACTGAGACTCCTGAGAAGTTACTCAGCAGTGCCTGGCCCCTGTGCCCTTTCAGGACGCTGTCTTTGTCCAGCTCTGCAGAGAGGTCCCACCAATGCACAGGAGGCCAGTAGAATTGCCCCTCTGCTTTGCGGGTGCAGAAATTTCTCCTTCCCCTGCCCATGGTCTCTTCCAAGTTCTGCAAATCTACCCACTAGGGTCATGGGGATGTCTCACTTCCTTCCTCTGAAAATCCCCTTCCTTCCTCTGAATTTACAAGCCCTTCTCTCTGAGTCCTAGTGAAGGCCACACAGTGGGCAGAACCTCTGAGGGGACCACACTGGTTGGACTCGTATTGCTAATCACTGAAACAAACATTTCCTGTTGCCCCAGCGTGTTCGGGGAAGACAGCGTTCACGCGGGCTGGAAAAGAATGAAAAAGCAGCAGCAATGAAACGCAGCTGCAGAGCCAGGGCCTTAGTGCTGACTGCTTCCAGGAGTTAAATATAGCCCCTGTGTGAGGGGGGCAGGGGGACAAGGGCACCTTGGAAGGCTTTTGTGTGTGTAGTTACAGCTCTCTGCAGGAAACTGAATATCCTTTATGCTGAAGAGAATAGTACAAGTATAACTCCATGGGACAGAAACAGAATCCTGAGGAAGGGTGGTAGTAAAGAGGAGTGGAAAGATTTGGAATTTGGTATGAGACGATCTGCTTTAGGTTGTAGCTCCTCCCACTGACAGTGCAGGATGGGGGTAAGTTATTTAACCCCTCTGAGAGTCATTCTCTTCTGTAAGGAGGAGTTTAGTGTCCCCATGTGGGAGAATCCCCAAGGGGGAGATGGGGAATTGCTGGGAAAGGGTTTGTAAACCATGGGGTTATTATCAGGGATGGCAAGGTAGCACGGTTCTCTGATCTACTATTATTTCAGGAGGACAGGGAGGCCAGAGGCCATGGATGCTGCAGGTCAGTGGGGAAGCAAGTTGTGGGGTCTTTTCTGGTGACTCTCCCAGGAGCCAGGCCAGGGCGACAGGCTCAGGGAAGCCCTGCATCTTAAATGGCCTTTCTAGTAGCCACTCTGCTCAGGTCTTGTCATCCACCAGTAGAGCCCTGGTTCCAGGCACGTTGGTCCTCAGCCCTGGGCTGCCAGGGAAGCCATAGATAGCTCCCCCTCAAGGGGCCATTTCCAGACAGGAGCGGGTGGGGCAAGCTACTGACTTCTGAGGAAATAACTTTTGGCTGTGGGACTGGGCTCTCCCAGAATTGTTCCTTTGTCTGCAGATTCCTCCCTGTTTACCTCACAAAGGAAATGGTTCCAGGAGGAAGTGGAAAACTGTGACACACATATGCTTCCCCCACTCCACACAAGATGGCAGCTGTTTCCATTTGCAGCAGTCTGCACCATCTCCTTCCCTAAAAGTGTGGGGAAACAGATGGAGTCCAGGGAATGGCTTGGGACACCCAAGTAGGATTTTTGTGCTCTTAAGAGATGTTCCAGATGTTATGCTAAATTTATTTTGCATGGATTACCTCATTTAATCCTCATAATGACCATGTGAGGTAGACACTGTTTTTACCCTCTGTTCTACACATGAACCAACTGAGGCTCAGAGAGGCACTGTCATTTGTCTAAAAGCACAGAGCTAGCAGAACCAAGATTCAATAACTCTATAGAGTCTCAGCTTCCAGTCACTTGCATTGTACTGCCTTCTGGCCCTCTTCTAATAGGAGTTCCTTACCCCACAGCTTGCTGGAATAGCAGCAAGCGGCCTCAGGATCGTTGCACACTGGTATGCATGCATAGGATTGGCGCCTAGCCAGAGACCTGGATGGGGCGGGTCTGCTTCTGAGAAGTTTGAGTTCGAGGACCCATCCCACCTATTACTATTGATGCCTGGTGCAGACATTAAGGATATCTAGCTCGGGATATGTAGGCAATACGAATAATACTAAAGTTATCCAGGAATGACAAGAGAACATTTATTGACCACTTTCTACAAGCTGGGCATTGTGCGTAATGCTTTTTATTTCTTTTTTAAAATAGGACTTCAGGTGGGTAATAATTGGATTAATTTTAATTCTTGTTTTATGAGACATTGTCATTATTGGTCCTGGCATGCTCCATTTTTATTTATTTATTTATGTAATCAGTTGTTTTTGCTAATGTAGTAAGCACCCACAAATCTACCATTCAAAGAAAAAGCCAGGATCTGGACGATATCCTTCATCTAACCATGATCCCATGCTTCTGCCTCTCACACATAACCTAACTGCCATCCTGAATGCTGTATTTGTCATGTCTTTGCTTTCCCTTGTAGACAGTGACACTGCAACTATATGTATCCATAAAATTAAAATAAAAAACTTTAGTTGTTTTTAACTTTATTGAAAGGGTGTAATGCTATAGATAATCTTTTGTGACTTTTTTCTTTACTCTTATACTGCTAAGATTTATGCATCTTGTTGCCTGTCATTGTGTTCATTCATTGTGTTGTAAGATATTCCACTGTGGGAATATTCTTCATGCCTAACACTGTGTGCCTATCACTTCATTTAATCTTTGTAGCAACCCTACATGGTGGGAGCTCTTCTTATCTCAGTTCTACTGACAAGAAACTGAGGCTTAGAGAGGCAAAGGAACTTTCTGGAGGTCAAAGGTACCAAGTTTGAATCTTTGTGGCCCCCCATTGTACAGTGTGTTTTATGTAGAGGAGAAAACACAGAAGCTAGAGCCAAAGCCCAGAGCTCAAGCCTCAGCTTCATACTTACTGGCTCTATGACCTTGGGCAAATTGCTTCACGTCCCTGAGCCTCAATTTTCTCAAGATTAAAGTGGTTTGATGATAATTGGCCTACCTACCTTTCAAATTAGACAATGTCTGTGAAAATGAAAGCATTCTGTAAACTGAAGTTTTGTACGTTGGTAAATTGTGATTAATAGTACATACGCCATTGGCTCCCCTCTCCTCAAACAACAGCCTTTGTAGGATTCCTGAGATGAGATGGAAAAGCTTTTCTGTTCAGAAAGTTGAAGGATTAGGTTGACAATCAGCCCACAGAAACCTCAGTGTGATTTTGTTCATAGTATTTCCTCTGCATGGCCTTTTCTTCTCCGAATGCTACCCACTAATAGCTGGGTCACCTTGGGCAAGTCACTTAACTTCTCTGTGTCTCCTCATCTGCAAAATGGGCTAGTAATAATCCCTACACTTTAGAGGGCTGTCATGTGGATCCAGTGAGGTATAATATAGAATATTTAGAGCAGTTGCTGATGCGTACCAAGCTGACTGTTACTGTCATTTAAAATCTCCCCCACTCCCCAGAGAGTGCCCACTCATCCTCTGAGAATTTGTTTAGACCACTTACTCCAGAGACCCATCCTGCTTTCCTGGACAGGTGAGGTCATCCAGTTTTGCCCTCCAGAGCAGCTGGCTTGTCCCGTGTCCTTCTCCATTAAACTTTGAATCCATGAGGGCAGAGATGGCGCCTGATCTGGTATCTGCCGCTGTTGCCAGTGCTCAGCATAGTAACGGGAACATAGTGCATGCGCTGGGGGCAGGTTAGCTGACAATCCGGAATTCAGAGGAAGGACAGTAGACCAGGGAGGAGACATAAGTCCTGCTTATGACAACTGTCTCTAAGAGCAGAACAGCTCATGGGGGTGGGGGAGAGGGAGGGTAGAACAGACTTGTTCCCTGGGGCACTGGAAGGGCTGGAGGGCAGACCTGGGCCAGCGGGTGGTAGCTCTGGAACCACACTATTAGGTTCACTGTATAGAACTTTCAGAATCTGAACTGACAGCAGATGTCCCTTCCAAGAATGTCTGAGCCCACGTGAGACACAGAGCCCTTGGCAGAAAGGCCACGGAGAGTCAGTACAGCGGGTAGCTGAGACACTGGGCAACTGGGGTGAGAAATACCCAGAATCAGACCTGGGATTTGTCCTTCCTAGCCCAGTGATCCCAGGCAGGGGACATCACCTCAGTGCTCTCATCTGTTGAACAGATGAGAGCAGTGCCCTCAGGAGGGTGCGGTGAGCAGAAGGGAGATAATGTATGGAGTATGAAGCATCGTGCCAAGCACATATGAGTCTCTCTGTAAAAGCTGGTTATTACTATTGATGATGCTAACAATCACGGGGGATTTAAGCACACCTGGGGGTTGGCCTGGCCATTCTAGGCAGGAGGCTAAAGGTCAGGCTTAGAATGGTCACCCTGACTGCTGCCTAGGTGGGAAGTCCCTCCTCTTCCCTCTCTCCTTTCCTTCCCCTTGCTTGCAAAAGCCTCCAGTGCTAACCTTGGATTTGGTTCTAGACCAGGTGCCCAGAAACCCAGCTCACAAGGAGCCCAGCCATCCAGGGGCCGGTTTTGGGAGAACCCTGAGATGATTCCTGCCTCCAGGGCTGGGGGTGGGGAACCAAGAAAATGATGCTTGAAGATCCTGGGAATGAACGTCTGAAGTCCCGAAGAGCCCCAGACAAATGTCTCCTTGACTCCCCAGTAGGCCAGCAGTTCTGTTCAGGTGATTCTATTTGTAAATGGACAGAGTTTGAAGTTTTATGTTGCCCTGTTTTTAACTCAATCATGAAGGTGAGTTAATGGTATACAGTCTGCTGCTCACTGCTGTATTTGCTGCAGCTCCTGACTGGTCCACCTCTTTCCAATCTTCCTTTCCACTCTGATGTGAGCTCACTGCTGGTTCTAATTTCCCCAAATGGCATCACATAGCATAACCTCCTCCTGCTCACAACTCATCAGTAGCTCCCCAGGGCTCAGACATCACTTTCCTTTGTGATAGAGATGATGAAAAATTTTCACATGCTGCATGTGTGCCCTGTGGCTTATCCTTAATTCCTCTGTAATTCCATCCCTTCCCGGGAATGGCAGGTGAGAGAGAAGTGAGAGGTTAAGTGTTACAGAGAGAGCTTGGGTTCCATTCTATTCTAATTCATTAAGAAATTACAAGTCTATGTTTTAAGTACTGCGTTTTTTAAAATCAAAGGCCTCCTATGTCCTGTGCGCTTTCCTTGCCTGAATCCAATTATGCCCCATAGGTACATGGGAGATTGTTATCCCCATTTTTACTTGAAGGAACTGAGACTCAGGGGAGTAGGCCGATGGAGTAGAGCTGGGATTCAAACCCCGGCAACCTGACATGGCAGCCAGTGCACTCAGACCCCACATTACGCTGCCTTTATTATTAGTCACAAATCTTGAGCTACACAGCCTCTAGGGGGCCGGAACCCACGTAGTTAGGGGCCTGTGGCGTAAGGCCCTGCTTTTGGAAGGACCGGAGGCTCCATTCAACCTCTACCTGCTTCTCCGGGGTGGAGGCACACCTATCTGATTGCACACTGAACAAACTTCTGTACCTTCCTCTTTCCACTCTGCCATTTTCTCCACCTGGAATGCCATCCCCCCTGTGTTTATGAAGTTCCTGAATAGAAAATATCCCTTGAACCCTCTGGTCCTTTTTATATTTTCTATGATGGACTCTGACGAGATATGATCTCATATCACAGGCATTGGTGACCAAATCTTACTTGTCTGCCCTGCTAGGAGATTCTGGAGCCAAAGGGACCCTGAGCTCCCCATCAGACTGCACTTGATTGCTGGCTGGAGGTGAGGAAAAAGGTCAGTCTCTCTGGCTTCCCAGCACACCCCTAGACAAGTTTTCTTCTTGGTTCAACTGGGGCTAAAAAAATCCCTCTTGGTTTCATATCAGCTGGATCTGTTCTCAGCAAGCCCTTCGACAAGAATGGGCAGGAAGAATAAATATTTATTTTACAAATAAATAAATATGATTCTGTCTTCAAAAGAAAGCTTTAGTGTAAATTAAAATTTCTCCATTCTCAGATGCCACTGATTTGAAGATGTTCCATCTGATGAATATTTTGAAAAAAAAAAAGAACAAAATAGATAAACCCCTAGCCAGACTTATCAAGAAAAAAAGAGTCTACACCACACATAAACAGAATCAAAAATGAGAAAGGAAAAATCATTACAGACACCACAGAAATACAGACAATTATCAGAGAATACTATGAAAAATTATATGCTAACAAACTGGATAACCTAAAAGAAATGGATAACTTTCTAGAAAAATACAACCTTCCAAGGCTGACCCAGGAAGAAACAGAAAATCTGAATAGACCAATTACCAGCAAAGAAATTGAATTGCTAATCAATAAACTACCTAAGAACAAAACCCATGTACCAGATGGTTTGACTGCTGAATTTTATCAAACATTTAGTGAAGACCTAATACCCATCCTCCTTAAAGTTTTCCAAAAAGTAGAAGAGGAGGATATACTCCCAAACTCATTCTATGAGGCCAACATCATTCTAATACCAAAACCAGGCAAAGACACCACAAAAAAAGATTACAGACCAATATCCCTGATAAACATAGATGCAAAAATACTCAACAAAATATTAGCAAACCGAATTCAAAAATACATCAAAAAGATCATCCATCATGATCAAGTGTGATTCATCCCAGGGATGCAAGGATGGTACAACATTCGAAAATCCATCAACATCATCCACCACATCAACAAAAAGAAGGACAAAAACCACATGATCATCTCCATAGATGCTGAAAAAGCATTTGACAAAATTCAACATCCATTCATCATAAAAACTCTCAACAAAATGGGTATAGAGGGCAAGTACCTTAACATAATAAAGGCCATATATGACAAACCCACAGCCAACATTATACTTAACAGCAAGAAGCTGAAAGCTTTTCCTTTAAGATCAGGAGCAAGACAAGGATGCCCACTCTCCCCACTTTTATTCAACATAGTTCTCGAGGTCCTAGGCATGGCAATCAGACAACACAAAGAAATAAAAGGCATCCAGATTCATAAGGAAGAAGTCAAACTGTCACTATTTGCAGATGCATGATAATGTATGTAAAAAACCCTGAAAAATCCACTCCAAAACTACTAGATCTAATATCTGAATTCAGTAAAGTTGCAGGATACAAAATTAATACAGAGAAATCTGTTGCATTCCTATACACTAACGGTGAACTAGCAGAAAGAGAAATCAGGAAAACAATTCCATTCACAACTGCATCAAAAAGAATAAAATATCTAGGAATAAACCTAACTAACCAAGGAAGTGAAAGACTTATACTCTGAAAAGTACAAGACACTCATGAGAGAAATTAAAGATGATACTAATAAATGGAAACATATCCTGTGCTCATGGATAGGAAGAATTAATATTGTCAAAATGGCCATGCTGCCTAAAGCAGTCTACAGATTCAATGCAATCTCTATCAAAATACCAACAGCATTCTTCAATGAACTAGAGAAAATCATTCTAAAATTCATATGGAACCACAAAAGACCCCGAATAGCCAAAGCAATCCTGAGAAGGGAGAATAAAGTGGGGGGAATTACGTTCCCTGACTTCAAGCTCTACTGCAAAGCCACAGTAATCAAGATAATTTGGTACTGGCACAAGAACAGACCCATAACCCAATGGAAAAGACTAGAGAGCCCAGATATAAACCCAAGCATATATGATCAATTAATATATGATAAAGGAGCCATGGATATACAGTGGGGAAATGACAGCCTCTTCAACAGTTGGTGTTGGCAAAATGGACAACAGCTACATGTAAGAGAATGAAACTGGATTGTTGTCTAACCCAATACAAAAAGTAAACTTGAAATGGATCAAAGACCTGAATGTAAGTCATGAAACCATAAAACTCTTAGAAAAAAACATGGGCAAAAATATTTTGGACATAAAGATGAGCAACTTCTTCATGAACATATCTCCCTGGGCAAGGGAAACAAAAGCAAAAATGAACAAGTGGGACTGTATCAAACTAAAAAGCTTCTGTACAGCAAAGGACACCATCAGGAGAACAAAAAGACATCCTACAGTATGGGAGAACATATTCATAAATGACATATCTGATAAGGGGTTGACATCCAAATTATATAAAGAGCTCACGCACCTCAACAAAAAGCAAATAGGCCAATTAAAAAATGGGCAGAGGATCTGAACAGACAAGTCTCCAAAGAGGAAATTCAGATGGCCAATAGGCACATGAAAAGATGCTCCACACCCCTAATCATCAGAGAAATGCAAATTAAAACCACCATGAGATATCACATCACACCAGTTAAGATGGCCACCATCCAAAAGACAAACAACACATGTTGGTGAGGATGTGGAGAAAGGGAACCCTCCTACACTGCTGGTGGGAATGCAAATTCGTTCAACCATTGTGGAAAGCAGTATGAAGGTTCCTCAAAAAACAAAAAATTGAAGTACCTTTTGACCCAGGAATTCCACTCCTAGGAATTTACCCTAAGAATGCAGCAGCCCAGTTTGAAAAAGACATATGCACCCCTATGTTTATTGCAGCCCTATTTACAATAGCCAAGAAATGGAAGTAACCTAAGTGTCCATCAGTAGATGAATGGATAAAGAAGAAGTGGTACATATACACAATGGAATAGTATTCAGCCATAAGAAGAAAACAAATCCTACCATTTGCAACAAACAACATGGATGGAACTAGAGGGTATTATGCTCAGTGAATTAAGCCAGGCAGAGAAAGAAAGTATGAAATGATTTCACTCATCTGTGGAGTATAAGAACAAAGAAAAAACTGAAGGAACAAAACAGCAGCAGACTCACAGAACCCAAGAATGGACTAACAGTTACCAAAGGCAAAGCGACTGGGGAAGATGGGTGGGAAGGGAGGGATAAGGGGGAAAAAGGGGTATTACGATTAGCACACATAATGTGGCCGTGGGGGATACGGGGAAGGCAGTATAACACAGAGAAGACAAGTAGTGATTCTATAGCATCTCACTACACTGATGGACAGACAGTGACTGCAATGGGGTATGTGATGGGGACTTACTAATAGGGGGAGTCTAGTAACCATAATGTTGCTCATGTAATTGTACATTAATAATATCCCCCCAAAAATTCTGCCTCAAAAAAAAAAACCAGACAAATGAACAAGTAATATCTTAGTTATAAGAGATTTTCTGATTTTTATAAAAACATATCTTGGTGTAAATAAATTAAAAAAAAGATCCAATTCAATTTTTTTTTCTTTTTTTGGCTCCAGTGCTCGCAGAAATAATCCCTGACCTATCTACTGTGAAGCAGGGGCAGGTATCAGCAGTGTGTTCCAGCCAAGTTACAGCCTTGAACCCTGTGGGCTGCTAGGTCAGTGAGGCATGTCCTGGCCACTGAGGCCCCCAAAGGAAATGGACATGCTTTCTCCGCAGCAGAGAGCTGTCTGTGCTCTGTGGATCCCTCATGACCGTGTCAGTGGTTCTGTAGAAAGCTAGCCGGGATTCCGTCATGCAGCACCAAGGAAGACATTGCCCCTCGAGCTTCAATCCCTCTGGCTCCTAAATGAGGGACGTAGGGTTAGGTAGGAGGCTTTCAAGTGCTCTTCTGATGGAGCTGCGGGTCTGTGTGGCTTCCTTAGGGCTGTTTTGGTAGTAGAGGGGATGGAGTGGACTGCATTCAGTGTTCCCATTCCCACTTCATCCAGAGCAGCTTTATTGCTTAAGATTTTGTTTGCAGAAGGATTCTGGGGCTAAAAGTAGCTAAAAAAAAAAAAACTGGTAAATGGCATTCTGGGGCCCTTTCATCACTGCTTTTGAGTACATAGTCTTGTATGGTCTAAAAGCCAGAGCTTTGTTCCTCAGTCTGTACGCCCCTCAGAGTTATTCTCACCTCAGTGCCCCAGGCAGACACTCCCAAACTCTCTGCAGTCCAATCCAGGGGTGGGTAAATTTTTTCTGTAGAGGACCAGATAGTACATATTTTAGGTTTTGCAGGCCACATATGGCCTCTATTGCAATGACTCAACTCAGCCTTTGTAGTGAGAAAACAGCCATACATGTGTCTGTATTCCAGTAAATATGGCTGTGTTCCAATAAAACTTTACCAAAAGAGATGGCAGGCTGGATTTGGTCCATGGGCTGAGGTGTGCAGATCCCTGCATATAATACTTTGACCTGACCATTGAAAAAACCGAAGCCCAAGATGGGAGTTCAAGAACTTGGGTTCGGTTGGGATCCCTGTCTCCCAGAGAGTGAGCCTGCTTCTGGCACCCCACATCGCTCACTTCGCCATTGTCTGTTAGCCTACTTTGAATTGTGGGTATCTAGGACCACCCAGTTGAGGGAATGGTGCCTAGAAAAGACACGTGCCCCACTTCTCTCAGGGGATCAGTTTTTCCCAAGGTTCTTAGAGGGCTATAAAAAGCCCCTGAGCTTGCCTCCTGCAGGACGTGCTGTTGGTAAATTCCCCAGAGCTGGAATGACTGCAATGTGACGCCACATGGTGCCCCCGCGGCAGCCTGACAGCTGTGCCAGGGAGAAGATCCACACCATCGGCCCTGTGCCTCCGCCCCCGCTCTGGGCATGACTGAGATTCCCGGAACGGAATTTTAGATGGAGGACAAACCCTGCCTGTGCCCTCCTGGGGCAGCCTCTTTGTTGATTTCAGGAGAATGAGGGCTTCTTGAACTCTAAATATCAGAATATTGAGGGGGAGAGTGAAGGCAGTGTGAATGGTAAGAAATAAAATCTCATGCCAGCTGCCTGGCCACACCACTCACTGACAGGGGGTGACCTTTGGAATTGTTCAGATCCCCTATCCCTCCTGTGCTTCTCACCACCCTCTCTGCCCACCATCTTGATATCTTCACCTTGTAAGTCCTTGCAGCTTATTGAGCAAGTCTTGCATATAAATGACCTGGGGATGATCGTCCAGCATTTAGTAAAGAACTTAGATTTGGAGGTGGGAAGGGCTGGATAAACAAATCAACCTTTCTAAGCTTCAGTTTCTTCATCTGTAAAATGAGGATAATTTTATAAATAAAAATGTACAACAAATTTTAAATTATGTACTGAAAATAAATTACGGGCAATGACTTTAAAATGCAACTTTAAATACAAAATTATATATTTATAATTTATATACATGCCCTACCTGTGATTTTAGAAAATACAAGCTACTCACTGTACAGACACTCTTAACTCACAGCCATAGGCAACATTTTTGAGTGGAATTTCTTCCCTAATGAAATTAATGGCATATTCTATGTACATGAAGGCTAAACTTCATCAAATTAATGGTTGTTAAATGACTCAGTGCATGTATGTAAACTGCCTGACTCATGGTAAGCGTTAGTTGGCTATTATCATTAAACATCTGCTATGTGTTAGACACTGGAAATGAGATGAAAAGACAATCTCAAACCACAGGACTCATATATATGCATTTAAGTTTGTGCAATACAACCTAAAATCCAAGACTGAGGAGGGTGGTGGCCACCCAAAGTCAGAGAGGAGGTAGAAGGGGGCATGTGACAAGGAAGTTTTCATAGGGAGGTGATGCTGAGCTGGTCTCTGTCAGGGAGGGAATAGCAGACTCAGTTTCTGAAGCCTCAGGTCTTGTTTCAGTCGAGTGGGGAGATGTCTCAGCTGTCTACTTTGGAGGGCTTTTGCCAGAGTTGAGGGAAGCCACAGAAGAGAAACTCAGGGCTGGAACAGTCCCCAGAAAAAGGATTTTAGTGGCCAAGTCTCTGAATATCCATATCCCTCTTATCACACAGGCTCCTTCTCGCCCCCAGTGAGCCCCCAGTGCCCGGCCGCTGAGCAAGAGTGTGCATGGTTCCCAGGGGCTCCCTGGGCTCTGAGGGAAGCACTTCGCTGTGCTCAGCGTCTCTGACACTAAGCTAAAATGGACACACCTGGTAATGTGAAAATGCTTCTAAAAGTTAAAAGATTTATGAAAACGTATGTTCTCATATTATAGAACCAAGTGACTGAGCCAGGGCTAGGATATGGGATTCTGCCTCCGTGTCTAGATCCATTTCCATTCTGGTGCTGTGCATTAAGACATTTACTGGAGATTTGTCTTTTCAGGTGTGAGTTCACATACCCTGGGGGAGACCATGGTGAAGGGCCAGGTGGGGTGGGGAAGGAGAAGCCCTGAGATAAACACAGTGCATCTTTAGAAGTTCACTGTGCAAAGATTTTTGTGGCAGGGGGGAGTGTGTTAAAATATATTAGGGACTAAAGCACCTTACTAGGCTGATGCACAATGACTGTAATGGGGTATGTGGTGGGGACTTGATAATAGGGGGAGTCTAGTAACCATAATGTTGTTCATGTAATTGTACATTAATGATGGCAAAAAAAAAAGTGGGTGGAGGATCTGAACAGACACTTCTCCAAAGAAGAGATTCAGATGGCCAACAGCCACATGAAAAAAAAGATGCTCCACATCACTAATCATCAAAGAAATGCAAATTAAAACCACAATGAGATATCACCTCACACCAGTAAGGATGGCCACCATCCAAAGGACTGGGAACAACAAATGCTGGCGAGGATGCAGAGAAAGGGGAACCCTCCTCCACTGCTGGTGGGAATGTAAGCTAGTTCAACCATTGTGGCAAGCAGTATGGAGGTTCCTTGAAAAACTAAAAATACAAATACCATTTGACCCAGGAATTCCACTCCTAGGAATTTACGCAAAGAATACAAGATCCCAGATTCAAAAACACACATGCACCTCTATGTTTATCACAGTACTATTTACAATAGCCAAGATATGGAAGCAACCTAGGTGTCCAACAATAGATGAATGGATAAAGAAGATGTGGTACATATACACAATGGAATACTATTCAGCCATGAGAAGAAAACAAATTCTACCATTTGCAACAACATGGATGGAGGTAGAAGGTATTATGCTCAGTGAAATAAGCCAGGCAGAGAAAGACAAATACCAAATGATTTCACCCATTTGTGGAGTATAACAACAAAGCAAAAACTGAAGGAACAAAACAGCAGCAGACTCACAGACTCCAAGAAGGAACTAGTGGTTACAGAAGGGAAGGAGTTGGGGAGAGTGTGTGGGGAGGGAGGTGGGGCAAGGGGATTAAGGTACATTATGATTAGCACACATAATGTAGGGGGCTCATGGGGAAGGCAGTGTAGCATAGAGAAGACAAGTAGTGACTCCACAGCATCTTACTACGCTGATGGACAGTGACTGCAATGGGTTGTAGGGGGAGGACTTGATAATATGGGTGAATGTTGTAACCACAATGTTGCTAATGTGAAACCTTCATAAGATTGCATATCAATGATACCTTAATAAAAAAATCAATTAATTAATTAAATTAAAAATACAGAGCAGGTCTTAGTAAATGAGGGAGCAGTCTGCAAGCTGACAAGAGCTCTGCCATATAATCAAGGGGACACAAAGCTGAGACATGAACAAGTATTAAAAAAACCAATATGTAAATAAATATTGATGGTTAAGTATATGCATGCTAAAGTATTTATGAGAAATATGCCTACAAATTACTTGAAATTCATAAAAAAGATGGAAAGGTGGATGCATAGAGACAAGGTAAAGTAGAGATGGGTTAAAACAAATATTAAAATATTAGTAGTAAATTCTAGGAGGTAGATGTATGGATATTCACTGTAATATTCTTTCACTTTTATTGTATGTTTCAAACTTTTGTAAAAAAAAAAACTATTAAAAATCATAATAGAGATGATACTCTGAATAGCCAAAGACACCTTGACTTTCTGTAGCCCAGCTTGAGATAATTATTTTATTTTAATTTTTCATCTTTCCTCACTGTGTATTTTAATTCTGAAAGCTTGAATAATAAATAAGAGTTAAAAAAACATATTAGGGACTATCATAGAAAGTTTTCTTGGCTTTTTAAAGGTAAAATGAGACATTTCAGAAGGCTACTTTGGGTATCAGACCCTAGAGTCCTGCTTGGTTGAAAAGCCTGAAAGGCGGTGCTAGAGTTAGCAACCAGGAATCCCAGAAGGTGTCTGAACAAGGTCAGGGGTCATGATGAAGGCGGTATGTTAGAGCGGTGAGCCTATCAGACCCACCTGGCAGCTTTGCAGAAAGTACACATTCCCAAACTTCAGACCCATTGATCAGATCTCTGGGGACATATTTTCAGGAAACTTCATAGGAGATGATTCTGAGAACCGCTGCTATAGGTAAACAGAGAGTGATCCCTAAGGCAGGCTGGAGAAAGAGAGAGTGGAAACAGGAAGGTGGTGACAGGATAGAGGAGAAGAAATAAGGCTACATTTTTCAGTAACATCAACAGGATTTGGGGTTTATTGTGAAAGCATGAAGGCCAAGGAGACAATGAATATGAGGAAGTCTATGTTTCTGTCCCTAAAATGAGAATTATTGAAATGGAGAATTCTGGAGCTGAAAGTGGCCACATCCAACTTCTACTCTGTGAATTTTGTATTTTTTTCTTTCATTTATTCATTATCCATGATCTCAACAGACATTTTTTGAGCATCTCCTATGTGCCAAGCATTATCCTAGATGCTGTGGAAAGAGCCATGAACAAAGGCAAGAAGGGCCCTGCCCTCACAGAGCTCACATTAAGCAGCTAATTCAACCCCACAGTTCATTATAATGTGAAAAGCACAATCAAAGAGAAAGAAATAGGGGCACCTGTAAAAGGGAGATGCAGAGTGGGAGATTTGGAAAGATTGCCTTGAGGAAGTAGTGTTTGAGCAGATTGCTAAGGGTGAGCAGGAATTAACCAGGTGAAGGTACAAAGGCCACTGTGAGGAGACCCCCACAGCAAGAGGTGGGCTGGGGCCCAAAGTAAGTTGGTGACAGACAGGGAAGTGTCTTGAGGGCCATCACAGGGATTACAGTTTACGTTTTAAGAACAGTGAGAAACCACGGAAGGGTTTAAGCATGATCAGATCTATAGTTTTAAATCACTAGCTTTAATTGCATCAGGACCTCTTCTTCCTCAATTCTATCCTTAAGCACAGATAATTCCTAAGACCCATTAAAAGTTATGATAGAGTGTACGTTTAAATAAAAGGTGAATGCTTTCGGTTAAAGTACACACTCTTAGAAGTCCTGGTTTCTATAGTTTGCAAAAGTCATGCCTGTGGAAACCTGTTGAATATTAAGTGGCAGTTGTTCTTAGGGTTTATATTACTGTGGTCCCCATAGGAGCAATTCTTTGGCTTCCCTATCTGTGGACATTCAACCTCTGCTTCATTACATCCTTGGGAACTCCAATTCTATTATTGAATAGCTCTTTTCATTTGTATGCTTTGCCTAGATCAAGCCCAAATTGGCCTCTGTTTAACCTCTTGTGCTGCCTTCTGGAGAGTTCTTCTATTATCTCTTCTACAGGACTGATCCCATGTCCCCCTTCACATTTAGTCTTGTTCACAAACAGCCCCATTTCCTTCAGTAGCTCCTCATGTCCTTGTGCTGTTAGCAGAAAAAGAGAAACAGGAAGGGTGATCTGATTTGGTGGTGAATAAGATGAGTTCAAAATTGGATCACTCAGAGGTTGAGTTGCCCTCAGAATGGAAATGTACCACAGCAGGAGGTAATGCAGGAGTGGAACCCAACTCATTCTGTAGATGGACATCGACAATAGCCTTTATGGAGGGGCTTGATTTACTATAGGAATGAGTGTAGAGAGAGGGCTGTGGTGGTGAGGAGAGGGGCAAGAGCCATCAAAGAAGAAAAAGCAAGTGAGCCAGGGGGGAAGATGGGAAATAATTTGTAGGCACCCCCCAGGGGCCAGGCACTGGGTGCTGGGCAAGTGCTACCACATTTCCGCCTCCCATTTCTGGGTGTCATTCTTCCTGAATTACAGACAGAGGGAACAAGACTCAGCTGGGTGACTTGTCTTAGGGCAGGAGAAGCCCAGAGGCTGTGAACATCCTTAGCAGTGGGGCTGGGGAGCCTGAGGAGAGGCAGAAAGGCTTCCCGGAGGGATGGAGCAGAGGTTATTTACCCTAGACTTACTTGATTCCCAAATCCATGCTTTCTCTAGCCCCCCAAATTAGAATACATTTAGAAAGGAGTGGAAGGTCAGCAGAACTAGAGAGAAATCCAAGAGATGTGGCCTGGAAGAGGCAAAAAAAATCAGACAAAATGGAGCCTCTGTGACCCTGAAGGTGGGCTTTCTGCAGACCGTGCGATTGGGAATGAGACTGGGCAGGGGGATATGTGGGAAGGAACAAGAGCCTGTAAGCACCAGCCATGTATTTGAGAAGTGTGGCCAGGAAAGGAAGGAGGAAAATGCTTAGGGGTAGTGGGTGTGTGTGGGGGGCTTTACTTTTTTGTTCAGTTGTAAGTTTTTTTTGGAAGAGTAAGAAGGGTATGAGAAATTGGTAGTATCCTAAAACAGGATTGTTTTCCTGACCAAAGATCAGAATGGAATAATAACAGGCTCCTGGCAGAGGGTGGGGAGGGAGGAACTTATTTGACAGGCTGCTCACCCATGTGAGAAGGTGGGTTTGAAACTGATAATTGAGGGAGAGGCAGAAAAAACCTTGACTGAATGAGAGGAACTGAACGCTGTGGAGCCTGAGTAGATAAGGCAATGGAGGCTCTGCCAGTGCAGCAGCCTGGACGCCTCTACGGGGAAGAGGAGGATGGAATCTCACGGCCCCATACGACTCTGTAATATGGCTATTACAGAGAATGGCCAACATTCAAACAATTGTATTTGATAAATACAACATCTATTACTACCGAATGTTTCCTAAGTGGAAGCCTACATGTAATACCTTTCTGCATGGCATTCAAATGAAATGAAACTGAAGTTCAGAGAAATTAATTAATTTACTCAATTCATGCAAGTTCATACAACCAGAAAGTTGCAGTCAAAACTCAAACCCAAGTTTGTCCATTTCCTGAACCATCAGCCCTACTGAGTCTTCAGGCTGGCAAAGATGACCTCAGGGGACGTATTTGGATGGAAAAGATGAATATCAATGAGAATTCCTTTCTGAAAGAGAGTAACCGACAGAAGTAGAGAATGAGCTTCGGATGTCTGGGAAGAGGTATATCTGTGTGGGAATTCATAGCCTTGGGGACAGAGGTTGGGTGGTGAGTCACTGGACAGGAGCTCATCATAGGAGAAGCTACAGGTTACAGGCTCTTGGCCCTTGGACAATATGGATAGGGAAGATGTGGCTTTCCTAACATGGATCTCAAAGCTGGTATAATAGAGGCAAGACAGAATGGTTTCTTCTATCATCTCTTGAGCAGTAAAAATCTCATTTACTAAAAAGCAGAGCTTCAGATTATTTCTTG
This sequence comes from Smutsia gigantea, assembly GCA_032199065.1. Classification (NCBI taxonomy): domain Eukaryota; kingdom Metazoa; phylum Chordata; class Mammalia; order Pholidota; family Manidae; genus Smutsia; species Smutsia gigantea. Next base: position 445,765 of record JAVSCE010004298.1, read on the forward strand.
AGTTTCCTGGTAGACAATACCATCTCCTGAAGAATACAGACTGCAGCAACAGATAATCCTATCTTGGGTTGAATTCAGCTACTTAAAAAAGAACTAGTTGTGAAGTGGAAGGAAAGGAACTTTGGGGAAATGAGTTACTTCATATGAGCCAGGCAGATCAGACATTTAATCCATAAGCCTGGATATTAAGAAGGCATATTAAAAAGCAGAAAAGAAGATTCAAGATGGCAGCATGACAGGTGAGACAGAGAACTCCTCCCAAAACCACAGATAGTGTGTGAAAATATAGTTAATACAACTAATCCTAAAACAGCAACAGGAAACAAGGCCGCACCAGACTGCATACAGACCTCATGAACAGAGCAGACCTCACAAAACAGGGTAACATACAAAAGCCTTGATCCAGTGGGACCCGAGCCCCTCACCCACATCAGCTCACCGGCGGGAGGAAGAGAAACTGAGTGTGAGAGCGGGTGGAAGCCTGGGACTGCTGACACCCAGCCCTGGGGATGTGCTTTGCAAGCAGAGACCTACATAGTGTGGTGCTCTGGAGGATGGGGAGCTGGGACAGGAGGAGTGCTTGAAAGCCAGATTCTGGCCATTTGTGGAGGACAGGATCCACACCCAGCTGCTCTGGGACAAGGGAAAGGCAGGCGGTCTGACAAGCTTCCTAGCAGCGAGTGGGCTGCTGAAGGGGCGGGGTTTTCACGGAGCTTGCTGCGCGGGAGAAGGGATAGGGGGACAAGGTTGTCTGGGTGCACTCTGCCCAGCAGATTGGAACTTTGGGGAGCTTCAGGCGCTAAATCCCCCTGGCTGGCTACTCAGCTCCGAGGCCCCCCACAGTGATACGCAGGCTGCTGAGCCTTCCTCCTGGCCTGACAGCACCTGCTCGCAAACTGTCGCTGCTCTGGCGTCAGGCCCGTCAGAGGAAGGCCCCGCCTACAACAGCTAGAGATGCAGAGCACAGAGGCTTACACCTGTGTGCTCAGCCCACTGGCTCTGATATAGGAGACAGGCAGGGCAGATGGGAACCAGGAAACAGATCTTTCCTCCCCCCAGGCACCCGCTCTGCTCCCCTACGACCCCTGACCTCACTCTAGGGGCTGAGCAGCTCCAGAGATGAGCTTCTGGATAATAAAGGTCACCACACAGAAATATGAAACATCAAAAGAACACAGTTCAGACCAAAATCTCATAAACCCCAGAAAAAGGGCCAAATGAAATTGAACTCACCAATCTTCCTGAAAGGCAGTTCAAAATAAAAATCATAAACATGCTTACAGAGGTACAGAAAAATATTCAAGAACTCAGGAACGAATTTGAGATGGAGATTCAATCATTAAGAAATTCCACATCTGAAGTGAAACATACAATGGAGGGATTTAAAAGCAGATTAGATGTAGTGGAAGAGATGGTAAATGGAATAGAAATTAGAGAAGAGGAATACAAAGAAGCAGAGACACAGAGAGAAAAAAGAATCTCTAAGAATGGAAGAATATTGAGAGAACTGTATGACCAATCCAAACGGAACAATATTTGCATAATAGGGGTGCCAGAAGAAGAAGAGAGAGAAAAAGGGATAGAAAGTGTCATTGAGGAGGTAATTGCTGAAAACTTCCCCAATCTGGGGAAAGAGATAGTCTCTCAAGCCATGAAGATGCACAGATCTCCCAACACAAGAGACCCAAGGAAGACAACATCAAGACATAAAATAATTAAAATAGCAATGATCAAGGATAAAGACAGACTTTTGGAAGCAGATAGAGAGAGAAAAAAGATCACATACAAAGGAAAACCCACGAGGCTATCATCAGATTTCTAAACAGAAACCGTACAGGCCAGAAGGGAGTGGCATGATATATTGAATGCAATGAAGCAGAAGGGCCTTGAACCAAGAATACTCTACCTGGCAAGATTATCATTTAAATTTGAAGGAGGGATTAAACAATTTTCAGATAAGCAAACCTGAGAGAATTTACCTCCCACAAACCACCTCTACAGTGCATTTTGGAGGGACTCCTATAGATGGAAGTATTCCTAAGACTAAATAGATGTCACCCAAGGGATAGACAAAGAGTACAGAATATGATTCATAACATACAAAGAATGGAGGAGGAAGCAAAAGGAGGGAAAAAAAACCTTTAGGTTGTGTTTGCAATAGCATATGAAGTGACTTAAACTAGACTGTTACATAGTAAGGGAATTACCCTTGAACCTTTGGTAGCCACAAATCTAAAGCCTGCAATGGCAATAAGTACATACCTATTGATAACCACCCTTAATGTAAATGGTCTGAATACACCAATAAAAAGATGTAGAGTTACTGAAAGGATAAAAAAACAAGACCCATCTATATACTGCCTACAAGAGACTCACTTCAAACCCAAAGACCTACACAGACTAAAAGTAAAGGGATGGAAAAAGATACTTCATGCAACTAATGGGGAGAAAATACCAGGAGTTGCAGTACTTGTATCAGACAAATAGACTTCAAAACAAAGAAAGTCACAAGAGACAAAGAAGGACATTACATAATGAAAAGGGGTTAGTCCAACAAGAGGATATAACTATTATAAATATGTATGCACACAACACAGGATCACTGACATACGTGAAACAAATAGTAACAGAATTAAAGGGGGAAATAGAATGCAATGCATTCATTTTGGGAGATTTCTACACACCACTCACTCCAAAGGACAGATCAACCAGACAGAAAATAAATAAAGAGACAGAGGCACTGAACAACATATTAGAACAGATGGACCTAACTGACATCTACAGAACACTCTATCCAAGAGCAACAGGATACACATTCTTCTCAAGTGCACATGGAACATTTTCATGAATAGATCATATACTAGGCCACAAAAAGAGCCTCAGCAAATTAAAAAAGACTGAAATTGTACCAATCAGCTTCTCAGATCACAAAGGTATGAAACTAGAAATAAATTACTCAAAGAAAATGAAAAAGCCCACAAACACATGGAGGCTTAATAACATGCTCCTAAATAATCAATGGATTAATGACAAATAAAAACAGAGATCAAGCAATATATGGAGACAAATGACAACAATAATTCAATACCGCAAAATCTGTGGGACGCGGTGACGGCTGTGCTAAGAGGGAAATATATTGCAATACAGGCCTACCTCAGGAAAGAAGAACAATCCCAAATGAACAGTCTAAATTCACAATTAATGAAACTAGAAAAGGAAGAAAAAATGAGGCCCAAAGTCAGTAGAAGGAGGGACATAATAAAGATGATAGCAGAAATAAATAAAATTGAGAAGAATAAAACAATAGAAAGAATCAATGAAAGCTGGAGCTGGTTTTTGAAGGAAATAAACAAAATAGATAAACTCCTAGCCAGACTTATCAAGAAAAAGAGAGTCTACACATATAAACAGAATCAGAAATGAGAAAGAAAAAATCACTACGACACCACAGAAATACAAAGAATTACGAGAGAATACTATGAAAATTATATGCTAACAAACTGGATAACCTAGAAATAATGGACAATTTTCTAGAAAAATACAAGCTATCAAGGCTGACCCAGGAAGAAACAGAAAATCTGAATAGACCAATTACCAGCAAAGAAATTGAATTGGTAATAAAAAAAACTACCTAAGAACAAAACTACTGGAACAGATGGTTTGACTGCTGAGTTTTATCAAACATTTAGTGAAGACCTAATACCCATTCTCCTTAAAGTTTTCCAAAAAGTAGAAGAGGAGGGAATACCCCCAAACTCATTCTATGAGACCAACATCACTCTAATACCCAAAGCAGGGAAAGAGATGACAAAAAAGAAAATTACAGACCAATATCCCTGATAAACATAGATGCAAAAATACTCAACAAAATATTAGCAAACCGAATTCAAAAATACATCAAAAAGATCATCCATCATGATTAAGTGTGATTCATCCCAGGGATGCAAGGATGGTACAACATTTCAAAATCCATCAATATCATCCACTACATCAACAAAAAGAAGGACATAAACCACATGATCATCTCCATAGATGATGAAAAAGCATATGACAAAATTCAACACCCATTCATAATAAATACTCTCAACAAAGTGGGTATAGAGGGCAAGTACCTCAACATAATAAAGGCCGTATATGACAAACCCACAGCCAACATTATACTTAACAGGAGAAGTTGAAAGCTTTTCCTTTATTATCGGGGAGAAGACAAGGATGCCTACGCTTCCCACTTTTATTCAACATAGTTCTAGAGGTTCTATCCATGGCTATCAGAAAACACAAAGAAATAAAAGACATCCAGATTGGTAAGGAAGAAGTCAAACTGTCCATGTTTGCAGATGACATGATACTGTACATAAAAAGCCCTAAAGAATCCACTCCAAAACTACTAGATCTAATATCTGAATTCAGTAAAGTTGCAGGGTACAAAATTAATACACAGAAATCCATTGCATTTCTATACACTAATGGTGAACTAGCAGAAAGAGAAATCAGGAAAACAATATCATTCACAATTGCATCCAAAAGAATAAAATACCTAGCAATAAACCTAACCAAGGAAGTGAAAGACCTGTATTCTGAAAACTACAAGACACTCATGAGAGAAATTAAAGATATCAGTAAATGGAAACACATCCAATGCTCATGGATAGGAAGAATTAATATTGTCAAAACGGCCATCCTGCCTAAAGCAATCTACAGACTCAATGCAATCCCTATCAAAATACCAACAGCATTCTTCAATGAACTAGAGAAAATCATTCTAAAATTCATATGGAACCACAAAAGACCCCGAATAGCCAAAGCAGTCCTGAGAAGGAAGAATAAAGTGGGGGGGAATTATACTCCCTGACTTCAAGCTCTACTACAAAGCCACAGTAATCAAGACAATTTGGTACTGGCACAAGAACAGACCCACAGACCAGTGGAACAGAATAGAAAATCCAAACATTAACCCAAACATATACAGTCAATTAATATTTGATAAAGGAGCCTTGGATATACAATGCGGAAATGACAGCCTCTTCAATAGCTGGTGTTGTCAAAACTGGACAGCTAGATGTAAGAGAATGAAACTGTATTATTGTCTAACCCCATACACAAAAGTTAACTCAAAATGGATCAAAGACCTGAATGTAAGTCATGAAACCGTAAAACTCTTAGAAAAAAATATAGGCAAAATCCCTTGGAAATAAACATGAGCAACTTCTTCATGAACATATCTCCCTGGGCATGGGAAACAAAAGCAAAAATGAACAAGTGTGACTATATCAAACTAAAAAGCTTCTGTACTGCAAAGGACACCATCAGTAAAAGAAAAAAATGTCCTACAGTATGGGAGAATATATTCATAAATGACATATCCAATGAGGGGTTGACATCCAAATTATATAAAGAGCTCACACACCTCAACAAACAAAAAGCAAATAGGCCAATTAAAAAATGGGCAGAGGAGCTGAACAGACACTTCTCCAAAGAAGAAATTCAGATGGCCAACAGGCACATGAAAAGATGCTCCACATCACTAGTCATCAGAGAAATGCAGATTAAAGCCACAATGAGATATCACCTCACACCAGTTAGGATGGCTGCCATCCAAAAGACAAACAAGAACAAATGTTGGCGAGAATGTGGAGAAATGGGATCCCTCCTACACTGCTGGTGGGAATGTAAATTAGTTCAACCATTGTGGAAAGCAGTATGGAGGTTCCTCAAAAAACTCAAAATAGAAATGCCATTTGACCCAGGAATTCCACCTCTAGGAATTTACCCTAAGAATGCAGCAGCCCAGTTTGAAAAAGACATATGCACCCCTATGTTTATCGCAGCACTATTTACAACAGCCAAGAAATGGAAGCAACCTAAGTGTCCATTAGTAGATGAATGGATAAAGAAGAAGTGGTACATATACACAATGGAATATTATTCAGCCATAAGAAGAAAACAAATCCTACCATTTGCAACAACATGGATGGAGCTAGAGGGTATTATGCTCAGTGAAATAAGCCAGGTGGAGAAAGACAATTATTAAATGATTTCACTCATCTGTGGAGTATAAGAACAAAGAAAAAATTGAAGGAACAAAACAGCAGCAGACTCACAGAATCCAGGAATGGGCTAACAGTTACCAAAGGGAAAGGAACTGGGGAAGATGTGTGGGAAGGGAGGGATAAGGGGGAAAAAGGGGTATTACGATTCGCACACATAATGTAGTGTTGGGGAGGATATGGCGAAGGCAGTAAAATACAGAGAAGACAAGTAGTGATTCTGTAGCATCTTACTATGCTGATGGACTGTAATGGGGTATGTGGTGGGGACCTGATAATAGGGGGCGTCTAGTAAGCATAATATTGCTCATGTAATTTTACATTAATAATAGCAAAATAAGAAAAAAAAAGCAGAGAAGAGTTAGATCAAAGACTGTAAAGAGAGGATGGCTTGAGTAGACCAAAAAGTTCACAATAGCAAAACTGTGAAGTCACAACCACAATCAATAGGCACAAATAAATAGAATAAATAAGTGTAAATGGACATGTCGGGATATGTATTAGTATTTTGTCAGTCACTCAGAAATGGCAGTTGTATAGTGGTCCCATTACTGAAGATCAGAGATGGATTTCCAAGGGACAGGCACCATGAGGGAGCTCTGGAACACAGAGAAAATTATGACATGATTCCTAGCTCTGAGTTTTACACAAAATTGTCTCTCTCAGTACTTAAAACAGAATAAAGACTCAAAAAGTGTTCGGATCAACTTGTGGAAGAACCTAGAGAAATTCTATAAATTGATTTTATTATGTTGTGTCTGATGAAAATATATTGTCATTATTACAATAGCCATCATTTATTGAGTGGGTCCCACATGCTAGGCATTGTTTGAAGTATTTTCCATGCATTTAATATTTACAATCCCAAGAACTAGGTATTATTAATATCCACATTTTATCCTCATATGAGGACAGAGAGTTGATTAACTTGTCCTATAGAAGGTGGTGTCTATAGTCATTACTGTAAGTGGAGGTGTTACCTTCACTAATGTCTGCTTCTCTTTCTATGATATTCAGGAATCCTACTGGAAAGAATTTCATTATAGTGGTTTCTGTGTCTGCTACTGCATCATATAGATCCTCCTGTACTCATGGGGAGACACATATTCTGTTAGAAGAGAAATCCTTCTTCCCAGGTTTGTTCTCATTCTTGAGTCAGTTGACTTTGATGCTGAGCTTTTATGCTGTCATTGTTCCTGGGGATCTGAACAGTGCCGCTGAGGCACAGTGGACCTGGAGCAGGAAGACTGGGCATACAGGGCCTGCCCTAGGGCTTGGACAGGTCACCTGCCACCAAGGAGGCAGTCAGCAGCAAGCTTAGATCAGGATTTTGGTTCATACTCAGTTCTGTCTCACAGATGGCGAGTGACTGTGCAAGTTAATGTCAGGAACCCACCCCCACTGCTATGGACTGGACTGTATCTCTCCAATTCATATGTTGAAGCCTTAACCCCCAGTGTGACTGTAATTGGAGTTTGGGCCTAGAGGGAGGTCCTTAAGGTTAAATGAGGTACTAAGCATGGAGCCCTCATCTAATAGGATTGATGTCTTTCTAAGAAGAGGAAGATATATCAGAGATCTCTCCCTCTCCATACATGCACAGAGAAGAGGCCATGTGAAGACACAGCGAGAAGGCAGCCACTTACAAGCCCAGAAGAGAGGCAGGCCTCACTGATAATCAACTTGAATGGCACCTTGATCTTGGACTTCTATCCTCCTGAACAGTGAGAAGATAAATCTGTTGTTTGAATCATCTAGTCTCTGGTATTCTGTTATGGCAGCTCTAGCTGATTAATAAACCTGCCAAGCCTGCTTTCCTACCAATTGGGGATTAATGATAATATATGCTCATAGCCCCTGTCTGCTCGTGTGTTCTAAGAAAGGCCGTATAAAAAGCTGAGGGTAGTGCGTCGTGCCCAGTAAGAGCTTGATGATTTTCAGTTATGTTATTAATACTGAAATGTAGTTTCTTCCCCAGTATCCTGGATATGACAGTCCTACTTCCCACACAGTAGTTATGGGGATGCCACGAGACCTGTGTTTCTTAAGTCTCCCCTGACAACAGTCCAACAGGAGAGAGTGCCCACACCCCCCTCGGGACAGGGGTGTGACAGGAAAGGTCTGCTGGAATGATTTTTAAAGTCTCATGTTTTATCTTAAAAACACATATGCATCTTGCACTCTAATTCATATATAGTCATGTTTGCTTTAATTCATAAGATGTTGGCCATAATTTATCGGGTAGACAACTTAAGATCTAGACAGATAACTTGGTCTTATGTACCTCAGCCAGGTGACCACTGTATGTGAATTTTGAGAAGGCCTTTGCAAGTCACGCAGAACTTTCCTGATGTGAGGATTTAGTAGATTCTCTTTTAAAACTCAACATTGCAATTAATCAATTTGGGGTGCACCATAAAGTGTGTTTCATATTACTAATTAACTAACTGAACCAACCGCTGTTAGTGAGCCTCTGCTGTGTGCCAGCGGAGCGACGCACAGGTCCATCCCCAGCCTTCCAGAGCTTCCAGCCAGGCGGGCAGGCGGACACCAAACACAGTCCAGTAACGAACTCTTAGCGTCATGGCACATCGTGACAAGGAAGTATGCTATGAAAGCCTGCAGCAGGGGAGATGGTAAGAGCCCTAGAACATTCTGAGTACCAACAGATTCCTGGGGAGTCCTAGCAACAGGGCTCTGGAGGCAGCCTCCTTAAGTGGGGCGTCAGTTAGTACGCTTTTAAAGCTCAGTGAATTATTGTCACCCTTGGTTTTTCTAAGGAGGATATTGTTTCCACAAGTCTGGGAAGGCTAAGTACGGATTTTTATACTGGGGACCAGACAGGATGTTATTTGACAACTTTCGGAGAGGTGATGGACTTGGGGCAGTGCTCTTTGCTTTAGATGTATGATGTGGGAGGTGGGAACGTAGGCCTGAGGGACATTAGAGGTGCCTCCTTTCTCTTCCTGTTTTTCTTCCCTAGTGAGCGTGTATGCACTTTGCAAACTTGTCCAGGAGTCAGTTAACAGGTGAGAACTGCTTTACAGATCACAGTCTTAGTGCCCGAGCAGCCAAACAGAAGGCCTGTCCATTTCCTGCCTGCCCTTCCAGGCCCTGAAAGGAGGAGGGGTCTGCAGTATTTTGTAGGGATGGGGTGGGTGGGGACGTTGTCTGCATCATGTTGGACTGGGAGCCAGGGCTTCCCTACTGAACTCCTTCCGCCTGGCTTTGCCTGTACTAGGAGTGCAGGGGAGCTTATGCCAAAACCCGCTCATGTGCTCATCCCTGCCACCAGCCCTCCTGTGGCTTCCACATCCCTGGTCAGTGCTTGTTTCCTCCTTGGGGGCCTCAGCACAGCAGAGAGGCAGATGGAGGAAAAGTGTGAAATTATTGTTGGGAGGGGGAGGGACTTTCACAACAGCAACAATGCTTCAGTAATGTTGGCCCAGCACTCAACCACTCACAAGTACATTCACACCTGCTCTCTGCCTGGCTTTCGGAGGTGGGGGCTTATCCGCGCCTTAGACTCTGCCTCCCATTTCTTTACAGACACATGCCCTTTGAGATGTCTAGGCCTTTTCTTGAGCACGGTCCCGAGGAAGGCTGAACTCTTTTCTCATGTCACTTCCCATTTCTGCAAGCCCTCACCACTTCTGTAAAACTTCTATCAATCACACTTCTGAAAGAGTCGGGGCAGGAAGGGACAGTGAGACCAGCTAGTCCAACTTAGTCACTAGCCCAGAGAAGAGAAGTGACTGAGCTAAGGCCACACAGCCTGTCAGGAACCCAGCAGGGCTCAGGCACCTGAGGGCAGACAAACACACATACGCTGCCCCCGTTCTCCCAATGCCTTACAAAGCTGCAAACTTCGCCCTCCTTCCCCAAGGAGGGCCAGGTCATGGGGGCTTTTCACGGGAGCATAGTGGGTGCTTCCTAAGTCGGGGTGTTTGGTAGTGTAACCTGTCCAACCTTATTTTACCCTTTCCTGAGGGGAATGGGGTGGGAGGAGCTCGCCATTCTCAGGAATTCTGTGGGGGATTCTTTTACAAAGTTAAGACTCTAGTATGAAAACTGGTTTTGCACACTGGAGGCGACTCAGCCCCGGGACTGGCTGCCCGCACCTGTACACGCAGCACCCGGCCTTTCCACAACCCGCTCACGAGTCCCCCCGGACCGCTGCTCAGCCCCCACCCCACCGCCACCTCTCCCCCTCCTGCTCCACCTCTCGGGACTCTCGCGCCCCGCAGCAACAAGTGCAGGCGCCGCGGCTCCTCTTACCCCGGCTTTGGTCCATGGCGCCGTCCGACCCCCGCGGCGTGCCGAGCAGGGCGCAATGGCTCCAGCGGGGCCGGTGGCGGGCGGCGCGCTGCGGTCTCCAGCCCGGGCCGCGGGAGCGTCCTCCTCGCGTCCCCTCCCCCAGGCAGGATGCTCGCCTGGCGCCCCCGCCCCTCCACACTGCTCCCGGAATAGAAGCGGAGCACGCCTCTCTCCGTGAGCGGCCGTTTGGTGTCCCCCGCCGCGCACACGCCCGCGCCGCGCCCTGCTTTCTGCATACCCTCCGCGCCCCTCCTGCTGGGGGCCGGGCGACCAACTCCTCGGTTCACACGCTTTTGTTCCCCGCCCCTGCCACCCCAACCCGGACCAAGGTGGTGTCCAGCTGTATTTGCACTCAGCTAGTGAAGGGGGGTGCTTACTGTCGCCTCCCAGCCTATTTCATCTTCAGATAGCCGAGACTGTTACAACGTGTTTTTGCTTTTTTTCGAAGGAATCAAACCCTCTCTCCCTGCAGTTGCCACTGATTTCCTGGCTTTGGGCTTATCTTCAACAGGTCTCTCCTGAGTACCTTCTAGTGCCAGATGGTGGACCAGGCACTATGTTGTTGCAATGTCAGTAATGGTATGAAAGAGGAGTTAAATAATAATAAAGATCTTCAAAAAGAAAACCATCTAGGAAAAGGGAAAACAGGATTGCTAAAAGGTGGGCAATGGCTGGGGACACTTCCAACTTTTGATGTTCCCACACTGTGTATTAAAAAGTGAAGAAATGCCAAAAGGAGTAATAAAAATTGTGGAAATGTATACTTTAGCATGTAAAATACAATGCAATATAAGTGCATTCTTCAGATAATTACATAACGTAGAAACAAAATATTACTATGTCCAGTGCGGTCCAGAAATGGGATTTAAGTTTCAAGTTGTATGAAGAATGTCAATTTCTTTTATGCTATTAGTATCTCTCTGTGAAAACAGGTATAACTCCTTCAGGGACAATATGGGATGCTTAAATTTAAGGCCCTCCCCAAAGTGAAGTCCAAGCCCAGCTGTCCTCCTAGACACTCTCTTCCCCAAGATGGGCCAGGTCATGGTTTTTCTTTTTGACTAGGCCACTCCTTTAACTCAGAACATTCTGGCATTGGGAACGCCTACCTTGTGTAAAGGCAGAGAGACAAGAAAGGTCCTGGGAACCGCACCCTGCACTTTCCCAGACTGGGAATATTTTCTCCATTGCTTTTATGGGCAAGCTGAAATGAATGCTCTTTGCAAAATCTCATGGGGTAGTTTGTTTAGTGTGTACGTGTATGAGCATGCAGAAGAAATGTGTAGTGAAAAAATGGGACTTGGATCTGAAAACGTGTGAGCTCTTGCTCTATTTACTAAATGTATAACTTTCAGTCTGTGAAGCCTGCTTGCTCATCTCTGTTGTGGGAAACCTCATACTAACCTCACAAGGCTATTGGGAGGGCAAATAAAATGATGATAGAGACCCACTTTATAAACCATAAATAGCTATAAAATGTGAGCCATTATTATTTTCCAAGTTCCTCTTTGTTCCTGCCCCCTTTTTCAATTTGAAAAGGTAAGTTTAAATTCCAAAGCAGACAACCAACAATTTACAAGTGGATTAGGTTCTGAAAGCTCACTGTTTGAACTCAGAAACCCTTGGATTCAAAGCTATAAGTTGTAGTTAAGTTCCCAGGTTAGCCCATTAATACTTTAAAAAACATAATATTTCACTTAAAATAATTTTAACAAAAACAGATGGAGACTTTGGTAGATTTTTAAAAGAACTTCCAAAACTTTCAAGTGCTTTGGAGGTTTATAAAAGAATTGGAACAGATTGGATTAAAGATGGCGGTGTGAGAGGTGAGACAGAGGCTTCCTCCTAAAACCTCATATAATATGAAAATAAAGCTACTACAACTACTCTTGAAAGAGCAACGGAAAGAGGACGGCAACAAACTGCATACACCTGGAGACAAGAGCAGCCCTCACAGAAAGGGTAACCTACTAAAGCTGTGGTCCTGCGGGATCCAAGCCCTTTCCCCACCCCAGCTCACTGGCAGGAGGAACAGGAATGGAGCAGGGAGGGAGTGGAGATGTGGGACTGCTGAATACCTAACTCTGGAGATCTGCTCTGGGAGCACAAACCTACATTTCATGGTGCTTGCATGATACTCTTGTAATTAGGGGGTTGGAAAGCTAAGAGAGGCAGAATTCCTGGAGAGACTAAGAATCCAGCTGCTTGTGAAAGCAGGGATCCATACCCAGCTGCTTGGGGACAAAAGAAAGGCGGGCAGTCTGAGAGACTTCCTAACAAAGAACCCCTTAGCAAGAGGGCTGCTAAAGGGGCAAGGATTGCACGGAGCTTACGGCTCAGGAGAAAGGACAGGCAGACAAAATTGTCTGGGTGCACTCTGCCCAGCAGGTTGGGAGCTTTCACGATCTTCAGGAGCTCCAGCTCCCTGGCTGCCTACACAGCTCCAAGAACCCCTTCTGTGACAGGCAGACTAGTGCGCCTTTCTTCTGGCCAGCCCCACCGGGCTTGCAAACCGGGAAATCCTTCCCTGGTGTTAGGCCAGCCAGAGGGAAGATCTGTCTACAGCAACTAAAAACGCAAAACACAGAGGCTTATGCCTGTGTGCTCAGCCCACTGGTTCAGGCAGTGGAGACAGGCATAGCAGCCAGGAACCAGCAAACAGCCCTTTCCTCCCCAGAGGCACCAATACCACTCCCCTGCAACCCCTGACATTGCTTCAGGGGCTGAGCAGCTCCAGAGAGTAGAGCTTCTGGGCACTAGAGGGCGCCATACACAAATATGAAATGCCAAAGGAACCTAGTCCACAGTAAAATTATGAACACAACTGAGAAAGATTTAAATGATATGGACCTTATGACTCTCCCTGAAAGGGAGTTCAAAATAAAAATCATTAACATGCTCATGGAGGTACGGAAAGATATTCAAGAACTCAGGAATGAATTCCGGTCAGAGATCCAATCATTGAAGAACACAATGGACGGTATTAAAAGCAGATTGGATACAGTGGAGGAGACAATAAATGAAATAGAAACTAGAGAAGAGGAATACAAAGAAGCTGAGGCACAGAGAGAAAAAAGGATCTCTAAGAATGAAAGAATATTGAGAGAACTGGGTGACCAATCCAAACGGAACAATATTCGCATTATAGGGGTACCAGAGGAAGAAGAGAGAGAAAAAGGGTTAGAAAGTGTCATTGAGGAGGTGATTGCTGAAAACTTCCCCAATCTGGGGAAGGAGATAGTCTCTCAGGCCATGGAGGGGCGCAGATCTCCCAACACGAGGGACCCAAGGAAGACAACAACAAGACATATAGTAATTAAAATGGCAAAGATCAAGGATAAGGACAGACTATTAAAAGCAGCCAGAGAGAGAAACAGGATCACATACAAAGGAAAAACCATCAGGCTATCATCAGACTTCTCAGCAGAAACCTTACAGGCCAGAAGGGAGTGGCATGATGTATTTAATTCAATGAAGCAGAAGGGCCTTGAACCCAGATTATTTTATCCAGGAAGATTATCATTTAAATTTGAAGGACGGATTAAACAATTCCCAGATAAGTAAAAGCTGAGAGAATTTGCCTCCCACAAACCATCTCTACAGTGTATTTTGGAGGGACTGCTATAGATGGAAGTGTTCCTACAGATTAATAGCTGTCACCAGAGGTAATAAAACCACAGTAAAGAAAATAGAACAGCTAATTACTAAGAAAATGCAAAATTAAAGTAACTGTTCCCAAAGTCAATCAAGGGATAGACAAACAGTACAGAATATGATACCTAATATATAAAGAATGGAATAGAAAGAAAAAGGAGGAAACAAACAAAAAAAGAACCTTTAGATTGTGGTTGTAATAGCATATTAAGTTAGTTGTTAGACTTTTAGATAGTAGGGAAGTTAACCTTGAACCTTTGGTAACCACGAATCTGAAGCCTGCAATGCCAATAAGTACATACCTATCCATAATCACCCTAAATGTCAATGGACTGAATGCACCAGTCAAAAGACATAGAGTCACTGAATGGATAAAAAAACAAGACCGATCTATATGCTGCCTTCAAGAGACTCACTTTAAACCCAAAGACATACACAGACTAAAAGTGAAGGGATGGAAAAAGATGTTTCATGCAAACAACAAGGAGAAAAAAGCAGGTGTTGCAGTACTTGTATCAGACAAAATAGACTTAAAAACTAAGAAAGCAGCAAGAGATAAAGAAGGACATTACATAATGATAAAAGGGTCAGTCCAACAAGAAGATATAACCATTATAAATATATATGCACCCAACACAGGAGCGCCAGCATTGGTGAAACAAATACTAACAGAATTAAAGGAGGAAATAGAAAGCAATGCATTCATTTTAGGAGACTTCAACACACCACTCACTCCAAAGGACAGATCAACCAGACAGAGAAAAAGTAAAGACACAGAGGCACTAAACAACACACTAGAACAGATGGACCTAACAGATATCTACAGAACTCTGCACCCAAAAGCAGCAGGATACACAATCTTCTCAAGTGCACATGGAACATTTTCCAGAATAAACCACATGCTAGGCTACAAAAAGAACCTCAGTAAAGACAAAAATATTGAAATTCTACCAACCAACTTTTCCTATCACAAAGGTATAAAACTAGAAATAAATTTTAGAAAGAAATAAAAAAGGCTCACAAATACATGGAGACTTAACAACATTCTCCTAACTAATCAATGTGTTAATGACCAAATCAAAACAGAAATCAAAGAATATGTGGAGACAAATGACAACAACAACACAAAGCCACAACTTCTGTGGGATGCAGCAAAGGCAGTTCTAAGAGGAAAGTATATTGCAATCCAGGCCTATTTAAAGAAGGAAGGACATTTCCAAATGAACAGTCTAAAGACACAATTACTGAAATTGGAAAAAGAAGAAGAAATGAGACCCAAAGTCACCAGAAGGAGGGATGTAATAAAGATCAGAGAAGAAATAAATAAAATTGAGAAGCATAAAACAATAGAAAAAAATCAATGAAACCAAGAGCTGGTTCTTTGAAAAAATAAACAAAATAGATAAACCCCTAGCCAGACTCATTAAGAGAAAAAGAGAATCTACACACATAAACAGAATCAGAAATGAGAAAGGAAAAATAACGATGGACCCCACAGAAATACAAAGAATTATAAGAGAATATTATGAGAATCTATATGCTAACAAGCTGGAAAACATAGAAGAAATGGACGACTTCTTAGAAAAATACAACCTTCCAAAACTGACCAAGTAAGAAACAGAAAAGCTAAACAGACCAATCACCAGCAATGAAATTGAATCAGTAATCAAAGAAATACCCAAGAACAAAACCCCCAGACCAGATGGATCACCTCTGAATTCTACCAGACATACAGAGAAGAAATAACACCCACTCTCCTTAAAGTTTTTCAAAAAATAGAAGAGGAGGGAATGCTTCCAAACTCATTCTATGAAGCCAGCATCACTCTAATACCAAAACCCGGCAAAGACCTCACCAAAAAACAAAATTACAGACCAATATCCCTGATGAATGTAGATGCAAACATACTCAACAAAATATTAGCAAACCGAATTCAAAAATACATCAAGAGGATCATACACCATGATCAAGTGGGATTCATCCCAGGGATGCAAGGATGGTACAACATTCGAAAATCCATCAACATCATCCACCACATCAACAAAAAGAAGAACAAAAACCACATGATCATCTCCATAGATGCTGAAAAAGCATTTGACAAAATTCAGCATCCATTCCTGATTAAAACTCTCAACAAAATGGGTATAGACGGCAAGTACCTCAACATCATAAAGGCTATATATGACAAACCCACAGCTAACATCATTCTTAACGGCGAGACGCTGAAAGCTTTTCATCTAAGATCGGGAACAAGACAAGGATGCCCACTCTCTCCACTGTTATTCAACATAGTACTGGAGGTCCTAGCCACAGCAATCAGACAAAACAAAGACATACAAGGCATCCAGATTGGTAAAGAAGAAGTCAAATTGTCACTATTTGCAGATGACATGATATTGTACATAAAAAACCCTAAAGACTCCACTCCAAAACTACTAGAACTAATATCTGAATTCAGCAAAGTTGCTGGATACAAAATTAACACACAGAAATATGTTTCTTTCCTATACACTAATGATGAACTAACAGAAAGAGAAATCAGAAAAACAATTCCATTCACAATTGCATCAAAAAGAATAAAATACCTAGGAATAAACCTAACGAAGGAAGTGAAAGACCTGTACTCTGAAAACTACAAGACACTCCTAAGAGAAATTAAAGAGGACACTAACAAATGGAAATGCATCCCATGCTCTTGGCTAGGAAGAATAAATATTGTCAAAATGGCTATACTACCTAAAGCAATCTACAGATTCAATGCAATCCCTATCAAACTACCAACAGCTTTCTTCAATGAACTGGAACAAATAATTCTAAAATTCATATGGAACCACAAAAGACCCCGAATAGCCAAAGCAATCCTGAGAAGGAGGAATAAAACAGGGGGAATTACACTCCCTGACTTCAAGCTCTACTACAAAGCCACAGTAATCAAGACAATTTGGTATTGGCACAAAAACAGACCCACAGACCAGTGGAACAGAATAGAAAATCCAAACATTAACCCAAACATATACAGTCAATTAATATTTGATAAAGGAGCCTTGGATATACAATTGGGAGATGACAGCCTCTTCAGCAGCTGGTGTTGGAAAAACTGGACTGCTACATGTAAGAGAATGAAACTGGACTACTGTCTAGCCCCATACACAAAGGTAAACCCAAGGTGGATCAAAGACCTGAATGTAAGTCATGAAACCATAAAACTCTTAGAAAAAGACATAGGCAAAAATCTCTTGGACATAAACATGAGCAACTTCTTCATGAACATATCACCCCGGGCAAGGGAAACAAAAGCAAAAATGAACAAGTGGGACTATATCAAGCTGCAAAGCTTCTGTACAGCAAAGGACACATCAGTAGAACAAAAAGACATCCTACAGTATGGGAGAATATATTCATAAATGACGTATCTGATAAAGGATTGACATCCAAAATATATAAAGAACTCATGCACCTTAACAAACAAAAAGCAAATAATCCAATTAAGAAATGGGCAGAGGACATGAATAGACACTTCTCTAAAGAAGAAATTCAGATGGCCAACAGGCACATGAAAAGATGCTCCACATCGCTAATCATCAGAGAAAATGCAGATTAAAACCACAATGAGATATCACCTCACACCAGTGAGGATGGCCAACATCCAAAACACAAACAACAACAAATGTTGGCGAGGATGTGGAGAAAAGGGAACCCTCCTACACTGCTGGTGGGACTGCAAATTAGTTCAACCATTGTGGAAAGAAGTATTGGAGGTTCCTCAAAAAACTCAAAATAGAAATACCATTTGACCCAGGAATCCCACTCCTAGGAATTTACCCTAAGAATGCAGCAGCCTAATTTGAAAAAGACAGATGCACCCCTATGTTTATTGCAGCACTATTTACAATAGCCAAGAAATGGAAGCAACCTAAGTGTCCATCAGTAGATGAATGGATAAAGAAGATGTGGTACATATACACAATGGAATATTATTCAGCCATAAGAAGAAAACAAATCCTACCATTTGCAACAACATGCATGGAGCTAGAGGGTATTATGCTCAGTGAAATAAGCCCAGCCGAAAAAGACACGTATCAAATGATTTCACTCATATGTGGAGTATAAGAACAAAGAAAAAATACTGAAGGAACAAAACAGCAGCAGACTCACAGAACCCAAGAACGGACTAACGGTTACCAAAGGGAAAGGGACTGGGGAGGATGGGTGGGAAGGGAGGGATAAGAGGGAAAAAGGGGCATTAGGATTAGCAGACGTACTGTTAAGGGGGCACGGGGAGGGCTGTAGAACTCAGAGAAGACAAGTAGTGATTCTACAGCTTCTCACTATGCTGATGGGCAGTGACTGTAATGGGGTTGGTGTGGGGAACCTGATGAAGGGGTAGTTTAATAACCATAATATTGCACATGTAATTGTAGATTAATGATAATAAAATAAATTATATTAAAAAATTAATGTATTTAAAACATAGATTACATTTAAATTTTCACATATAAAAACAATAAGTCATCAAAATTTAGTTGTAGCATACTAGTATTTCAATTAAAAGATCTCTTATCTCTGACAGTTTTTAAAACAAGATAAATATGTCCCCTTGTAAATGTACCAAGTATTCAAGATACTTGGTAAATTTTCAGACTGTAACCTTATATATATATGTGTGTGTGTGTGTATATACACATATGTATATATATATATATATATTTATATATACATATTACTCTCATAAAATAGTTCATCAGAAATCATTGTTAATTTATGTAGAGCCTTAATTTAAAACAGCACCAAAAAAGGACCTTCTAAACATTTTGCATAATCTTTCATGGCACCCTATATAATCTCAATGTACTATCAAATTGTCAAAAGGATACCCTTTTTATTGATGCACCAGAGTTGCCAAGAAACCCATTTTCCTTTGCCTCATGAATATCTGCGGTACTTTTAAATTAGCACCTTAAAGTCACTTATATTCATATTTGTAATTGATGAATATATTTTCCTGAAGAACAGAAAAAATGACACCTCGTCAGGACTCCTTCCCTGTTGACCCACCATCAGACCTGCCCAGCACCACTCAGTGGGGGGTGTGTGTAGCCTTGTCCTTCAGGGATGACCTAATGGAGAATATTTATGCAATGATTTATTATAATAGGTCCAGAATGTTATCAAAACAAACCTGGTACCATAAATGACTGGTTAGTCAATTAATAGGCAAGTCAGAAAGTAATGACTTTAAGCGTATTTTTAATCTCTTGAAGTCCATCTGAGAACCCTGTTTTGACTCTTACACTGGGTGGTTGGTGAACTGCAAAGGCATTCTGCTTTCTCCAGGACATATACACCAACAGACACACTGCACACAGAGTAAATCATGTAGTCTCTCTGTGACAAACCTAGTTCATCACCATTCTGTTAAATTAATTAGGATTATCTTTCATTATGTTACACTCAACTGCCAAGACTGATAGGGAAATATTTACAAGGACAGCAATTTACAGGGACAGCAGTCTAGCCTAGGTGGATCCCCTCTGTCTCCTCCTCCCATTCACTCCCTGCTCTGCCAGCAACGTACTCCCAAAACTCACTCCCACTTGCCTGCTCGCTTGCTGTGCACGTAGGAATGTTGCTCCCTTTGCCTTTGTTCAGGGCTCAGACTTTTGGTTGGTTACTCCTCAATGAGCCTGCCGGTGTGAAATAAAGCCTCCACACTCCAAGACCTCTGAGTGCGTGCTTAGTTCTTCCATCAGTGATCCAGTCCAGGTCGTCTCAGTATTTTCCATAACGAGACAAATTGCTAGTACTAAATAACTTAAAAAAACAATAAAAATGAAAAAAAAATCCACTTTCTTAGCATCAACATTAAAATTAGAAAAATCAGTACCAAACACAGTCAATATGTGTTCAGGGATTACTCTGGCTGATCATTATAAAGACATTCTGTGAATGATACAGAAATATAAGACTCTCTTTAATCATGGGGATGCTTGGGAAAATACAAGAGCTTACCAGCATAGAGGAGTGGAGAAAGCTGGACTGACTAGCCTTGGCTGCCATAAATCCAATCACATTCCCTGCATCTGCCTATTTGCATCATTTTTGTATCTTCTAGATATATAAGCCTCCATGTATGTAAATGATTTGGCACTCAAGCTGTTACTAATGTATCAGCAACAGTCGTAAAATAATTAATACTTCGGTTTTGCTATTAAATAAAAAGTATGAAAACCATACAAAGATGACTTCTATTTATAAGAAAAATTCATGTACTTGGGGCAAAGATAATTAAATGTGCTGATTATATTTTCACAGCTCTGTGAAGTAGTTGTTAGCATTCTACATTATTATTTGTTATAGCTTATAAAGTGGTAAAACAAGTTATCATTCAAAAATATGTATTCACTACCTACTGTACACCAGACACAGCTCTAGGAACCACGGATACAAAAATGCAATCTCCTGCCCTCCAAGGAGATTGGTACCCAGAAGGTAAGGAGACACACAAATATTAATAGTGAAAGAAGATTTCTGCCATAATATGTATGAACATGGAAAATCAACTAGTATATGGAGAAATTGGATCACTCAAACGTTGCTGGTGAAATACAAAATGGTACAGCCACTCTGGGAAAAAAAATAGAATGAGCATAGGAGTAGAAGCCTACAGAAGATGGAATCTGAATTGAGACTTGAGGAATGGATTGGAGTTTTCAAAAGTAATACATTGCTGTAAGTTATGAAATAAGGGTATTGCAAGCAGGAAACCGCATGGGCAAAGGCAGAGAAGCAGGGCAGAGCATGGTGCCTTCAGTACTGTGTAGCATAAACTTGAAGGAGAAAAAATAGTTTCTGGAGAGACTGACAGGGGCTAAGGTGTTCTTTTCCATGTTTAAGCAAAAATTTAGATTTTCATACCAGAGATAACAAGAGCTATTGAGAGGGGCTGGAGGAAGTGTGGAAAGCAGGATGGAGAGGAGAATGGATGCCACTTGGCAGACATTTTAAAGCAAAGATATGGCCAGGCCATGAGCTGAAAGCCATAACTAATCACTCCACTTGCAGATACTTTCTTAGCAGCAAGGTGAGGAGAGCAAAATAACCCATTCCTTCTTGATAAGTTAAGAGCATCTCATTCACATTGCATCTATTCACAATGATAACCAACATTACTTATAAAGTGTTTCCTGTTCACCAATATTTTTAGGTATCTCATGAAAACGGTGACCTCAGTGACCACACATTAAATGTAGATAATAAGTCTTCTAACCACTAGATGTCCATATCCACTGATAGGATTCTAAGATCAGGTATTAAAAGAATGCATGTAAACCTTACTTAATTTTGATGATCTGTTAGATATCTGGGCCTCTACCTGTATGGTATCAGATGTCACATTCATTCTTTTAACCTCAGGTGCAAACATTTTTCCACCAACTGACTTTTCATGTATAATTTGCCAATTAAAAAATTTCATGGACTTCCATGATTAAAAGTTTTAAAATACAAACATTTGTGGACCTTCATATTCTCTTTTTTTGTGTGTTTGCTTCAAATGGGGAAACATGTAATACACCACCACAACTACACAAGTTAAATACATTTACTCAGAATTGAAATAATGAAACAAAATGCACAAACACAGATCTTGTATAACTAATGAGTTGAAGTGCTAATGGAAGTGATTTCTGACCCATTCTTCAGATCAGTGGGCTAATTGCTTTATTCTACTCAAAAAGGCTTCATTAAAGCTAATTAAATTGTTCTTCACTTTTTGGACACAAAAGGTCAAAATTTTCAAGCACTTCAAAAGGTCATTTTTTTTCATTTTTGTAAAATTTTCCAGGCCCAAATATATGAAAAATATGAATGATACTAATTTTGTATTTTGGTAATTAAATGTCAAGTTAATTTATATAAGTAGAACCTTAAATGACTGAGAGCATTTCTATGCAGTGAACATAGCATGATTTAAAATGTCAGGGACCATATCACTTCACTTATATGTGGAATCTAAAAAACAATGAACAAAACAGCAGTCGACACTGAGAAGTGACTTACGGTTACCATGGGGGAGAGGTTGGGGTGTTTGGGTGGAGAGGATGAGAGGGTAAAAGAGCACAAAATCACAATCATAAGCTGGTCACATAGTTGGAAGTGCAGCATGGAGAATGTAGTCAATGGCTCTGTGATATCTTTCTACATTGACAGATAGTAGCTGCACTAGTTGGGGAAAGGATTTAATAATGTGCATAACTGTCGAATCACTGTGTTATATACATGAAGCCAACATAATATTGTATTTCAACCATACTTCAATTAAAAAATACAGTAAAAAAAAAAAATCAAGGACAGCAAGCAAATTTTGCCAAAACAGAAGAGTCTCATAATTCTGTATTTGGGCCTGGGTGTAATTTTTGTAATTAATTTCTTTTTAATCTCTACTTACTGTGTTAGTATATAAATGTGTACATACGAATCATATGATATGATAAAATATTTTATAAAAATATACATACGGGAACCCTGCTACACTGCTGGTGGAAATTTAGTTCAACCATTGTGGAAAGCAGTATGGAGGTTCCTCAAAAAACTCAAAATAGAAATACCATTTGACCCAGGAATTTACCCTAAGAATGCAGCAGCTCAATTTGAAAAAGACAGATGCACCCCTATGTTTACCGCAGCACTATTTACAATAGCCAAGAAATAGAAGCAACCTAAGTGTCCACCAGTAGATGAATGGATAAAGAAGATGTGATATATATACACAATGGAATATTATTCAGCCATAAGAAGAAAACAAATCCTACCATTTGCAACAACATGAATGGAGCTAGAGGGTATTATGCTCAGTGAAATAAGCCAAGCCAAAAAAAGACAAATATCAAGTGAATTCACTCATATGTGGAGTATAAGAACAAAGAAAAAAGTGAAAGAACAAAACAGCAGCAGACTCACAGAACCCAAGAATGGACTAATAGTTGCCAAAGGGAAAGGAACTGGGGAAGATGGGTGGGAAGGGAGGGATAAAGGAGAAAAGGGGGCATGACGATTAGCAGATATAATGTTGGGGGCCACGGGGAGGGCTGTACAATTCAGAGAAGACAAGTAGTGATTCTATAGCATCTCACTACGCTGATCGACAGTGACTGTAATGGGGTTGGTGGAGGGGACCTAATGAAGGGGGTAGTTTAATAACCATAATATTGCACATGTAATTGTAGATTAATGATACCCAAATATATTATAAAAAATATATACATACCTATGTATAAATATATGTGAGTATATATCATTTGAAATATTTTTAACTAGGAGAGAGTGTGTCATATGTCTGCTGCATTTTAAGAAGTATTAACTATAAAGAGACTAAAGTCATTTCAAAGAAAATATGTCTTATTTCCACAAGCTGTTAAATTAGCAACAGCAAGAAGTTTTCACTTAATTCAGTTAAGTGAATAGGTATGAATGCCTAGTATGAGTGAGGCATCATGCCAAGCATGGAAAATCTGGACAATCTAAGTGTAAAATGTTAGATATCTATTACACCTAAGTGCAAATCTAAATATTTCGCATCTTCTTTATTATATCAAGCTATGAAATAGATAAAGTAGATATTTGTACCATTTTCCACGTAAAGAAATTCTGGCTCTGGTGAGATTAAATCAAGGTCAGTCCTACACCCGTGAGCCTAATTCGCTACCTGCCATACCATTCATTGGGTGCTGTAACCATAGAGGTGAATATTTGTGACAAATAGTAGAACTCTCTTGCTTTTTGTGCAATTTAAGAATACAAGAAGGTGGCTGTCTAGGGGCCAGGAAGTGGACTTTCACTAGACACAGAACTGGCTGTGCCTTGATCTCAGATTCCTCCCAAATTATGAGAAATAAATGTTTGTTGTTTAAGCCACCCAGTCTGTGGTGTTTTTGTTATAGGAGCCCTAATAGACTTAGCCATAAGAGAAGAAAAATCTATTTGTTAAATCAAATGTTCCATTAAAAAAAATGTTTTGTAGTTTTATTTTGTTAATTTTTTTTTGCTTTTACTCTTTATTAGTTTTTATCTATTTTCTTTGGGAACGTTTTATTATTCCTTTTCTAGTTTTTTGAGTGGAATGTAAAGCTGTCATTTCAAATTTTACTACATTTTAAGTCAAAGAATAAGGCCTCTTTGTTAATCCATATTCCCAAACATTTGCTTCCTAATGGGAATAAAGGGGATACCGTAACATTTTCTCCTTCTCTGTGAAAAAAAAAATGACCTGGAGTTAACTTTTAGCTCTGTTTCTATGGAAATCTGGTACTGGTAGAATATCAGCTGTATTACTAGGCAACATTGCTTATGGTAAGAATAAATCCTGAATTGTAAGCTGCATCTGGTCTGGGAAGGCTGTGAATGACTATAAATACCTCTTGGGATTTCTTGAGTGTGGCGCATTCTTATAACTAGTTATGTTCTTTGCTATGGCTATTATAAAAGCGATTCCTATTTTGGACATGGGAAGTGTTAGCCAGACCAGGTCTCATGCCTTCCCATGATCTCAAACTCTCCCAGCTAAGCTGCCATTTTGCAGATTTAGAAAGAGACTTTTGACCCTTGGGGGAACTCTCATGGAATGAGACTGCTTATGCAGTTGGACCTAAAACTACTAAGAGTGGGTATGATACACATGGAAATTTCTTTTCATTTATGCATTTGCAAATGCCATTGGCTTCATATTCTGGGACGTGTGGGGGACCAAGTGTGGTCAGGAGAAGGTGTGGGGGAAGATCAGACACCACCTGCAACTCTTCCTGTAGCTAGAAAATGTAACTAACCCCTGAGTTCCCTCTGCACGGTGCCATTGATACTTCTGTCTTGGTCATGATATGCCTGCGATAAGGAAGTCTAGTGAGGGAGAGAATTTTGAATAAGAAACTTACCACTCCTTTGTAAAGAACTAGCAAAAATAAACACTATAGTGGAAGAAGGTGGGCATACTTTCCTCCAGACTTGCAAAGGCAAATTTCAAAGGGCTTTCAATGATAAAATGGTGCCATATGGTTGCAATATGTTGCAAGTTTCAAAATTAATGTAACTGAACCATTCTAGGTAGAGGGGTTAAAAAGCCCTAGGTGCATTTTTAAAAACATGGTGTGTTATTATTTACTTTCATCTGTTTCTCACATTTATATTCCACCCATGTACCAGTTCCAAGTTATAAGGAGTTTGTTTTAGTCATTATACCAATACATATGATTAATTAGGAAAAAGCTGGTTATGGACACACTTCATTGTAATCTTAAAGTTCTATTAAACATGTCCCACTCTGGAAAAATATTTCATTTCATGCTTCACAAACTGAATATTGAGAAAATCACCTTGAAAATGATTAGCTTAATAAGAGGAAAATGATATTGCTGATTCCAGAGTCGTGTTCTAAGTTGATATGACTAATTTCCTCTCATGAGTTGTCTATGACACATCCAAGTGTGACTGTCTGGTAGCTGCCCCGCTTTCCCAAGTCAGCAGCAGAGGTGATGCCATTGAACCTGGACATCCATGAGCAAAACACACTGAACAAACGTGTAAGTAGCACTTGATGTAGTGAGGATATTTGGTAACTGTGCATGCGCCTGACAAAGCAACACCTTAGAGAGGTGACAAGGCCAGATGGTCATTTTCTAAAATAAATACCTGGATCCCTGAAATAACATGCACCTTAGAAGTGCCCTTCTCATCTGAGTCAGTACATCAGACAATGACATCCAGTATTAGTTCCAAATTACCAAGGTGAGGTACAAAATTGGCAGGGTCCAGTGAAAAATAAGATGCAGGGCTGATACAGGGCCCTTGTTCCAATTTCAGGGAGAACACTTAGTCCCTTCTTATGAAACCACTTGCTTTTGTTTAATTTGCTATTTCATGGCAAGCTTCTTCTGGCACAGGTTGAGTGCAGGTTCCCACCATCCCTGGGGCTCTGCCGGGCAACTCAGAGAACCGCCCATGGGTGCCAGTGTTTTGGCCTCCATAGAGACAGGGGCAGAAGTGAGCCCTGGGTTTGCAAGGGCACATGGGTGGCCAGGATTTCATCCAGCTGGGTGGAGGATGTGGAACCATGTCTGAGGGGAAGCTTTAAACCCCTAGGCATGTTCTCCATTATTCCATCAGACTTCAGTTGCAAAACACAAATTTAAAGGTAAACATATCAAGACAAGTGTAGTCAGTGTGGTTACGGCTGGGGGTGCTTCTGAGAACAGGCCCTATGCAACTGTAATGGGCCAGGAGCTGACCCTGCAAGTCTGTCCCAAACAGACTCTTTAAAATCTGTCTCACTCCAAGCCTTCTCTCTGAAATTCAAAATAGCAACAGCCACATGTTTCACTTTGCTGAATACTATGCTCTGCTATGCTTTGTTTTTCATTCAAAAGGACCTGCAAAAGAGCATGCTTATGAAATATAAGGAGTAACATAAACCCCAGTTTAAGGAAGGCCTTAAAATGTTTATATGCCAGATTGACATTTTTACTCATTTTTATAAATTACAAGGGTTTACTTGTTAAGATTTTGACACAGAATATTTATCTAGTGTGTAAACTAGCCCTTACTCTTCAAAATAGGACACAATTCATAAAGTCCACCTATGATACATAAATATTTTAAAAATGAGTTTGGTGAAATCTCTAAGAAAATTATGCATAAAAACATAGACATTCTCTTGTCCATGTAACATGTACATTCACATAGCAAAGAAAAATACTCATCTCTTAAACTGTGTTTTTATCATGTTTGAAAAAGAGTGTTTTTCTCATATGACCCATTTGAAAAAGGGTGTTTTTCAATTGTTTTGCCAATTTAATTCCTTTGAAATCAGTTTGATGACATAATTTTTAATAATGATGGAAATTATGTTTTATGAAGGATGCTATTTATAACAGTGAAGTTACTATGATATGGTTATGTTTCAAGATGTTTTTATATCTCAAAATATGTGTACCATAAAAGACTATTAAAAGCACATCTTTGGAGCCCAGCTTAGGTCCATTTTGGGATACTTTTCACCATTTTGAAAAAATTTTCTATTGCTATATAAAGTTTATGACTTATATGGTTTTCCAAAGAAAAAGAGTAAATAATGCAGGGGAAAAATTGTTTTTCATCCTTTTATATTCAAAATTGAAAATATTTCCTTAAATACATTTTAGAATTCTTTTTCTACTGTTCATATGAGTACAAAGAACCACTAAATTTGTCAAGATTACCACCAATTTCTTATGATTGAGTACATATTTCAATCATTTGTAAAAAGCCCTTCCACAGGATACATACAATATATTCTTGCTTCATTCATTCATTTAAATTATGTGAAATCCTGTGGTATTTACTTAGTATCAGCCAGTGCTGACCTCTAGATGGATTTATTAGAAAACTCTTGCAAATTCTAAATACAGTGCCTGGCGTGATGTTGTGGTTTTAGAATTTGGGGCTCAAAATTAAGTTCTATCCCACAGTTGTTAGAAAAGCCTGAACAAGATGGTTTTTGAGATTCAGTTTCTTCATCTAAAAAAATTGGATAGATATTAATATATCTAAGGGTTGATGAAAAAAGTAAATGAGAGCATAGGTAAATGATTTTTCCAATGTTCATGTATATAGTTTTTTTACAAGGAGACAGAACACTGAGCAAATATACTCTTTCATTTTGGTTGATAATTTTTTTGTAGCTAATAATCCCAAGAGTGCTGCGGCAGCCACCTGGGAGTCCAGTTCGTTGAAAAGCTTCCAAGCCATCTGGTGCACGTGGACA
The DNA here is from genome assembly GCA_032199065.1 of Smutsia gigantea. Classification (NCBI taxonomy): domain Eukaryota; kingdom Metazoa; phylum Chordata; class Mammalia; order Pholidota; family Manidae; genus Smutsia; species Smutsia gigantea. The sequence goes on from JAVSCE010004298.1 coordinate 473,572, forward strand.
GAACAGCCGTGATCCTGTGTCCCATCTCCTCAGGCAGAGGAGGCCACAGGGGTCCATTTGCCAAGAAATAAAGCCAGAATCAAAATAACTGTTTTGGCCTCTTCATTCCATTAACAGTATCAGCACTGACCATTTTCACAACCAAAAAGATGTACCTTCTAATATTTCATTACATTAGGGCAATAGAGTGCACAAAGTAAAAAATACTGAAGTCTAAATGCTAAAGGAGCTAATTCAGGAAAGCAGTCACCACGATAGTCTTTTTACATGAACCAGGAAAGCACAGCACATGAGGACGTCTACTCCAGGATCCGAGGAAGTGGGGGGCTTCGGCTGTACAAACACAGCTGTTTACTTTCCCTGGCTCCCCTTTATATTCACCAATGGCCTTGAGAGGATGGTTTTGCCTTTTTTTTTCCTGAAAATCTCCACTTTAATAATGTTTACATTAACCTAACCAAACAGGAATTTTATTCATGCTAATGATTATGAATTGTTTTCTCCTAAGCCAAAAATGTTTGAGACAAGCCCTTCTTCCTGCCCCTCTTCCTAATTTCCTTTTTATTCACTGATGTACTGCTGAGGGAAACAGTTGCAGCCAGATTGGGCAGCCCTGTGAAATGACTGGCTCTGATATTCACCCCTCCTTTTGGCAAAGCTCCTTCGTGTAACTGCAGTAAAGCCTGCTGAACCTAAGGTTAACACGCGCACATTCTACTAAGTTCCACTGGAAATGAGGCATGCTAAAAGAATGGCATTATTTTTTCATGGTGGAATGAGAGTACCTTCAATCAAAAAAACAAATTAAAATACTAACATTGCTCTTTCCTCCTTGTTTAAACATTTCTGTCAAACTTCATTTCTTTTAGGTTTTTAATTCATTACATGAAACAAGTGACAACAGTACTTCCCCCTGTAATGCCTATTGATGTTTTTCAATGATTAAATTCTGTAGACAAGCAATAAAATGCTGCTCATCTTCTTGAAATGACATTTCTTTCTTCCTCTTGCTTTCAAATAAATGATAGAATGCCTTATGAGAATCAGCAAACTGGACTTCATGGATTCCATTTAGATTCCCCTAATATAATCAGGTTAACTAGTCTTCCCTTCCCAACCAGAGGCAGGGTTAGAAGTTGAGGACAGGAGCTGAACCATGGCAAACATGCTGAATAGAGTTATTTTATATCTGGAAAGATAACAGAGATTCTCTTGTGTGATTAAGGTCTCTGAAGCTACTAGACTTGAAAAAACATCTCGTTGCCTCTGCCAAGTGATACCCTCTCATCTTCATTTCCTTTTTAAAAACATAGTCAAAAGGAATGAAAAACAAAGCAAAATAAAATATATTCTACTTAAAATTTTTCTTATCCCAAAATGGTTTGATTTTTAGGCATACATGAAAGAGTAAAGCAAACTCAAGAATAGGAAAAATGTCTTACATCAACTACCAGCGTGGTATTTTTGGAAAGTCTTTGTAAAATGCAACATAGAGAATGTGTCTTGAAATGACTCTGTTTTCCTTAATGGGGGTAACACAATGCTACAAGTTAAATTGGCAGATGTCAACGATTATTTTTAACCTAACCTGAGGTAGAGTCAAGTTCCTACCACCTTTCCTTCCATCTTAGCACCATTATGAACTAGAAAATGTGAGTATCTATACGTACACACCCACATTTCCAAAAAATAGAAAGTTGCCCTTGTAAATCAGGCAAATAACTGAATGATCAGCAGTCTTTACTGCCATTAAACTAGCAGTTATTCAGAGGGAGCTCCTGAGTACCCCAACAATATTTGCCATGATACTTCTCAAATAAAAATCAATGACGTATCTCTTTAACTCCAAAATAAGTAAGCTACACTATCAAGGTATCGCTGTTGTATCAAATTCAGATTTGAGTAACTTTCTCAATCATGGCTAAAACAAAAATAGTTCCAGTGTTTGGCTCTCAAAAGCACATTTGGTTCAGGTGGGGTCTAGTATCACCTACTTCAATATTCCCTCTTTCAGTTTCATGAACAAGGTACAAATAAACAACACTCATGATTTCTGCATTTTCAAATCCATGTTATGAGTGGACTTCTGATTTTAACAGAGCCCCAGAAGTCAGTGTGATTCTGGATAGAAAGCCTTCACAGGGGCATTTATGATAAAAACCTAGAAGCTTGGGGCCATTTAGTGTAAATAAAAACAGCCAAGAATGCAAGGCATTTCAAAAGCCTCTAGGTGTATCTCTTTATGAAAATACAGAGCAATATTTCTCATCTTTGGCAGTACTAATCGTTTGGTCTCAATAATTCTTTTTTGGTGGCCAGGGGGCCGTCCTGTGCACTGTACAATATTCAGCAACATCCCTGGACTCGGCATCTTTTCATGTCTTAAACAAAATCTTGAATGGTGTTACTTTGTTCATTCATTCAACTTAAAACTTGGAAACTCTGCAACTATCCACAATGTAGCTACTGCAAAAAACTTTAATAAGAATCGAAGTTAAAATATAGAGCAACACTTGTTCCCTACAAAAACAATGTTATGTTCTAATAATAATATTTGAGAAAGCTAAAATGCAAGTTGCAATTTTTAGAGATGTCAGCAAACTTTTTCATTTATTCCTGATGAATTCATGGTCTATTATTTAGCCTGACCAACAAAGACAATGTTTGCCCATGGTGGTCCAGTCCTGAGCAAAGTCTTGAATTTAAAAAGTGTTGTCAATCCAATTTCAGAAACATTTATTGGAAATGTATATGCATTGAAAATTTTTTGTTTTGTCCAATGGGGTATAAAAATCAAAATAGAATCTAATAAATGAATGAGCAGGAAGAGAAACACAGATAGGCTGATGACTGAGACATGAGGTCTTTCTCCCCATTTATCAGTATTTCTCACAAAGACATGTTTCTTCTGTAAAGGCCACTAATATCACTGTTCAATTTCCTGCATTAGGCACAATTCAGAGATCTTTTCCTGGAGATGGAAGGACTTTCATTCTAAGCGAGATGAAATAACATGCATTGGGCTTTTCCATTTTACTAGGTATCTCTAAAAGACAATGTTTTATTTGCACCTCTGGGAAACCCCAGGAGACTAGTAATTTCACCTCTTGAATTGCAAAATGGCTCTTCAATTCTTTGTTTTCTGTAGTTATTTTGGCCAATTCATTGAGATTGATTAGAACAACAAGAATCCATTTTTAGAGATGATATTTGAGAGAGGTTTGATAAAACTTGAGAAAGCACAAGTCCTCAAATGGGTCATGGATCTGTTGTGGCTTAATAAATAAATATATTTATAAAATGTGTTAATAGCATCAAATACCATATGATTTCACTTATTTGCAGAATATAAAAACAAAGCAAAACAGCTAGTAGACACAGAGAGACTGAGTAGTGACTAGTGGTCACCATGGAGGACGGGCTGGAGTTGGGGGAAGGGTGAGTGGGATAAACAGGCACAAAATTTCTCAATTACAATAAAGTTCATCACAGGGAGAGCAGTGCAGCATGGAGATTGTAGTAAATGATTCTTTCACATCCTTGTATGTTTACAGATACTAACCACATTATTGGGGGTGTTTTTATTTTTTTTAATGCTATCATTTGTAATTCATGAAGTATTTGTGTTAATAAATATTTTCACAATCAATAAATTATTGCCCCATTTTATAGTTTTCATGACATAAGTGCTTTTTTAAATGTGATTGATTTGACTTAATAAAAGTACAGTCAACAAAAGTGTTTTGACTCAGGTATGCATATAATACTTCCCAATATTTGAATGAGACTATTCCACTGTTAATAATTAATTAAATGGTACAATTTGCTCGTACTACTGAAATATTTAGCTAATTAAATCAGACAAAAGCCTGAATAACCATACAATCAGCACTATCACGAAACCAGTAAGCCCAGTTTCATAACCAGCAGAACACACAGTGCATCTCTAAATAGTTATCTAGACATCGATAATGATGTGCCAATATTTTTAGAATGATTTACTCAGTCCGATACATTTATTTGACCTTTAGTCATTTGTTGACCCACAGTAAAAACAAAAAAGGAAAATACTCTCACTGGACAGTAGACACGTTGGCAGCTGTCCCAAGAGGGTAGTACTGTCCCTTACAGGGATGAGACCTGGATGGTTTCCTTTTCCTCTCCTGAACAAGCCGATTCTGCTGGTTTGAAGGTCTCCTGTTGGGGGGGTGAAGCCGGTCAGGTCCGAGTCACCACCTACGGGCTTTGTCCCACAAAGTCAGCGGAGGCAGAAAGAATTATTTGAGACGACAGGAAAGGGAAGAGAGGTGAGAGGGAGGCTAAGAGAGGTTTCCCTGAATGGCTATCAAGCTCTCATATTTATTGAGCATACATTAAAAAAAAACAATGTACAGCACATCAGAAGGCTATGTGCCAAACAGGATGTTGCAGGGTACATGCAGACAATGAAGGAGAGCCATTCTGACGACTTCAAAGGAAAGTAAAACCCTTTGCACCCATTAATACATAAGTGAAGCACGTCATGCTGAAAATGAACCAGTGTTCTGCTTTGCCATGTGGCCCTACAGCTTTCTCGTCCAGGACTTAGCCATTTGGTTCCCCACAAATCCCCCTTTTTTGTTTGCATATTCTTGGGGCTCCTTGGAACACAGCAAGGTGACCAATTGTGGCTCACGATGCTCGGAGGTGGTCATAACGAAACAAATCATTTGGAGGCTACGAGAAAAATGAAAAATATTAGCAGACAAAGGGCTCTGATGACCTAAATACGTAAATTAATGCCACGGAACCAGTTTGCTGGGTTTAACCATTTCATGTTATTGGATAACTCCTGTTCAACCGGCATTTGTGTTTTTTGTTGAATATCAAGTAATTGTTGTAATTGAGTAGAGAGAGCATTAATTCCCATCTGAAGACTGGAAGAACAGGCTTCTTGCAACTGCTTCTTTACGAGGTCCCCTGAATGCTGCGATTGATTACATGGTGTGGGTGAAATTACAATATTTCCAGAATCTCTTGCCTGGCTTAGTGCATCTCCATTCAATGGGTGTTTCCAGTGGGTGGAGAGAAGTAGGCCATCTCCATGTAAATAGTTAATTATAAGGACAAGTGTGGGCTTATCTGTACCAGAAAGGTTGGGTGGGGGTCTCTTCCTCTGCAGCCTGGTTGCAAGAGACACAGGGGAGCAGAAGTGGATGACTGCTTGTAAGAAATTTTATTTCTACTTCCGGGAAGATGGCGGTGTGAGCAGGGCGGCAGAAATCTCCTCCCAACACTATATTTATCTACGAAAACACAGAAAATACATCTATTCCTAAAAGAGAGACGAGAATACACAGGAAAGCGCACAGCGTGCAGCTACACCCGGAGGACTCGGCACCCCAAGAGGCGGGTAAGATACGGAGCCGCGACCCGGCGGGACCCGAGCCCTCCCCCACCCCAGCGCACCGGCGGGAGGAGAGGATTCAGAGCCGGGAGGGAGTGGAAGTGCACCCCGCGAAGTAGCCAGCCCCGGGGATCTGCGCGGGGAGCGCTGACCCACATTGCGCAGTGCAGCGGAGATTGGAGAGACAGAGGGGCAGGATCTGAGCGGGGACGCGCCAGGGTGCTTGCAGCCGGCTCCCGGGAAGGAAAAAAAAAAAGCGCGTGCTTTCTTCAGCGGTCTTAAAGAGACAGGAGCCCAGCGGAGGAGCCGGATCGCCCCAGCACACTCAGCCCAGGAGTCCTGGGCAGTTTCAGACGCTTTAGCTGGCGACTGAGGAAGCGTAGCCATACTTAACACTTCTCACAGAGATCAACAGCCTCCTACTCGTTCCCACCCCTGCCAGAGAGATAAAGGGCCCTGCGGAGTGGCACAGTCACAGCTGTGGAGTAGTGGGGCAATAGCGCCACCTAGAGCATTCCCACAGAATCTACGTCCGGTGGGCATTTTTTTTGTTTTTTTGTTTTTTTGTTTTTTCTTTTCTTTCTTTTTTTCTTTTTTTCTTTCTTTCTTTCTTTTTTCTTTTTTTTCCTCTTTTTTTTTCTTCTCTTTTTAAAGTCTTAAAGAGCCCAGTTGACATACATGGCAACTATCAGTGACCAATATGGTTCAGACCAAAATCAACCAGACAACCCCAGAGAGGGAGTCTGAAGGGATGGAAATGCACAACCTCCCTGAAAAATAATTCAGAATAAAAGTCATAACCATGCTGATGGACCTACAGGGAAATGTGCGAGAGCTGAGGGAGGAAGTGAGGGAACTGAGGAAAGACAATACAGAAATCAGACAAGCGATCGACGGGCTTAACAGCAGAATGGATGAGATGCGAGAGACTGTTAATGGAATCGAAAACAGAGAACAGGAGTACAGAGCAGCTGAGGCAGAGAGAGATAAAAGGATTTCTAGGAATGAAAGAATATTAAGAGAACTGTGTGACCAATCCAAACGGAACAATATTCGCATTATAGGAGTACCAGAGGAAGAAGAGAGAGAAAAAGGGATAGAAAGTGTCTTTGAAGAAATAATTGCTGAAAACTTTCCCTCGCTGGGGAAGGAAGTAGTCTCGCAGTCCACCAAAGCTCATAGATCTCCCAACACAAGGGACCCAAGGAAGACAACACCAAGACACATAATAATTAAGATGGCAAAGATCAAAGATAAAGACAGGGTATTAAAGGCAGCTAGAGAGAGAAAAAAGATCACCTACAAAGGAAAACCCATCAGACTATCATCAGACTTCTCAACAGAAACCTTACAGGTCAGAAGAGAATGGCGTGATATATGTAACGTTATGAAACAGAAGGGCCTCGAACCAAGAATATTGTATCCAGCACGATTGTCATTTAAATATGATGGAGGGATTAAACAATTTCCAGATAAACGAAAGTTAAGAGAGTTTGCGTCTCATAAACCACCACTACAGGATACCTTAAATGGACTGCTCTAGATGGAAGCACACCTAAGGCTAAAAAGATGTCACCAGAGAAAAAAAAAATCATAGCAAAGAAGGCAGACCACCCAAATACTAACTAAAGGCAAAGAATAAAACACCTATTATAGAAAGAATGGAGGAGGAGGAATAAGAAGGGAGAGAAATAAAGAAACATCAGACTGTGTTTACAACAACTTAACAAGAAAGTTAAGTTAGATTGTTAGATAGTAAAGAAGCAACCCTTGAACCCTTGGTAACCACGAATCTAAAGCCAGCAATGGCAATAAGTACATACCTATCAATAATCACCCTAAATGTAAATGGACTGAATGCACCAATCAAAAGACACAGAGTAACAGAATGGATAAAAAAGCAAGACCCATCTATATGCTGCCTACAAGAAACTCACCTCAAATCCAAAGATATACACAGACTAAAAGTGAAGGGATGGAAAAAGATATTTCATGCAAACAACAAAGAGAAAAAAGCAGGTGTTGCAGTACTTGTATCAGACAAAATAGACTTCAAAACGAAGAAAGTAGCAAAAGATAAAGAAGGACATTACATAATGATAAAGGGGTCAGTCCAACAAGAAGATATAACCATTATAAATATATATGCACCCAACACAGGAGAACCAGCATATGTGAGACAAATACTAACAGAATTAAAGGAGGAAATAGACAGCAATGCATACATCTTAGGAGACTTCTACACACTACTCACTCCAGAGGACAGATCAACTAGACAGAAAATAAGTAAAGACACAGAGGCACTGAACAACACACTAGAACAGATGGACCTAACAGACATCTACAGAACTCTACACCCAAAAGCAACAGGATACACATTCTTCTCAAGTGCACATGGAACATTTTCCAGAATAGACCACATACTAGGCCACAAAAAGAACCTCAGTAAAGTAAAAAATATTGAAATCCTACCAACCAACTTCTCAGATCACCAAGGCATAAAACTAGAAATAAATTTTAGAAAGAAATCAAAAAGGCTCACAAATACATGGAGACTTAACAACACTCTCCTAATTAATCAATGGGTTAACGACCAAATCAAAACAGAAATCAAAGAATATATGGAGACTAATGACAACAACAACACAAAAGCCACAACCTCTGTGGGACGCAGCAAAGGCAGTTCTAAGAGGAAAGTATATTGCAATCCAGGCCTATTTAAAGAAGGAAGAACATTCCCAAATGAATAGTCTAAAGACACAATTACTGAAATTGGAAAAAGAAGAACAAATGAGGCCCAAAGTCACCAGAAGGAGGGACATAATAAAGATTAGAGAAGAAATAAATAAAATTGAGAAGAATAAAACAATAGAAAAAATCAATAAAACCAGAGCTGGTTCTTTGAAAAAATAAACAAAATAGATAAACCCCTAGCCAGACTCATTAAGAGAAAAAGAGAATCTACACACATAAACACAATCAGAAATGAGAAAGGAAAAATCACGACAGACCCCACAGAAATACAAAGAATCAT